>WWET01001429.1:67968-85844 GCA_011038615.1 Limnodynastes dumerilii | reverse complement strand
GTAGGGAATAGAGGAGAGTTGAAGTCACCCGCAACTATAAGTTCCCCCCTGCGGTGGAGAGAAAGAAGGGAGCCCAGCTTCCGGAAAAAGTGGGGCTGCTCCTGGTTAGGAGCATACACATTGACTAAAGTGCAGGTGAGTTGGTTCAATGTCCCTATAAGGATTAAGTATCGTCCCTCTGTGTCTCTGTGGATGTCGACAACCTCAAAATTTAAATGTTTAGCTATCAGGATGGCAACACCTCTCTTTTTCTGCCTAGTGTCGCAAGCATGGAAAGTATTGGGATATCTCCTTGTCCGGAGTTCTGGGTGGAGGGAATTTAGAAAATGTGTTTCTTGGATAAAAGCTATATCGGCTTTTAAGGAGGAAAGAGAGGATAGTAGTTTAGTTCTTTTCAAGGGGGAGTTCAAGCCTTTCACATTATAAGATGCTATTCGTAGGGCCATAAGTGATCTTGGTGGGAGAGCTTAATAAATGATCTTACATTAGTAGTAGGAGGCTGTAATGAGTAAGGGAAAGGGGTAGTTGTGGGGAGCGGCGGCCTCAGGAGGGTAGGGAGGAGAGGGAGGACAGAGAAAGTTGGCAGAACGAGGTACATTTCGGCTGCCATTGGTGCCAGCAGGGGTAAAGGAGTCTTTTTAGGGGATTGCCGTGCGGCTCAGGGGGTGGTGAACCCAGGGGGCCGGTGAGAATGTGAAAGAGTGGGGAAGTAGGAGGCGAGCAGGGGGAGCGGGTGGCTGACATAAGTCTGGGAGTAAAAAGCAACAAGAACATGAACAGACAACAACTGTGCAAATAACTGCAGTAAAATTGCATATATGTAGACATATATGTACACATACAAGCATACTTACACATATACAGAAACCAGTACAGATTATGACGGTCTCCACCAGGGGAGGGAGAGAAAAAGCTAACAGACAAAAACAAACAGTGAACATGAGACCAAAGTCCAAGGGAACATTTGGTTAAGGCCTGAGTCCACTTGTGCAGAGGGCCGGTTGACATCAACGAAGTCCATAACTTGCGTGTCACTGGGCAAGTGGTATATAGATGCCAGGGAGGAATGCATAGCTACTGGTGGGTGTAGGTGCTGGTATAGATTACTGTGAGGGTGGAGACCACAATGTAGTTAGAATAGCAATGCTCAGGTTTTAGAAGAATGAGGCGTGGAGCGTCGGGCGATTGTAGACCATTCTCTGGGTGGGAGGGCCACCACAGCTGGGGCTGGCGTTGTTGATGGAGAAGATGCCGTCGTGTTGGGTTGGTCGGGGGGTGGTAGGCCCAATTGGTGGAGTAGCGAGCGAGCTTCTTGAAGATGTGTTGCAGAAAGTTGGCGATTTTGATGCCAGACTAGGAGGCGGAATGGAAAGCCCCAACGATAGCGAATGTTGTTAGCAGACAGTATAGAGGTGATGGAGAGGAAGTCTCTTCTCTTGGCCAGAGTGGAAGGGGACAGATCTTGGAAAATATGCAACGTGCTGCCCTCATAGGAGAGGGGTGGGACCTGTCGGGCCCCCTTCAGGATAGCTTCCTTTGTAGTAAAATAGTGGTAAAATAAAATGACATCACGAGGCATAGCAGCATCTTGTGAGCGTGGGCGAAGGGCTCTATGGGCTCTGTCAAGGAGGAATAATTCTTCTTGAATATCCGGAGCTAACTGGGCGAAGAGGCGTTTTAGATAGGGTTTGGGGGGAGTTTGGTCTGTTCTGTTCTGGTACCTAAGTCAGCTATGTCAGGTTTAAGGGCATGTAGGGCGGTTTGCACGTCATTATGCACAGAAGAGCGCATTCATCTCATGGAGAGGAGCCCATCCGCCGAGTGCTGGGCAGCTACTACTTCTTCTAGTCGGCGCTCCACTTGGTCTGTTCTGGTACCTAAGTCAGCTATGTCAGTTTTAAGGGCATGTAGGGCGGTTTGCACGTCATTATGCACAGAAGAGCGCAGCTCCTTCATCTCATTGATCAAAGCCAGGAAATCATTGCGGGTGACCGGAGAGTTATCATCTTCCTCATAATCCGACTCTTCGGCGCTATGCGTTGTGTTTGGGTGGGAGGGCACCCGCTCTGGCGTCTTCCCGGAAAAGTAGTGGGGGAGTCCTTTAGTGCGAGGTTTGCTAGAACGAGGCATTTTGAAAACGATTATAACTGGTCAGTCAGTAAGTATGTTGGTGCACTAGAGGGCTTGAGAGTGAGGTGAAGAAGTCAGACGTCAGCCATTAATATATTTAAAGTTGATGTTGCTAGATCACCCGCTCGCCTCCTTCATGGGTAAAAGGGGGGGTTAAATCATTGAAAGGGTGTTTGCAGCACTATATTTGCAGATCCAGTGAGAGCAACAATTTTAGAGTTTTATTATAGTATTATAGTAGAGATAAAACAGGGCTTCAGTTCTCAGGTCAGACAGCAGGTGGCGAGATTGCAACAGAACGTGTGTTTTACAGATCGTGGTGCAGTGAAGTAACTGTGCCGTGCACAGACAGCAGGGATTAAAGTCCAGGAATACTGTGTGTTATTCAGCTGCAGTTTTACTTGTCAGACCCACCTGTGAGGAGATTGAGGCAGACAGTAGCACAGGGTGCCAGGGAAGTATATATGGGAGTGATGGAGCACTTCCAGGGGCACTACACCAACGCTGAGGGCAGGGTCCACGGTGCTTAGTGCTGCCAGACACAGCTCCTGAGCCTGAGGATAGAAGCAGGAGTGCTGGGGATCGTAGGGGCAGCGGTGGTGGTGGTCGGCAGGCAGCAGTGTCAGCAGCTAGTAACGGGGCTGCATAGGAGACAGGCTGGATGACTCACTTGTGAGAGGCAGGAGGCACAGATGGGGTCAGCGTGCAGGCAGTCACAGGCTAAGGGAGCAAGCCTGGAGCAGGGTTCCTCCGTCGGCAGGGGATTGGAGCAGGTGAAGATGCAGTCTATCTGCTCCTGGCTGCACAGGGTAAGCAGGAAGTGTCAGCGTTGGCCGGCAGGGAGAGTGTCCGGGTCCCAAGGTCCCGCTGCACCCACGAGGAAAGTAGGCCCAGTGCTCCAGGGAATGGCCCCACGGCTGTCTCCGGGCCAGAGAGCGTTCCTGTTGGTGCGCGCAAGGTAGGTAGTCCCTCAGATGGCACCTGGTCAACCAAAAAGTGGGGTTTTGTAGCAAAAAACACCCTAAAACTGGGGAGCTGAGGCAAAATGTGGCTATCCAGACCGGCAGCTAGACCACACCCCCTAATTGACTTTCTTCTGGCGGGGATTGAGTTTATATTAACTCACAATTATTTTTTCTTTAATGGGAATTTTTATATTCAATTATGCGGTACTGCCATGGGGGACCAGGTTTGCCCCCTGTTATGCCAATCTATTTTTGGCATATTGGGAACATTCCATTCTACCAACAGGGGGATCAAACCTGGTCTCCTGGCACCGCTATATTGATGATATTTTCTTTATTTGGGGAGGTTCTAGAGAGAGTCGAGAGGATTTCTGTGCAAAATTAAATGTCAATGACCTTAACATCAAGTTGATTTTTACCATTAGTAATCAATCAGTAAATTATCTGGATCTGAACATTTTTATTGAAAATAAACAACAACTCAAAACCCAGAACTACATTAAAAGTATGGATATTAACTCATACATTCCCATTAATAGTCACCACTATCCCTTATGACTCAAGAATAATAAATTTATGCGCCTGAAACATAATTGTTCGGATCCAAATACTTTCGACTTCCATTCCAATAAAATGAAAGAACAGTTCATACAAAAAGGTTACTCTGAATAATATAATTTCAGAAGTAAGAGGAATGGATAGAGAGGTATTGCTAGCTCCCAAAACGAAGAATAACCCTATCACTAGTACAGTCCCGTCCATTAGCCAGTATAATGATCAATACAGGGATGTGGATAAAATAGTAACTAAACACTGGCATCTACTGACTAATGATGAAGAATTGAAGGGACACATAGGAGAGACTCCGAATTTATTTATAGAAAGGCCCATGTCCTCAAGAATCATTTAGTAGCCAGTGCATTTGGCACAAACCAACCCAAAGGTACGGTTAATACAAAAGGTTTTTTCTGCTGCGGAGATTGCAATATGTGTGAAACCATTAAGGGACCAAAAAAGATAGAAGTTTTTAATCCTATAGTGAATTCTAAGACTCACAGAATCAACGAGTTTTTAACATGTAACTCTAAAAATTGCATATATGCAATAGAGTGTAAGTGTGGTTTACTGTACATCGGACGCACCTCCAGACCCTTGAAAGTAAGGTGGGTGGAACACCTTAGAAACATTCAAAAGGGTCTGGAGGGGCACCCAATGTCTTTACATTTTGAGAACCATCATGGTTGCAGAACCACATATATTATTAGCTTCTGTGTGATTAAAAAGGTGGAGAAGCATTGGAGGAGATTTGATCATGGCACAGAATTAGCCAAGGAGGAAATGAAGCTTATTTTTAATTTTGACTCCTTATAACCTAATGGCCTGAATCAGGAGTTTGAGGTTAAATGGTTTTTATAAGTTTGTTTGTTTTTTTATCATACACCATTCACATCTTCTTCTTTGGTCCAACAGTACCCAGGATGGAGATATGGACCACCTACAATCATCCCAGCCTGGATGTGCCCAAACTCGTCCGATCTTGGAAGCTATACAGGTCTGGGCTCGGTCAGTATCTGGAGGTGAGACCCCCAGAGAATACCGGGTATCATAGGTGAACTCCAAGCTCCAAAGGTAGCTGTTGTCATACAATAGGTCCAATGGTAGGGCTTACTGTGTGATTTATTTATTGTAACAATGGGATGGATCCAGACCTTGTTAAGTGCATGAACTTAGTTACACCTGGGCTAAACCATGAAACATCACCTCTCAACTCTAATACTGTTTGCAGCAGATGAAATATGACTCCCCTGCAATCAACATGGTTTAGTCCAGGTGTAACTAAGTTCATGCACTTAACAAGGTCTGGATCCAGCCCAATGTTTTAACCTTTCTCCTCAAAGTCTTATATCCCTCCTATTTTCTCCCATGTTTACCTTTATACATATTTATTTTTATTTGTTTTATGTCTGTTCCAATCATTTTTATCTCAGTCACTTTAAAAAAATTTAGGGACCCATTCCCATTAATACTATACTTTATGGTTTTACATACCTAGGTCACTTTTTAGTTCACTTGCTATTATTAATATTAAATATTTAATCTCACATTTTTGTTTCAATTATGTGTTTAAGTTTCATCCAACCTATTGTAGGATTCACATAATAATCACATGTATAAGATGGGATATCTCACCATCTTATCACTTCTATATACTTTTTTACTTATTCAATTTAATTATTTAGTCATTTAATTATTTATTGCAACCTGGTTTTATCTGGTTAATCAACGTTATTTAATCACAGTTATACAATTCACCATTTTATCACTTTTATGTATTTTCCATTAATCATTTATTACAATGGGATTTCATCAGGTTAATTAACATTATCCTTAAGTTAAAGGTGTATCCATGTTATGCAAGAGATATTTATATTCTCTTTGTCCCTTTTTATTTAATTTAGTATTAATGTTTGTGTCTTTTCATATATTTCCTAGCCCCTCATCAGGCTGTTTCACACCTCTGTTTTCAAGTAGGGTCTGTCCTGTCACTCCAAGGGGTTCGTACCTAGTATACTTTCAGGCTACAAGTTTTATCCATGGAAGCTAACCAGGCAGATTTGATAGTTGATTTATGTAATTTCCATTCATTCTACTTAGATCTGTATATCTCTCACTCACATTTTCACTTATATCAAGGTCTGTTCTGTCTCCTAATTGGGTTTCTTTTAGTATGCTTTCCGGCTACAATTTTAGCCCATGTAAGTTGGCAGACAGGATGTATTTTTGATGTATAATCAAGGGTGCCGATACCCCAAAGATGTGGTTATGTCATATACCAATTCCCACTAGGTCCCTGATTCAATAGAAAGATGGGACCTTATTACCATGTTGTAAAAATACCTCTTGGTTTCTATCCCTCGGCATTCATTACCTTTTAAGAAAAAGTTTATAATATTGTATTTTAGATGTATCTATTGTTTCCCTCGTTGTGTGCTTTCAGAAGAATAGATATGTGAGCACACGATTGTCGGTTAGGGTTCGTTTTAGTAGTAGTGTTACAACAACCTTTTTATAATCCTTTATTTATTTATTCCATTATGTTTACCCCGCGTTAAGTATGTTTTTTATGTATGTGCATAAGAATTTGCTAAGTACGTTAGGCGGCATATAGGGGGCGGGCATATATAGACGCCGGACTGGTTTCCCTAGTAACCAGTGTCTTCAACTCTATGACGACATCCGGAGCATGCAACAGCAAGTTTTTTGGTTACTAGGACAACCAATGGACTTAACCGGAACTCTTGTGTAACAGGCGCGCTTTAAAAGCTCCACTCCGTTCATTGTCTGGTATACTTTTGAAAAAGGGCTGCGCCCAAAACATGTCAAGTACCCAGACTTCCTGAACTCCTATTCAAGTGCAGTGACTCTATCCAGGATCCGGTTTTAACATCTTTTGCTGCTTGTGGACGTCCAGTGGATGGTTAATTTGTTTATATTGGGATAATTTACATATGTTTCTTCTTTTCACATGTATTCCCTGGAAATATGATTCTATGTCCGAGGGACTGTGAAAGAGGTTGCTGAAGATTGAAAATTGGGGGCCTTCTTTTTTAGTACATTTCCTAGAAAGAATACACTTCTATCAGGAGATCTTGTACCCACCTGTATGCCGCCCATTCAGACTTTTTTATTGTGACTTATTATTTGTCTTAATCCATTTTTTTTATCTGTTTTTGTTTATATATCATAAATAACCTGTAAGTACCTTAGACCAGTCTATCAGCGCTGTCTCCCATACCTACACCATTTTATTTCTTTTACTACCATTGTGGAGAATATTGGGCTCTCCTTGGTTTGGGAGCTGCTGCTGATTAATTAGCGCTTTTAAAGGGTTTATTTATTTATTCTTTTATATTAAATCCTACTAGCAATTGCAGAATTACTTCAGGGTCCTTCGTTTAGTTTAGGAATTCAATAAAAATAAAACCTAAAAAGAGAGGTAAAGAAAAAGCGCTATGGATAGCCTCACTCGTAATAAAAATTGTAATATGAATATAAATAAATAAGGGGGGGGGGGGTACTGTTACACTCCGTTAACATGTCTGTATTTCTGTTCTGTTATTTTACTGTTCTATTCATTTTATGCCTGCCTATTTTACTGCTATGTATCTGCCATTGCTAGCTGTGCAGCTAGCTGCACATTCCCAGCTGCAGCTATTAGCTCTGGAGGTGTGTCAGGCCCTCCTCACTGATTGGAGGAGGGTTCTTTAAATAGCTGCTGCTGGGATCTGCACACCGTCGGTTATAGCGTCTGGTCCTTGCTTTATGCTCGCTGACATCGTGTGCCTGATAAGTGCTTTTTGCTCTTGCTACCCTGTTACGCTGTTTCCCAGTGTTACCCCTTGCCTGGTTATACCTCTCTTCGTTGTCTGTTGTACCCTCTGTGTGGTAAGGTGCGCAGCGTGAGTGGCTTGCTGCTCTCGCCATCGGCCTCTGTCCTGGACAGGTCCGGTCTCCATTCCACTTGCTGGTTTGAGTGTTGCGTGCATACCATCCTGCATTGCCCCGACTGTTCAGGCGTGTGTGTGTCATCTACCACAGTTGCTTATTGCCTCCTGCTTGTGTCATCTGCAGTGAGTGATCGTGTGTTATTGCCACGTTGGTTTTCACAGTACCTGCTTGTGCCATCTTGCGGTAGTGTGTTTGTTTACCTGGCCACGTGTGTTAGCGTCTCCTGTCTTGCAGTGAGTTCGTGTTCCAGCCTTGCCACGTTGGTTAGGGTTCTGCTGTTGTCATCTGCAGTTACTCAGCCGCCAGCCTTATCCTCCACTGTGTAGTTCTTCTCCAGTGTGTGTTTGCTGTGTGTGTATCCAGCCTGCGAGTACCATCTAGCAGTGTATTTAGTCATCAGCCTTGTATGCCACTGTGTTATTATTCTCCAGTGTGTTAGCTGTGTGTATCGTTAGAGCATTGCTCCGCTGTTATAACATCTTGCAGTGTGTTTGGTAGTTTTCCATCTTGCTTCCACTCAGTACTTACCATCTGTACTTTTCTCTGTATTGCTGGGACCTGTAGTGCACATTGCACTAATCTCAGTATTCGTAGTATATCTGTTGTATTTCCCTGGGTGTATTACTTACCTCTGTGCTCACCTATTTGGAAGTTCAGATATTGCAGTTTGTAATATTTATATGCTGCTTACTATTGAGAGAATTCAGTACTTGACCAATAACCCTGTTTGCCTTACTTTATATCTGGTCTTGTGTGTACTGTATGTGAGGGTTCCGGAGAGTACCTGGGTTCCAGTCAGCACACCACGCTGCGGTTCCCCACTGTGGGTGCAATCCCCAGTGGCCAATCGTAACAGTATCTTTTCATTGTTGGTACTTACCTTTTAATTTACAATATTTGCCCAAGGAGTTTTTTCCTTCTCCCTAAGCCCTGGTGAATGAGAGGAGGTGAAAAGAATCCAGAGAAAGTTTTCCAGAAGAAAATCTAAAGATGAGGAACAAAGGATAAAAGGAAATTTATGAGATTTGCCCATATTCCAAGAGGATAAAAGTGTGAGTATTCATTTGGCTGATTGGTTCTTACCTGTTAAACCTGAGGTGTTGCACAAGGATTTTTCTTCTCTTTTCCATTTTGAGCTTCCGCCAATCTGAGGAGATCTAAGAAAAGACCAGAGGAGATACTTAAAGGAGGATTTGAGAAGGATCTCACCAAGAAGTCTTCAACTCCCTTGGAATTCCCTGGAAAAGGAGAACATCTTAAGAGGTACTTTTTGATCATCAAAGGAAGATATAATAAAGAGAACAGTCTTCACAATAATATCAGACTAAAGGAACTACACATTTTAGACAATCTTCTATTTCGTAGAGACTATAAGAAGTTAGCACTTGTGCGCTCAGACCTATTCCATCATTGTTGTGTTAGTAGATATCATTGCTCCACCTAGCTTTGGGTCATGAGAAATGTATCTACACTGGAAGGAAGGCCCTTCAGAGATATTATAAAATCTGGTCTCTCTGGCTTAACTCCTTATACTACATTGGGGAGCATAATAGCCCCACCCTCGCTCTAAGTCTCCAGCCCGAAAATGGCTGTTTAGAATAGAAACAGATGAAAGCTCATTTTCGTCTGTCTCTATTTCGAAAAACAGCAATTTTCTAATTTATGTATGTTGGCATACTTACCCATTGATATTCAAAACCCACCACCCACCAGAGAGGTAGGTAACCTTTTTCATGGACTTTTAGGGTTAGGCTCTGGGAAAGAGAGGGTTAGAGTTAGGCTTTAGGCTTAGGGTCATGGAAGGGGAGAGTTTGGGTTAGGATAAGACTGTGGGTAAGTGGATGGAAGACTTAGGGTTAGGCTGCAGGAAGGGGGAGTCTTATGGTTAGGAAGCAGGAAGGGGAGTCTTAGGGTTAGGCCCAAAGCAGGGGAGCCTTTTCGCAATTCATCCAATATAGTTATAATGAACCCTCTATGTTATTAATAATTAATGGTGCATCTAGTACTTCTGTAGTCATGACAACAGGGACTAGACAAGGTTGTCCCTTATCAGCAGGGGAGTCTTAAGGTTAGGCTGCGGGGAAGGGAGTCTTAGGGTCAGGCTGTTGGCAAGGGAATCTTAGGGTTAGGCAGCAGGGATGGGATTCTTAGAGTCAGGTTGTGGGGAGGGGTGTCTTCAGGTTAGGCTGCGGGGAAGGGAGGGTTAGGGTAAGGATTAGGGAAAGGGTTGAGGCTAGATTTATTCTTACAATTCAGAGCTCCATTTTCGGTGCATCGGGGATCATTTGGTTTTCCTTTTCGAGGCAAAAGCAATCAATTTCCTGGCTGGGAGAGAACGGTCCTTTCGATAATAAACCCCCCCTATCTTGTAGGGAGTTGAATGGGTTATGCTGATGATAATCCAGGCCTTTAATTGATATGTTTCAGACCCTTCAGAGGAACACTTGGAATTTTATGTCAAGGAGAGACATCATATGGAGAGTTTCCTCTTGGTAAATGCTCAGCTGAAGGTAGATTTTTTCAAAAATAGCTTCTATAGGTGGGGAAATAAGGCGGGAAAACTTTTGGCAACCATGACAAAACTCCAAAAAAAAAGCAGCATATTTTAGTGATCAAGGACCCTGTGTCAACGAAATGGTTATCTGCTATGACGGACATTATTAAACAATTTCAAGCCTGATAAAAGCCCAGAGGAAGTGTCCTCATACAGGCCTAGCATGCATCTTAATCAGGACTTTAAGATCTTTGCTAAAATTATAGCTAATATTCTCCAATCTCTGTTACCACAGCTATTAACCACACACCAGTTAGGATTCAGTCTTAACAGATTTTCTGTTAAGGGGATTAGGATGGCAATTGCAGCTATTGTGGTAGCATCATTGAAAAAATTGCTAACCCAGACATGTTACTAAGTCTTGACACAGAAAAAGCTTTTGACAAAGTGTCCTGGTTCCACCTGCAGAGAACCTTTCAAACTAGATTGTTTGGACAGGCCTTTTCGCAATTCATCCAATATAGTTATAATGAACCCTCTATGTTATTAATAATTAATGGTGCATCTAGTACTTCTGTAGTCATGACAACAGGGACTAGACAAGGTTGTCCCTTATCCCCGCTTCTCTTTAATCTTGCCCTTGACCCCCTCCTCCGTATACTGCAGACTTCACAGGAATTAAAATAGGGAACTAATAGGTGAAGATATCCGCTTTTGCAGTTGATCTACTTCTTTACATTTCAGATCCTCAGCACTCTCTGCAATCTATTTTTAACAAAATTGCGGAATTTGGTATGGTATCTGGCTTCACCGTAAATAAAGGAAAATCGGTGGCCATGATGTTAGGCTTGGTGACCTTTCCAAGATGAGGAAGGTACTTGAATCTCTCTTGGGCTCATACATCGTTTAGATATTTAGGTGTATTGCTACCCAAAAATATACACAAATGATAAAACATTAACATGGGATGCATCATACGGGCTTATATATATATGAGCTTAATTCATGGAAACATCTTATGCTCTCTTATCTGGGGAGGGCTTCATTAATAAAAATGGTGACCTTTCCAAAGTTGTTATAACCACTTCAGATGCTACCCATTGTATTGTCTTCTGCCGATGAAAAGCTTATTAACAAGGTATTTCTTACGTTTATTTGGCAGGGCAAAAGTTCAAGGATAAGCTTAAAAAAACTTAAACAAGTGACTTCTGATGGGCATAGCAGTCTTCCAGACTTAAATTATACAATCATCCTGCGATTTTGAGGTCCATACGGGATTGGCTACATCGGAGGGAGGTTTACACTATTACTCCGATTGAACAGTCTTTCCTCCAAAATCAGTCTTTGACTATTTTTCTCCACACACATAAACAGGAAATTTCGCAGGACATTCTTTCAAATCCATTATTATTGATGGCCTGGAAAGTTTGGCATTATACTAGACATAAATTTAACTTAAACAATCAACATTCACTGTTTCTCCCTCTGGTGGCTAATCCAGAATTTCAGTGTGGAGGGTCTCATATCCCTTCGTGTCCTGGTTAGGAAAGGGTATTCATCATATTCAAACCTTTGTTGATATTCAAACTAAACGGCCTCGTACGATAGCATGGCTCATTGATAAATTCGAGTTACCACCAAGTCACTTTTTAGGGTTACATCAAGCACAACATTATGTTAGTTCTGTGTTGAGGTTATTGAGCCTGTGAGACCTGTCTAACCCACTATCTCTTGTTTCAACCCCTCACAAGCAAAAAAGAAATCTCTGCTCATTTTAGACACCTGCGTGAACCAGTGGACCATATGAGGATAGGATCAGGGTTGTCATCTTGGACAGAAACTTTTTCCCACTTGACTCTTGATACAGTAATGAATGCATATATACATTCTCTCTCTACCTTAATTGCAAGCATGTATAGGGAAGTGTTTTTACAATATTTTTCATAAAGGGTTTTTAACTCATCGTATATAGATGCTTTGCCCAAAATGTTATGCAAGTGAGGCCTCCTTAATGCACTGTATATGGGATTGCCCCTACTTAAAACAACTCTGGCATAGAGCTTTACAGTTCTCTTCGACCGACCTTTCGTTCCATATTCCCCTATCAGCAGAATGGGCAGTGTTGGGAGAAGCAACTAGCCTTCCTCGCATGACTAAAGAAAAAAAGAAATGATGTCTGATTATATCTGCTGTTGCTAGAAAAAGTATTTTGCAAATGTGGTTAAAAAAAGGAACACCCATCTATGTCGTTGTTTAAAAACAAATTATTTTTTGCATTTCGGTTGTACTAGATAGAATCTTCTTTGCGTAAAGAATCTAAAAGTGAGTCTTTTTTTGAGACTGGACAGGAATTTATAAACTTACAACCACATAATATTAGGTCACAAATACATGCCTGCTTTAGACACACCGGGCCGTATTCAGAAAACTGTTTTTTTTGTGTACACAATTATACGCACAGCCGAAACAAGGAAACACCCACCAACAACCCTGACACTCCCCTCTCCCAGATGTACTGTCAGGGACTTACAACCAGACCACTCTGTTCTTTACGCGTGTACTTACGTGCGTATATGTGCAATTCTTTATAACCACGTCTCCATGCATTCATTTAAATGCCCTCCCCACTTTTATGTAAAGTTTCCTGTGCGTCTGATTTACGTGCATATGTCCCCAAGTGCGATTCACATGTACGTGCCTAAAGCACTTACGAGTGTAAATTCAACGTAACTTACGTAAATAAAGTTACTACGCATGCACAGTTGATCCGATCCTAAAAATATGCACGTAACACCCCGCGAAAACGGTTCTCTGAATGTGGCCAACCAACTGGTATGAAATGAGAGTTTTGTTTAATTACCTCCCCCCCATTGAATTTCGTCAGCTCGTAACCTGTTAGATTGAGATTTTTGGGGAGATGGATAGATCAGGGGGTAGGAGCAGTTTCGACCATATTTTCATGCAGTATTTTTATTTTAATTTGATCTGATATGCTTTCATCTGTTTGCATGTAAACCGACTACAAATTTTTATATTTGATACTAGGGCTGAATAAATAGAAAGCATGTTTGCTCCTAAAAGTGTGATGGTGCACAATCACCTTATTAATTAACTCATAATTATCCCTGGTATATTATTTTTCTGAACACTCCTTTTTTGTACTTCTGTGATGTAATGTTCTATGTGCTATTTTGTATTCTTTGTATGTGTTAACCACATGTGTATTGTTTCTTTGCATTTACTATATATTTTTCCAATAAAGAGTTAAATAACAACAACAAAAAACACTGCTGTATTCAAAAGAGCTGTTAATAGGTGATTCCTAAGGCTGGATACTTTATTTAATGTATCCTGTGCTGCAAAATTCAACCTCACTTTCATATACTTTAATGCATTTAAGCATAATCAGTGGTGGAAGTAGACAGACTCGGTGGGGTGCAAGTCTGGATGGGGGAGAATGTGGTTGCCTCCCCGCAAATGCTGTGTGTCCAGAGCGGAGCGCTCTTTGCATATGCAGACAGCGACTTATAAATAAAAAATTTTAAAAAACTCTTTTAAAAAGAAATAAACTCTTAGACACTTTCGGGGAGCACAGCAGGGACAAAGTGGAGAACAGGTGGCAACTGGAGCAGGAACAAGGTAAAAATTTACTATAACATTAATGATACAGCTAACATGAGGATTCAGCTATATCACTGTCAAATGTGTTATAGTTGCCATAGTGACCAGAACTGCATTCACCTTATTGTATTACTCACCAAGTCAATTTAGTTGAGCTCACCATTATTTTAACATTTCCACACTGTCCCTACCTAAAATAGGGTTTTGTGTTGAAATGTGGACTGTACATAAGTGCTAAAGTCAGCTAATACTGTGCAATTTACATACATCAACCCTCCCAAAGAGTGCAAGTACTTTTGTTGCCAGCTCTGCCCTGCCCTGCCTTTGTAATACTTTCCAGGACGGATCTGGATTTGGAATTCCATCCTGGTACTGCAGCCCCTCACATGCGCCGCTGTACCAAAGGGTGTGTTTTGGTAAATGCTTCCCTTTGCGTAATTCAGGATTCTAGACCTAAGTCATTAGCATCTTTGGGAATTCCAAGAAACTCCAAGAACAATGCTGCTACATAGATAGCTAACCAGTTGCAGTACAGTATTACTTGTAACATGTTATTACTTCTGCCCAGTGAAAGCTTTCCAGTTGCAAGAGATAGGAGGCTGGTCTGAATTTTTTAGTTATGTTCATGGTTTGTGCATATATATTACAAAAAAATAAATAAATGCTGATTTGACATCCAAAGCAGCTGTAATGCATTAAGCCTTGTTTCAGACCAACTGTCTGTATTTATAGGTCCATATGAATAATTTAAAATTTGATGTGGATGTATTTATTTACATGTACTCAAATGCTGGTGCAATCTATATTTATTTAAACGCACAAATGAAATGATAAAAAGACCTTGATTCTTTAGGATCCTTTTGCTCCATATGGGACAGGCCCACACACCGGACTGTGTTCACAGTTAAGAGTCAGTTAGGTGCGGAACAAAAAAAGGACTCCGGCGCTAAAGCTGTGAGGAGGAATTATGCAAGTTCTCCAAGTAAAACCAATAAACTTTGAAGACACAGCACCCAAAAACTCAATTATATAAAAGGAACAATGTATGAATTCACCAGAGCAACCAAGCAGTGAAGAACATATCTTTAATAAAAAATATCAGATAGACATAAAATGAGAATACATTCAACTAGCAGCTGCTATATATGGTCTATATGTAGACCATATAGAGTGCTCAACGTTGTAAAAATATCTGAAACGTCCATTTAGGTCAGGTAGATAATAATTAGAGGTGGCCACTGTATATATAAGTTTTAATCCATTAGAATCAAATAGCAAATGTTACTTGAAATCATCATTCACTATGGTTGCCAATATATAGGAGCCCCAGATGATTAAAATGCTGTAACAAGTGTGTTAAAGTCTTTTTAGGAAACTCAGATAAACGGTCCCAATATGCGGAGATTAGCAAAAGTATAATTGCAGTATAAAAGTTTCTCCTCAAAGATTAGCCAGGTTTAGCAGTACTCACGGCCCAGGAATGATATTAGCAGGCTACTACGTTTTGATACGTAATCTACGTTTTGATACGTAGATTGCGTATATGCGGTCTAAAAGACCGCATATGCGCAATCTACGTATCAAAGCGATACGCAGATTACGTACAATAGCTACTACGCATGCGCAGTAGCTACTGTTTATTGAACTACGTCCGTCTATGGAAGACGGACGTAGTTCTGGATCCGGCCCTTTATTCTTAATAATGATAGTAGGGGTTTCACCTAGCAGAGGATTCAGAACATTATCCTGTTTTAACAAAGAGAAATTCTTCCTAATAATTCTGGATATCTGTTTAGATTTAGTTGAACTTTGTTATAAATGGAATTTCAAAATTCTCATTTCTATTTTCTTTAGATTTTCTTTAGATCTCTTTGGAAATCAAGAGTTGTTCTCTATCAAGGCCATTAGCAAACTCCAAAGCTTCAGACAACACCTTTACAGGATATTGTCTGTCTTTGAAGTCTTGATACATTTTACGTGTTTGTCGTGAAAAATCAGCTTCCTCGGAGCAGTTCCTTCGTCTGCGAGTGAACTGTCCTCGGGGTATGTGATTAACCCAGGGACGATGGTGTCTACTGCGAAAGTGTGAAGAGCTCACTGCGTCAGTCGGTTTGGTGTAATTAAAAGTGACAATTTTATCCCCTTTTATTTGAAACCGGGTCAAATGTGTGAGTGAATTTAAGGTTGAAAGGGTTATTATTAAGTGACGTGACAAATTTATCTTCTAAAATCGAACGCCCAAATAATAAGCAAATCATCAATATATCTTACATAGATCACTAGGTTCGCCCCGAACGTGCCACCCCAGAGATATAGATCTTCAAATCTCCCATGTAGATGTTCGCAAAGCTCTGGGCGAACCTAGTGCCCATGTCTGTGCCTAGTATCTGTAAATAAAAATCTGTGTCATAAAGAAAATATTTGTGAGATAAGATAAATGCTATAGAATCCAAAATAAACCTTTTCTGGAACATAGAAACATCAGAGTCAGCAGAGAGAAAAAATCAACAGCTTCAATACCTAAAGAGTGAGGGATGTGTGTATAGGGCTTGAACTTCTAAAGTTAGAAACGCATAAGAGGGACACCAAGTGATTCATAATATTTAAAACATGCATAGTGTCACAAACATAGGACCATAATGAAAACACATCTTTCTGTAGGAAAGAGTCAATATAAGCAGATAAATTGGACATGAGCGAATTAATACCTGAAATTATAGGGCGACCAGGAGGTGAGGGGATGGACTTGTGGACTTTGGGCAAATGATAAAAAATAGGAGTGACCGGGTGAATAACAAATAAAAAGTGAAAAGTGGCCTTATCAATCACACTCTCCTCCAGAGCCCAATTAAGGAGCATTTTAATTTTCTCTTGATACAATTTAGTGGGATCATGTGTCAATTTCATATAAAAAGGGTATCTGAAAACTGTCTAGAAGACTCATGATGGTAATCATGCCAGAGGGGATAAAATTGTCACTTCTAATTACACCAAGCCGACTGATGTGGTGAGCTCTTTACATTTCCGGAGTAGCCACCATCGTCCCTGGGTTAATCACATTCCCCAGGGACAGTTCATTCGCATACAAAGGAACTGCTCCGAGGAAGCTGATTTTTCACGAGAAACACTTCAAACAATATCCTGAAAAGGTGTTGTCTGAAGCTTTGAAGTTTGCTAATGGCCTCGATAGAGAACAACTCTTGATTCCCAAAGAGAGGAAATCCGAAGAAAATAGAAACGAGAATTTTGAAATTACATTTATAACAAAGTTCAGCTCTAAATCTAACCAGATATCCAGAATTATTACGAAGAATTTCTCTTTGTTAAAACAGGACAATGTTCTGAGTCCTCTGTTAGGGGAAACCCCTACTATCATTCTTAAAAATAAAAACCTTAAAAATAGTTTGGCCCGAGTAGGATCAAAAATAACAATACTATAAATTTAACCCAATCTGACACAATAAAAGGTTGTTTTAAATGTAAGAAAAATATTTGTTTAACTCTCTCCTTTATTGTTAATGGTGCTAAATCTATGTCTCTTAAACAAACAGATATCAGGTTTGAAATCAAAGATTTCATAGACTGCGAGACATCATATGTAATTTATGTCCTGCAATGTACATGCCATCTGCATTATGTTGGACAGACAATGAGAAAACTAAAAGGAAGTTTCCGTGAACACCGTCTGCAACAAAATAACTACACATAGTCTATATAGACACGTTGCTAATGTGCACAGCAATGATCCACACTGCTTATCCCTGTTTGGGGTTGAATTTATAGGCGAGAAAGATAGAGGAGGTGATCGCTATGTACGTTTATGCCAGAGAGAGGCTTTCTGAATTTTTCAATTGCAATCTTTATTTCCAGAGAGCCTTAATGATACCATCGAATTTAGGGATACTGGCTTTTAGTTTAGTTTAACTGGATCAATTTAATTTTATTTTGTATAGTGTATTTATATAAGAAAGACACATACATTTCTTTAGGATACTGTTAATATGATCTGGGGATTATATTTGATTATTAATTTTTTATGTGATAATATATTATATAAAATTAATATAATATTTATATGAATGATTAATGGGTTGGATGGTCCATATATTATATCTGTTACTTTATATTTTATATTGTATGTACGTTTTTGGGGTTTT
>WWET01001429.1:38116-48401 GCA_011038615.1 Limnodynastes dumerilii | reverse complement strand
AAAGAAGAAAAACGCGCCGGTAAGATGACAATAGGACGTCCGTACGCCCCCAAAAAGAAGACCGCAACAATATTGGAGGAGCGCCCCAGCCGCAACGAGGAGGACGATATTTCTGGTACTCTTCTGTTTGCTTTTTTGTTGTTGTCATTTAGCCTCTACCGAGAGCCCCAAGCAGAGAGGAGTCAGCCGATCCACAGGGGCCGATCAGAGCCACGGCTGCTAGTATTACATTTACCGATTGGCCCTTTCACAATCAATCATTGTGAGAGTGAGGAGACGGCCCCCACAGTGACAAATTCTCCTGCAGAGACAGCGAATGTTTAATATTACACCCAGTAATGAACACATTCCATCAATGCCGGGAGTGTGCATTACAGTGCTGCAGTGTGCGGGGGGCTAAGCATGCTGGGATTTGTGGTACCACACTGGCAGAGCTTCTGATCATCACTTTATGGAAACTCGTAGGGGTTTAATGGTTCAGCTGTTCCAGGCGTTTCTATTAGTCTTCCTCAGCTCACGCTCAGGCTGTCATTGTGCAGTCATCTCTTTGTATGAGGCTCCTGATCCACTGTTTTTCTATCTTTGGGTGTAAAGGGGAAAAACAGCTAAATATTAGTGTATTGGAATATATTGGGGCTGATGGATAGGGAGTAACCGAGCGGATCTGCCGCCGTGTACAGACATGTCGCCTCGCAGGGAAGAATGTGATGTGGACGCTGAATAATGAGTGGTGATGTTTTGTAGCTCAACTCTAAATAAGCGTTTCAAAGTAAAGAGGCCAAAATTTCACACAGACAAGTGAGTGTTTATTTTTGTGTCTTCTCTGGGAAGTATAAAATGTGGACGCTGAATAATGAGTGGTGATGTTTTGTAGCTCAACTCTAAATAAGCGTTTCAAAGTAAAGAGGCCAAAATTTCCCTGCACACAGACACGTATAAGACAATTGCTCCCTCATCTGATTTATACAGGGACAGGAGCACCTTATTATGGGACTGCCTTATACCGATACATCCGCCAGCTGGTATTAAATGGTACCTATTTCGACCTGTTCCCAGTACCGACAGACTGCAGCGGGTATAAGCTTAGGGTTAGGCTGTAGCGGGTATAAGATTAGGGTTATGCTGCAGCGGGTATAAGATTAGGGTTATGCTGTAGCGGGTATAAGATTAGGGTTATGCTGCAGCGGGTATAAGATTAGGGTTATGCTGCAGCGGGTATAAAATTTGAGTTAGGCTGCAGCTGGTATAAGATTAGGGTTATGCTGCGGCGGGTATAAGATTAGGGCATCCGCCAGCTGGTATTAAATGGTACCTATTTTGACCTGTTCCCAGTACCGATATGCTGCGGCGGGTATAAGATTAGGGTTATGCTGCAGCGGGTGTAAGATTGGGGTTAGGCTGCGGGGCATGGCGGGGTAGGGTTAGGCTGCAGAACTTAGGAGAAAGTTACGGTTAGGAGAGGGTTAAGGTTAGGAGAAGGTTACGGTTAGGAGAGGATTAAGGTTAGGAGAAGGTTAAGGTTAGCAGAGGGTTAAGATTAGGAGAAGGTTAAGGTTAGCAGAGGGTTAAGGTTAGCAGAGGGTTAAGGTTAGGAGAAGGTTGCGGTTAGGAGAGGGTTAAGGTTAGGAGAGGGTTAAGGTTAGGAGAGGGTTAAGGTTAGGAGAGGGTTACGGTTAGGAAAGGGTTAAGGTTGGGTGGAAACACTTACCTGTTGGCGAAGAAATATTCGCGCTTCTGCCGCTGCTTTCAGCAGTTCCCATTCATCTGCCGTATGATGTTCTGTCGCAAAACATACCACTGTAGCGGCAATCCGCATCTCTCCCTGTTTGTCAGGATCGTCGGAAAAGGTATTCAGCAATAGCGTCCTTCCTGTGCGTCCTACTGGAATCAGACTTTCCTTATGGCTTCCATACCGGGTATAGCGCGTTAGGAGGAGCTATGTTGTATCGCTGTGTTACGCGGTGCTTGGATGACACGTCGTTCTTTTGTTTCATCGTCCGGATGTCTGTTGTTTTTGTTCACAGTTTCGGATGATAACGAGCTGCCGAGCGGAACATTAAAAGCAACAGAGAAGTCGACCATGGAGCAGCTGGTGGAACGGGCGTGTTTCCGTGACTACCAGCGACTGGCGTTGGGGACCATTAGCAATAGCTCCTCCCGCTTCAAATCAGAATACTTCCGTGTAACGGCCATGAACAGGATGTACTCTCTATGCAGAAGGTGGGAGAAGACACTGCCCCGCCATCAGAGGGCGCCACATTCACTTTAGTTTTTTTGCACACGGGGGCATTACTTTGGTTTTGCTCATTGCAGCGTGGCCTGAACTCTGACTCTGCGTCCTTTGCTCGCTGTATTTGCTGCTAGTCTCCATGTTACGGTAACGGCCGGCGCTCTGTCTCCCGCAGTTATCCCGGTCTCTTGGTGGTGCCGCAGTCTGTCCAGGATAGCAGCCTGCAGAAGGTCGCTCGGTGTTACCGCCATAACAGGCTTCCTGTGGTCTCCTGGAAAAACCCCAAAACAAACGCGGTTTTACTCCGTTCCGGAGGCTTCCATGGAAAGACGGTTGTCGGTCTCTTTAAATCTCAGAATACGCACACTGCCGGTGAGTAACGGGCCAGCCAGTGGTGTAACTATCGGGGGTGCAACCGGTACGGGACCCGGAAGGAAAGGGAGACCTGAGGGGGGGGAGGAGGACAGAACGCAGCTGTCAGCTACAGCACTAAGCAGTCATAGGCTGAGCGCTATCTAATGCACCAGTCGCTGACAGCTGTGTAGAGATTGGCCGGCGATTGCACTGCGCAGGGGAGTTCTCCTTGCTGACGGTTCGTCCTTCTCAACTTTCGCTATGCAGGCCCGCAACAGAAGTCCTGGGGCCGGAACACTCATGTTTTTGGGGGCCCCCCAATACTATGTCTGATACAGGTGCTCCCTCCTTGGAGATCCAGGTATATTTACCTCCTTTGTGTCCTCAGCTCCGGCCTCTTCCCTGGAGTCCTCCAGCAGCATCGAGCAGGAGAAGTATCTCCAGGCGCTGCTGAACGCCATCTCTGTCCACTACAAGATGAACAGCAGCAGCACCCTCACCGTCCGGCCCACGCTGGCCCTGTCCCCAGGTAACACGCGGCCCCCGTCTCCAGTCTGTAAATATCTTGAATGCCGGCCTTCTCTGCGCATGGTGCAGTTATCCGCACGGTCTCCATCTTATTGCGTTTGTACGTCTGAGCTAGCAGCCAATGGCATTGCAGAGAGGAAATGGGCGGAGCTGACAACTGCAGCATGGGGGGGGGGGTTGTCGGAGACACCAATTGCACAGTTACTCTCTGCTATATTCTCCTATAGAGAGCGCTCTCCTTAAGGCTGCAAATCACTGCTTCTAACCACGAGGTCCCCTCTTCCAAGTCAGAGCAGCGTTTAATATGAAGAACTCCAGGGCTGTCACCTGTAATCGGCTGTCTATCAGCCATGCATCATATGAGGGGGGGAGGGGGTTGTGAGTCTTTCCCGGGC
This sequence comes from Limnodynastes dumerilii, assembly GCA_011038615.1. Lineage (NCBI taxonomy): Eukaryota > Metazoa > Chordata > Amphibia > Anura > Limnodynastidae > Limnodynastes > Limnodynastes dumerilii. Next base: position 44,894 of record WWET01001429.1, on the reverse strand, counting down.
CCTTGTGTGACACTAAATCCAAACATCAGATTGTGCGGACGAGGTGGATCAGGAAAATAAAGTGTAAATATGTTAAAACGCTCTAAAAGTCCCAGCTCATTATACAAACATTATTGCTCGTTATCCACCTTCTGGGCCTTATATAGCATCGTGCGAGTTTCTCTTGGTAAACGCATACGCAGTAATGAGTGATGTGCATACTTCAGCAAAGGCCGCGTGTACCGTGAATGAAATCATTGCAAGCAATCGCTCTCGCCCTATAACCTTAGATCCATTTGTAGAATACTTCCAACTTTCTGAGCATACACAGTGCTGATAACGATGCAAGCTGCAAACACACAGCTCTGCGGAAGGCCCTCGTAATCTGTCTCTCACAACCTGTAGGAATGACTTGTTATTATAGGTTAATCCCAATAGACCTAAAGCTGGGTACACACTGGAGCCCAGATAAACGGCATCTTGCCAGTCCAACGCTGTGAAATTGTATGGAACTGGAAGTTTGGATTTCCGGAAACATTTGATTTTCACGCTCCGCAGTGTCCCGATGGCAGCGGTTTTTCAGGCGATTCTGGCCGTTCATATTTGTATTGTACCTAAAGCAGAGGGTTATGGGAGAGAAAAACACTGCCGGTATATCAAGTGTAGTGTATGGCAGCACTGCCAGGCTAATCGTGACCTCTAATATGGCGTGTAATCGTTTTAAGAAGCATCCAGTGTGTACGCAGCTTCACAGGGACCTTCAATGCAACGTGTTAAATATTATGACTTAGGCCCCCAAGTCACGTAGATTCCCACAGCCCGTCTTCTTACCCAGAATGCCTTTGGCTCGGCCCAGCACTAGTTCAGCTTTGTGGCCCTCTGTTGCACAGACAATCTCAGCCTCAGGATAATAAAGAATCTCATTCTCTTCCAATGACTAATAAGCAAAAGAAAAGTTATTTTCATGAAACAACGGACCAATAAATTGCATAGCGCGGCAGCCACTCTTTAATATCTCTGGACACACATGAGATAATGAAGACAAGGGGAGCCATTGACTGTGAGCGTCTCTTGGCAAACGCTGCTCCGGCCTCGTATATCATTGCGGTTCTCATGTGATGATAGATACCTGGGCAGAGTTCAGCGGGAGGTAAAGGGAGAGGAGCATGTGACGGGATAGGGGGGTGCTTATCTTAATCTGCTTAGTGATTCTGGTCTTCATGGGGAAATCATGCATGTCTCACTCTCCTTACCAGCCAGCGCCGTCTGCCCCTAATCCACTAATCTCATCTGCTAACTATCCTCATGCACAGAACCGGCCGGTGGATTTATTCATGTTTGCACCGTAACGTAACATACTCCCGTTGCATTCCATGGAAACGCTGCCTATAACGTGTTCTTTGTTGTGTTTTTTTTTGTTGTCTGTCTGTGTGCCGACTGTCTTTAGGCAGTGCCAGCAAAGGCTCCAGAATGAGCAGTATGGTTAAACATGTTGTGCCAGGACACTTAGATGGCAGTGCGTCCAATAGCTTTACCCGAGGAGGTTAGTAAGTGGTAAAGGTTCCCCCCTTGGTAAGAACATGGGGTCTAGAAAAGAAGCAATCAAGGATTTTGTACTAGTTTCACACTTGAGTCTTTTGATCACAGTGTTTGCATCTCTGCAACCTCCGGAAGCCGGCGGTGCTTGGCCCTCATTCATTGGAAGGGAAGTGTCAGCTGACCTCAAAATATTGGTCAATAGATCGTTTTGAGGACTTTTCTGTAATTAGATGCCGGGCACCTATCACTCCCCCTGTATAACTGTTTAATGAATTTTAAAGCAAATGTCCACTTTTTTGCATCGTGACAATGTCCTATAACTAGACCACCACCAACATTAATAATATATTCCGTTAATTGAGTATGGCTCGACCTTGACAATCAGCTTACCAAGGACAGCGTTGAATAACGCCACGTTAACATTAGATAAATGTTGCTATCTCCAAATCCATAAGCAATAATAATAACTAGAACGTCATTGGTTTGGTTACAATGATATTGCTTTCAGTGGACATCTGATTTAATACCAGAATATTCTTACAGAATTAGGGGTAGATCCTATTGAGCGCGATGACGGGTTTAGGCGTGAAGGGCGCCTATATCCATTTATTACGGTAGCTGCACATCGCAGATTTTATCTCGTACTGTTACAAGGTTCCAGATAAAATCTATGATGTAAAATTGCGCAATGGGCTGTTCCGGAGACACATTGCGTCTAATAGAATCTTCCCCAGATTCTTCAGTTAATTGCGTCTGTAAAATCAATAAGTTTCTTTAATATAATTTAAAAAATAATAATTTTAATGATATATAAATTTAATAAATAATTTAAAATCTTTTATTTATCAGGATTTAATCATCCCTCGAGTTTACGTTATGTCTGTAATTTACCCCTGACTATTATTCGTAATATTCCGTCCTAACGCGTTGGCTTGGTGCGTGTTAATAGTACGTCCTGTCTGTCTGTGGATGGTGTCTGTCCGCACTAATTGCCAGTAGCCAACATTTTACATGTAACACTGCGGCGTCATTACAGCTGATCACATGTTCCTATCAAGCCATTCACGGATCTAGGGGACATTTCACCGTCATTTCATTTCATGACCTCGGTGAAGCCGATAAACCTGACCTGAAGCATGTTCCTCCCGGGGGTAATGTCAGGCTACATTCACCGGTAAACTCTACAGAATCCTTGTTTGTACAATGAGCTTCTCACTGACATGAAAAAGATTTCTTCTTCGAGCAAACTCTTTGCTGATCTCTGCTCCTGTCTGACTGGAAATTCCTATCTATCTCCTCTCCTTTCTCGTCCCAACGTCAAGTTCTGGGGTACAGGGATAAGCTCTCGCCACAGTCACACCTGACTGCTATGGGGAGAATACAGAATTCAGGTACCTGCTCTATTGTTTATTTACATATGACCCATCGGTAGCCTCCATACTCATTCGGTCCGCTGTGCTTCTCACAAAACCCTCTGATTTTACTGATTGCTAATCCCCCACATCATTAGATCCGTGTAATCCCAGCTGCTGTGCCCCCCTAAAGGATCTACTTCAGATCGGCTCCCAGTTTATCACTTGTAACAAAGGACAGGATCCAGAGACCTGATTTTGCCTGATTTTCCCTGCTAGCGGTCAGTTGTGGTCAATTTTCTGCACAACTTTGCACTGAACCGTATCCAGACTACCACAAAGTGGCCGTTTTGCAACCAGAACGCTATCTACGCCATCCAGAGTTCCTTTTTTTTTTACACATTTAACGTTTTTCTATAGCGTGTCACTGTCCCTTCGAGAGAGGCGGAGTTATGCACATTAGTGGATGTGACCTTTGTGTTAGAATTTAGACGCCCTCTTTCTCTGTGTATCCAACCAGACGTCCGCAACGCCGCAGAAAACAGTAAAGTTGTGGAAGGCCCTGGGTATCGGAAATGCCCTGCAAGGGGCGTGGTGTATGGAGCAATCACGCGAATGTCTGGAAAAAGCGGTCCAATGGCTGACATTCGCTGCATGTCCATAGTTCGAAATTCCTATCGCAAAACAATCAGCCCTCAGGATCCTGTCCAAAGTAATCACGACAATCGCCAAATGATCCATCTGCGGGGGGTGATATGACGTAACCAGGCGATGCTCATTGGACGCTCTAATGATACTTTTTGTTTATGAAATCTATTTTCTGATGGCGGTTCCCATAAAACACAAGTTCTTCCCTTGCACGGTTGACTGTTCCACCTTCCTTTATCTAGCACTATAGCAATCAACGGCCCCATCCCCCATCTCAGATGACATTAGGGGGTATATTTACTAAAATGTCTAAAAAGGAAACGCGGAGGTGTTGCTCTTTCCAGCCAATCAGAACCCAGTTATTTTCTAGCACGTTTTAGAATCTGATTGGTTTCTGCAAGCCACACCTCTTCCTAGATCTCATCAGTGTGAATGGATCCACTTGTGGGGGATTACACAGTTATAGCCGCATGCACAGAAGACCGTTATGATGTAGAATGATCTAATTTATTCCATCTTTTTCTTTGTGTTTGTAGCACTAACATTTTCCTTTTCATTACTTGGGAGATGCTAATCCTTGTTCTGTTTATTTTCCATGTAATTTTTCCGCCTCTAAGTGAATATATTGGTTGCTGTGCGCAAATTTAATATTTATAACCAAATACCGCTCTATAACAGCTTAAATTAATCTTCTATTGGCCACAATTGTGAGTATAATTTACCATTATACCATATATTTACTTGAGATGCGAGATGACATAGCTTAGAACTCCTCGGGGGCGGTGCTCCTCATGGGCAGTGCCTTGCAGATTTGCCTTGCTCTGCACTTACTGCCTGGGTGGAGATAGCTGTTCCTGTGTGTTCTTTTGTAACCATAATGAACTTTATATCCAGGTGTTTGGGCAAGTCTGCGTTCAAGCAATCGCTTAATCACCACCCAAATGCCTCTTGTCGACGTTGGTGCTCGATTGGTGGGAAAGGATCATGGCCCCTCCTACAGTGACCAAACATCTCTACAGAACCAGCTTCTGAAGCGCCAAGCTGCACTTTATATTTTCGGTGAAAAATCACAACTAAGGGTAAGAATGAAAAATCACAACTAAGGGTAAGAATGATCTATTGTACACGTTCAGTAATGCCGTGAAAAATGAACCGTGTTTTTTCATATCCTGTGCCAGGGTCTTAGAAGCTGCTCGAAGATTAGATTGTTACCTCAATTTGTTTCTTCAGACATCTATTATTGAGTGACTACCATGGAAACAACAGGCGCATAGCACCTTACAGGAGACAGGAGTCCAATTCCTGGGTGTCACCTTTGCTTTTCTAGTTCATATAAAAAAAATAAAAGAAGGATCATTATATTTCATTTACATATTATACAAATAGTTGAATAATTTTACCTATGTACATAGAACCTAGAGGCTCTTTCAACTATTAGGACTTGGAATATTAGTTAATAATTTGGTGAAATGCAAAACCACTTTTAAGTTTAAATCGTTTTCCAATGGTTACAACAAGGGAAAATAAAAGCCCAGACTCGGAGGCTATGAAGAGGAACGTCTTCCATTTCACAGTATGACGCCCACTTTGCAAAAGATAATGGGGCTGATTCAGAGATGCGATTGCGAAAATATACGCACCTTAGTCAAGATCTTACCATGTTCCAGCCCACTGCATAAAGAGTCACTCCCCTTGCAAACAGCGGTGGATCTTAAAGTTAGACCACCATTGACTAACCCTAACTCTGCGCTGTCATTTGAGATCTTAAGTGACGTAGTAGCGTATATTTAAGATCCTAAGTGTCAGCCCGCGCCCACTTTCCCTCATTTCCCTGCCTCCCCCCGCCCATTTCCATGCAAATCCTTAAGATCTTAAAGATTCGCAGCACTTAAGATCTTAAGTGCTTGCGAGCGATTCAAACTTACGCTCTTAGCGGCGTTGCACTATTACTACGCATGCGCAGTAATGCAAATTTTCTAAGATCCTAAATATACGCTCCTAAGTGCCGATAAAATCGTATCTCTGAATCAGCCCCTATGATCCTATCTCATAGATGTTTTACCAATAAACAGATGCATTTCACACGCAGGTTCACTTGTCACTTGTCAAACAGCTGTTAAAATATAGCTAAAAACAAATTATTTAAAAATTTAGCAGCCAGTGTGTATATATATATATGTATACAGGACGCATTCTCCGGAAAAAAATTCTATTTTTAAAATACAGACAGCCGAAAGCTCATTTTCTTTACTAATGAATGGGTAAGTATGCCAAATTTGTTTTTCGGCATAGTTAACCATTCATTAATTTGTAAACCCCTGCCGCACTGGACCGGTGAATATTATAGGGGGGTCTTAGGTTCATGCTGCAGGGAGGTGAGGGTTAGGGTAACGGAAGGGGAGGGTTAAGGTATGGATTAGGAGAAGGATTAGGGATAGATAAATACTTATCATTCACCGACGCAGCTTCGTTCTTCAAATAATCGATTGCTTCTCCTCGGCGAGGTAGAAGCAATCAATCTTATAGTCCGTTTTGGAACTGGCTCGCCGCTGACCCACGTCCTCTCACTCATGAGTGTCCATATATAATCGTATGCCAAAAATATCCTGCTGAGGAAAGACAGCAATATACGGAGAGAATATCTGTTAGCGTGCGTGTCCTTACCCGGTAAAGTCTCTCTGATAAAGAATGACGTATTGGAGCAGCCACAGCGGCTTCTCCACCGGGGAGGTCACCCCTCACGGGCAAGCAGGAGAGAAAATGATCCCGGGGGACCACCTACTGTGGTCGTTCTTCCACGTCAATCCGGTCGCCAAGTCCCAATTTGTAACCTCCTTGGTGACCAGTACTTGTCACTGTTATACAGTCTCACGCCTATTAGTTGGACTATTGCAATTAGAAAGGAAAACGTTGGTTATAAATATACAGAATTCCCCGTCTTTGTGGCGGAAGGTGTACGGTAATAATGGCGCGCTCCATGATAGCTCCCATCTAATGAGGTGTCGCATAGGAAGTGACGGCAGATAAGAGCCACGCTGCCCAACCAGTCTGCCCAGTATACAGTGTAACATATACTGACCCCAAGCCCTATTTACCTGCAATTTAGTTTGAGATTTAGGATCTCCTTATATTTATCCCAAGCATGTTACACTGTGCTCCTGTGTTACCTCTACCCCTCAGATGGGAGAATATTCCACTTATCTATCACCCTTTCAGTGACCTCATTATCCACACATTCCCCCTTCCACCCACCCCCAGTA
>WWET01001429.1:11107-22493 GCA_011038615.1 Limnodynastes dumerilii | reverse complement strand
TTGTGCCTCTGGTCAAAGCCAATAGGATTCTAAGTTTCAGAGAAGTTATTTTTGCAGATTTCTTTATTTATTATCTAGGAACAGATTTTTACATAGTGACATCAGATTACATAGTGATTTACAACAATAACAAATATTATAACATGTAAAGTGTGTGTTAATCATGTAACAGAAAGGAAAACTAGATAGCAAGTTATCAGAAAATAGGGTAGATGAAGGTTAAGGAGGAAGTTGAGGAATTTGGTCCATTAGTCTTAATGGACAAGGAAGGTTATTCCAGAGAGTGGGTGCAGCCTGAGAGAAGTCCTGTAACTGGGAATCAGAATATTTGGTTGGTGTAGAGGAACTATATGTCCTGTGAAGATCTGACAGAGAGAGCTGGGATATATATGAGATGAATGAGGATGCATATGAGATGTGTGAGGATATGTATGAGAGAGAGCTGGGATATATATGGGGTGAGTGAGGATATGTATGAGGTGAGTGAGGATATGTATGAAGTGAGTGAGGATATGTATGAGGTGAGTGAGGCTATGCATGGGGTGAGTGAGGCTATGCATGGGGTGAGTGAGGCTATGCATGGGGTGAGTGAGGATATGCATGAGGTGAGTGAGGATATGTATGAAGTGAGTGAGGATACGTATGGGCTGAGTGAGGATACGTATGGGCTGAGTGGGGATACGTATGGGCTGAGTGAGGATACGTATGGGCTGAGTGAGGATACATATGGGCTGAGTGAGGATACGTATGGGCTGAGTGAGGATACGTATGGGCTGAGTGAGGATATGTATGCAGGTGTAGTCATATTGCTGGCTTTGTAGGTTAATAAAATGATTTTGTATGTGATATTGAGGCACCAATGTAGAGACTGACCGAGTGGAGCAGCTCTAGAGTTTTGCAGTAAGACATTCTGCATTTTCTATGTAGAAATCGGTATTATTATATGCTGTCGTGTATTTAGCGGGTGGGTGGTAATTCCTCATAGGATTTTGGTCTGTTACCGCGCTCAACTCACTGATATCACGTTATAAATCGCTTCCCATATGTTTTCCCCAGGATAGTAACATGAGCTAGATGAGGTAATAAAACGTACAACGAGAATAGAAACACGAGAGATCCGCGCTTTATATTCCTAACAAATCACAGATAACGATAAATAAGTGGAGATGGAAACATTCAAGGAGAGAGTGTGATACATGAAGAGCTTTGGCGTCAGAGCTTTTGCACTATAATTGATAAAAAAACACACTGAATATAAAAAGAATGAGGCAGATCTTGTGTGGAAGCAATAGAGGGTTATTAATGAATAAATAACAGGGGGATCCTCCTGACCACTAGAGGGAGCCAGGGAATCCGTGCCACACAGGATACGGGTGAGTCACTCCAACCCCTATGTGACCTCATATATAGGTAGAGCGCATAGACCTGCAGTTATGATTCGCAGCGGGGTAGTCTCAGCTAATTCTATTTCTGAATAGTGGGACAGTTAAAGGGTAGCTATAAGGCACACACAGTGATTCTGACAGCCAATCAGGTTGTATTAGAGCAAATTGGCCCAATATCATAGTGTGCAAGGGCCAATAGGATGCAATCTCAATGAATACTTTATGAGAATGAACACGATAATTTGCACAATAGGATCTATAGGTTACAAGGTGAGGAGCGCAGGTGTGGTGCACTAATGGGGTTAGTGAATATAGTATATTAAGCTCACTATCTCAGTGATAGACTTTACAGGAATTCTGTCACCGCTACAGCAATATTAGGCAATGTCACCTGTTTTTATTTTATAATTTCACACCTCTGGAGCGACTTTGGCGCTGCGTGCAGGTCTCGTATTTTACCAGTAATTATTGCACGTTGACGGAATCTTTGACTAATTAAAAAACCCACATCTGTCGTTTTTTTATTGAATCGTGGAGCCCTCACTGTGCGCCGCGGTGTAATGTCTGACCTCTGTGAATAAATGGTAATCATTGCCGGATATTATAAGTCATGGAGGCACACTGAATGCAGCAGGGGTTGTTGCCAATGGTCGCAGCAAATGGGCTCTTTGGAATGCAAGCTCACAAGCCGAGAGGTCACCTAGCGTGCAGAAGATTGTTGCATGTAAATTAGTGATTTGCTCTGATTTGTGCTACGTCGCAGAGAGAAACCATAACACATAATAACACCAGGATGAATGCAGCTGAAGGGACTCTGTGTAATTGGAAGCAGATAGTGGAATGGAACAATACATTCTTACTGGATGTTCACATATTAAGGCTTCTTTCCAGATGCCATCTGGGACCCTGAAGGGAGGGGCCCCAAATTCCAGCGCATGACATCACGGTCCACACGGGAGAAGCCGAAATAGATCTGTGACCATAGCAACATTGGAATGTTTAACATGAATAGTGCACAGATCACGCTTCCACTCTGCACAATAACATGGGCTCCTGGGCCCTTCCAGTGTGGCCCTCGGTGTTGGGCGTGATTCCTTTGAAAGGGCCACACTAGATTGCGTAGTCCTGGGACCTCATTCCTTTGTGTGTTTGCATTCAGTGTTGTTGTATCTCGATGGGGATGAGGTGCAACAAACCAGCAATTAAGAAATATCATAATCAAGAAAGTCCTTCAGATGTCGGATGTTGTGACACTTATGCCGATAAGTAATTACAGATATTGGGCTGTATTCACACCTACGAGTGAGCTGGGTAAGGACAGATCTGCATCTAACTGACCCGTCTTGCCTCTAACCCGCACCCCATTTTTTGGTATGCGTGCCATAGGGCAACCTTATCAGAAGAAGGAAACTACGCAGGAACCTTTCTCCTCCCCGCCTATTTCTAACTACTGCTCTGTGCAGTCTTTAAAGACCACACAGAGAAATCTATATATCTAACTGGCACGTAGATTGTGTAAATAGATCATTCCTAAATACACGCACCTAAGAAGCAGAAGCTTAGGTGTGAATACAACTCATTATTATTATGCTCATGAGAGCTTACAATCTAAACGGATGGGGTCAGACAGAAAGGAGCCGCAGAGCATCCTCCTCTATTAGCGGATTGCGAATGTTCCGTACGTTAGCCCATTACTATGTTCCGTATGTGAGTGAATAGTGCTCTCCTCCAATCACGTACAGAGCAGAGGACACTCACGCATCTGGAGCCCTCCCGTGTCCTGTCCGCAGATAAAGGAAAATGTTTGAACACGACGATCGTTCATAAAATGCTAAACCCAGACTTAACTGTACGATCTAACTAGGAAGCCACACCCACTGTGCGTATACACTGCATACGGAGGTCTGTGACGCCCCACGTAGGGAAATGCTGGATGAATGAATACAATATCTGTGCACCAGTGTTCGGATGCATATTGCAGGGATTTGGGAAGGGAAGTAGGCGAGAGTTGTGAGGGGGAAAGGTTATGTGGGGGAGGGGTATGCTGGTAGGATGTGAGCATTCCTTACTCTATTGTACAGCTATAGGACAGAGGGCAATTGAAGGCGATCTTTCCATTGTGTGACGCGGGGTTTGTGAACGTCTCACCTGTTCCTCCATCTTATTTCAGGTAAGGACCAGCAAGCGTGTCTACAATTTCTGCGCTCAGGACACACAAAGCGCCCAGCAGTGGATGGACAAGATCCAGAGCTGTATATCGGACGCTTAGCTCATCGCCGGAGGGTAGATCCTGGGACATTGTCGGCCGCACGTCGTCTTTCCATAGGAAGGAGATTTATTTCCCATTATGTTGTCTGGTTGCCTGTTCGTACGCTCGAGGCTGAACACCGCAGTGACTGGACGGCAACCTGCACAATGTCCCGACACCTCCGCGGCCAGGCATCGCAACAGTGGGGCGACTTTCCTTGTGTCGCCGAAGCCTGAAGGTGCTGTTTTTGGAATCTTAAGCCTTTAAACCCAAGTATTATGCAGCTAACTCAAACATTCCCAAATGGTTTACTACAACAGAGGAAATAGGAATCTGCGGTCAGTTTGGGGGTGCAGCAAGTCGTTTGTCTGATCCAATCAGGCCAAGAAGTTTACAGACCCTTGTACAGCATTCTTATCCCTCCCATTACGTTGTATGGTAACGTGGTAGCTAGCCTGCATTGTGTCGTGCTCTCGTTCTGCAATTGTATTACTGTCACACTAGGTCACGGTAACACAACTGTGTGTAATCTCTCTCCATTGTACATAGGCAAGACGCACACTACACAGGAACTCAAGCACATGCACTTGAACATATGAAGGACAGTGAACAGAAGACCGTTATGTAGATAGTATTAACTGATTGGACGTCCACTTAAATCATTCGGAATGAATTGGACACCCTAAATAAATTCCCCTTTAACAACATTTTTATTCCATTTTTTTTATCATTATAACGTTTATGTCCCCAAAAATGTTTACCTACGTGACTGACCACTTGTGATATATTGACTGGAGTAACTACATTTTAAACTGTTAATATGTTTATCTTCTGCTACAAAGTTTGTACTGTACATACATCATTTTTGTACCTTTGTGTCTCTGACGGAGCGATGCGTGTAAATTTAATCTCACTCTTGCACTGCGGTCCCGTTATACTGGCGGGTAGGGTGATCAATGAATGAAACGGACGTCCACTTCCACTACATCGTGCCAAAAACAGACTTGAATAAGTAAGAAGTAATTCCACCGGCAGAAGCCACATCTTTTTCCACTTTTGTTGGTTTTGTTTTTTTTGGTTTTGTTTTCCCCCCAGAATGGTGGCACGCGGGAGCTTTATAAATCCACACAGGTGACACGGACACTTTGCACATGTGTTTTTTCTTCTGTATATGAAGTGAATTTTGGGGGTTTTATGTACTTTGTAAGATGAAGATTTCCTGGTTTATTAGACTGAGTTTAGAGATAAAAAAAAAATTGTAAACTTTATTTTTTAACTCGTTTTAACAATATTGTGTATTTGTTATGACGTGTACACTAAACATCTTGTAATAAATATACTGCCCTTGTAAATAAATCTTATATGCAAGACTTTAAATATAAAGTAGGTGGTATACAGTCTGCTTACTGGAGGGGTGAAAAGCGGGAGGTATATATCACTGCTTACTGGAGGGGTGAAACGCGGGAGATATATATACATTGCTGTCTGCTTACTGGAGGGGTGAAAAGTGGGAGATATACAACACGGCTTACTGGAGGGGAGAAACGTGGGGGTATACCTCACTGTCTGCTTACTGGAGGGGTGAAACACGGGAGATATACATTGCTGTCTGTTTACTGGAGGGGTGAAACGCGGAGATATACATTACTGTCTGTTTACTGGAGGGGAGAAACGCGGGGTATACATCACTGTCTGCTTACTGAAGTGGTGAGATATAGGAGTATACATCACTGTCTGCTTACTGGAGGGGTGAAACGCAGAGATATACATTACTGTCTGTTTACTGGAGGGGAGAAACGCGGGGTATACATCACTGCTTACTGTAGGGGTAAAACGCTGGATGTATACATTGCCGTCTGCTTACTGGAAGGATGAAACGAGGGATGTATACATCAATGTCTGCTTATTGGAAGGATGAAACGCGGAGGGTATACATCACTGTTGGGGTGAAATGCGGGGATACTTTGAAGCTTCTATGGTAAGAGACAAGGTAAAAGATCCCAAAATCTGATGGCAAAGTTGCCCTTAAATGAGAACTATTGGAATATTCACTTTTACGGCAGGTTCTGACCAGGGGGAGCTAAGCTATGAATTAGCCAGCGTTCATACCACCACATCAGGAGCACACGGTTCACACCCCAGCTCCTTATGATGGGATTGAAGGAAAAGTCTTTGGTTTATGAAGGTATAATACTGAATAACTTCTCCCCAGACTTCCACAATCATTAAACTGGAGAAACGGACTGAAACACAGAGGTCCAACTAGAACATTGTATCTTCATTTCCATACCGGGTTGTCCTGCCATCGGCCATCCCAAGAGAAAGGGAGAAGTCTACATTGCAATCTACTAAACACAAATATTTGGACTCTAAGGAGCCTCAGGTTTACATTTAGTAGCTGTTAAAAGGATTTATGGTCCCATTTCTCATCCTCCATCATATCCCTATTATTCTGTCCAGTTTCCACATGAAGATATTATTATAACATGGGGCACATCAACCTATAGGTAACACGGAGCACAAACCACAATCAAGAGAATCCAGCTGGTGATTGGTCATTTGCTGATACCACTTTGTAAGACGTGTCCGTGTTATAGATCTGCTAGTGGTGTTTGACACAACACCGTGGATGCGTTTCCCTTGGGAACCCTTACTAATAATAATAGTACAGACTGGACAGATTTAAAGTATCAACTAAGTGATTCCAGAAGACGAGATTGAAGAGTTAGCATTGAGAGGACTGAATCTGATCACTTCATTGTCTGTCTTAATCTCCATAAATGTTTCATGTAGAAACGATGAAGTCACAGAAATATTTCTCCACGTTCTTTTATGAAAATAGTTTGGACGTGAGAGATGCAAAAAGCATTTTCCATTATCTCCAGATGAACGTTAACTGTATCAGGCTGCAGGAGGAAAGCCACGTATTGGTGGCAGCCGTGGGTGGAAGGTGACAGATTCGGCCCCATAGCAACATTTTTATTAAAAAAATGAAATTCAATTCCTGTATGTAGAAATGTAATTATTAACAGGTTTATATATAGCGCTTTACAGAGAATATTTCACATTCTCATAAGTCCCTAACATACACACACACAGACACACACACACACAGAGACATACACACACACACACACACAACACACACACACACACACACACACACACACACACACACACACACACACACACGTAATTTATTCAGCAGTCAATTAACCTACCAGCATGTTTTTGGCATGTGAGAGGAAACTGGTGCACCTGGAGGAAACCCACGCAGACATAGGGAGAACATACACACAATGCTGCTCACTGAGCCACCGTGCTGATGTGACACAGGCACAATATATCAGCAGTGATTTCTCACCCTTTGTAATGCTTTTGAAGAGTCACATGCTAGCACAGGGGTAAAAATTGGTCATGGACTTAGATTGGCTCTGGATCGAAGGCATTTGCTTGGACACGTCCCTTACAGTACTTTGACTACATCTCTCCGCCCCTTCCTCTCGCAACACCCACCCCTCCCCAGAACGCAAGCTGCTGCAGCTCGAGTTGCACTCAGATCTGATTGGTCCGTGTGTGTGCGCTCCTGATCTTTGAGCATGTGCAGTAGAGAATCAGAGACGTCACATCATGTACACTCCACTTAGATCAGGTCCTATATAACAGCAATAACTTATTTTTGTTCGTTGCACTTTACACCCCATAAGCTTGCTCTTTATCCCCCATCTTACACTTAAATAAAGTGTGACACCATTTCTTATACACAAACCAAATGAATAGACGTCAGTATGAAACTCGGCTGTAACTGGTGCAGATGGTGCAGCAATAAAAGTCTTGGCTGGAATAGCAGCTCTCCCCTGCGCCAGGCAGGATTATCACCAGTAATGGAAAAAGCTCCAGTGAAAGTGCGAGTCCGTTATCTAGCCAAGACGTGTGCCCTGGAAGAGGAACAACGAGGAGCTGTCCATACTGCAATCCCAAACACCCAGAGGAACGAGCATCTGCTGATTGTGTTTCCTGAGTCAGAAGCAGAGGGTTTGCTGTGTCCTGAAACTAAGATTACAGCAAGAAAAAAGCAGAATGTGGAGTTTTGGAAAGTCATCGGAAACGCGGGAATGCGTAAAATGCTTCCTTGTGTCCAGCTCCTGGATATATCAGACTCCTTTCCCCACAGCCTGACCCTAAGACTCCCTTCCTCACAGCCTAACCCCTAAGCTCCCTTCCCCGCAGCCCTGACCCTAAGACTCCCTTCCCCGCAGCCTAACCCTAAGACTCCCTTCTCCACACCTGACCCTAAGACTCAATACCCCACCAGCCTGACCCTAAGACTCCCTTCTCCCCAGCCTCACCCCAAGACTCCCTTCTCCACAACTGACCCTTACACTTAATGCCTGACCCTATGACTCTCCTCTCCGCAGTCTGACCCTAAGATTCCCCTCCCCGCAGCCTAACTCTAAGACTCCCCTCCCCACAGCTTGTCCCTAATATTCTCTTCCCCCCAGCCTACCCCTAAGCCTCCCTTCCCCACAGCCTGACCCTAAGCCTCCCTTCCCCGCAGCCTGACCCTAAGACTCCTCTCCCCTACCTGGTTATATCCCTTCCATCATATCCACTCTCCCTCCTGTAGCTGGTTATATCCCTTCTATCATATCCCCCTCTCCCTCCTGTACCTGGTTATATCCCTTCCATCATATCCCCTCACCCTCCTGTACCTGGTTATATCCCTTCTATCATATCCCCCTCTCCCTTCTTTACCTGGTCATACCCCTTCTATCATATCCCCCTCTCCCTCCTGTACCTGGTTATATCCCTTCCATCATATCCCCTTCTCCCTCCTGTACCTGGTTATATCCCTTCCATCATATCCCCTCTCCCTCCTGTACAGGTTATATCATATCCCCTCTCCCTCCTGTACCTGGTTATATCATATCCCCTCACCCTCCTGTACCTGGTTATACCCCTTCTATCATATCCCCCTCTCCCTCCTGTACCTGGTTATATCCCTTCTATCATATCCCCGTTTACAAAGTGTGTATACACAGGACAGCCCTCTGATGTCTGGGGGCACATTTCTATGAAGACCAAGAAAGAACATGTGAGGACATCTTATCTGCAGAGAAGAGGCCTCTGACCATACTTATAAAGTATTCCTGGTCTTTATTTTTGATCAATGGCTGTTTCATTCTGCACTGATTTGCTTATGAAATATCCAGACTTCTGTAAACAGATGGAGACAAAATGGTAAGAACTGGCTCTCGATTTATTTTCTCTGACGTTCTTGAGCAGAAGATAATTTTTGGGTGTTTGCTATGAATAACACATGTGACTTTATCTGGCTGTTCGATCACGGTGAAGAACAAACTCTGATGATGTTTATGGAAATTAGCTTTAGGATCGATTTTAGATCATTATCCTCCAATGTCCTAATTGCAGAACACATCCAGAACTCATCTGAGCTTGTGACGCGCACTGAATTATTAATCAGCTTCGGGAAGTGTTGGGGGTTTGTGGTAGATAAGTGAGATGGAAATTCAGAAGCCAACGGGAAATACCGGAATCCAGGAGGAAATCGGAGAGGTGCGATGTCTTCTCCGGACGTGATATTGTGTGGGCAGAAGTGGTCTGGACATTTTGTACCTTAGTGAAATTGCTGCTCATTATCTAATATTTCATCCAAAAAGGCAGATTGGCTATAAAATTATGAAAATATTGAATTAAATTCCAACTGGTCCTGTATTATGTCCAAGACAAGAGAATGTTATGTTATGCGAGACGTTACTTGTTGACCTGCTTCTTGCTGTATAGTCATAACACACAATCCGCTCCATACAGAAAGTCTTTATATCTAAACTGATTTAAACTAGTGGAGCATTTGTGCATCTTAAACACATTTTCATTGATTGCGTTCTTGACATTTTAATGTTTGTTTGCACCAGTACAAGTTTAATTGGACACTGAGTAATTTTACATTTTGTAATCACTGGGACATAGAATCTTCTGTTTCTTGGGAAATTATTAGGATTTTTAGAATAGATTTGATGTATTCGAGATCTTTGACCAGTATTTCCAGAAACAAATGGTTTACCCTGACAACCAGGACATTGCAACACCAATCTGCCTTCCATTTTTGGCATTAAACTTCTTCCTGTAGCCTTCGATTCTTCAAGTAACCCCTAAAAGCTCTTCATCCGGCTTACCAAATTCCTCAACAACCCACTTAGATTTATTCTGCTCAAGCACCAATCTTAGGGTGCAGAGGAAACATATTTGTATCCCAGCCTTACCCCCTGAGTGCCTTATAAAGTCTTGCAATCTGGTCGCATCAACAACATATCTAGACCTTAATCCTGTTGGATTCTCTTTGGCTGAACTTTTGTAAACATTCAGTAAGCCTGTCCTGTATCTCGATTGTGTCCTCTCAAAGGGATAGCCGAGGGTGGACATATCTGTAGGTTTTATGCTTTGAGTGGAGACCTTTTAAACCAGTCACACTGTCTGGGGCAACCAACACAATGCCCCGGTCATCGTACAGTACATATTCCCGGGGCCCTGTGCCCATCAGGTCAGGAGAGTGGCATTCAGATCATTGGTGCAGCTGAAGTGTCTGGGGTGTAAGGGCTTTTGGACCATTTTGTCCTCATTCAGACCAATCAATACCTTATACTATAGTGTGTGGCCACGAATCTTCTGTCTTTCAATGCAGAGTCTTGCTTTTGGTCTGTGTCTGTTCTCAGTTGGAAGGAGTTTTGGAATATACTGGCGCTACATGAATAAATGTTAATAAATTCTGTAATAGAGATAAATTTTACACTTTTTAACGAGTAGCATCCACAAACCCGGCTAGAAAAACAAAGCCTCCTCTGACCTGTTATACAAGGCCTGGTCAGCCATAATTTGTCTGCTGACACTAAGCAATTATGCAGAATTTGGGTTATCAGCCTGTACACAATTATCTCCTTCAGTTACAGGTCAATGCACAAGTAAAATATGTTCTGTTTTCCTCTTTTCTAGATTAAAATGTATTAGTCTCTTGGGTACAATTGCATCCCATAGTTCATGTTAATGCTATGATCGTATCGACTCCATAGAACAACTGGTGTTTATCTGCTGTCAAGAGTCAATGTCTCATTTGCTGTAAGCAAATATATAAAATGGACTTTTACCAGGATATATTTTTTATATCACTCATCTTGTACATTTTCCTGGATAAATTGTTGGATTTTCTTATCCCCTCTGGATGAATTACTGAACTCTGGACATTCTCCAACCCAACCAAGGGAAATGTCTTTATAGTCAATGCATACTGAGATATCTAAAATGTATTAAAAGGTAAGTGTGAACAGCACATAATACAACACACAATTAGTATGTTCCATACATGTCAACAGTCAATGATCGGAGTTCTTGTAGGATGACTGTAGGAGCGATACTGTTTGAAGATTTTTGGATGACGACCAGTTGGATCCAAGTCTGAGCCTTTGGAGATTGTGACTGAGCGATGGCTCCAGTGTTATTGGAGGGGCTTCACCAGCCTGCCCAAGGTTTCTGTAGACAGAAGAATGGATTGTACGTCGGCCATGTCTGCTGCCCGCCACCTCCGTCACTAAGGGCCTGATCCAGAACAACGATGTAGCGCTGAGCGTGCTAACGCTCAGCGTTACATCGCTGACTCCCCCCTGACACTCCCCCTGTGCGGGTGTATGGCCCCTTCCTTACGCCGGCTGAAGGCTACCCTACCTTCGCCCGGCGTAAG
>WWET01001428.1:320005-344699 GCA_011038615.1 Limnodynastes dumerilii | reverse complement strand
AAAGTCCACACTACCATTCCTCCACTCCTGTCTCTCTGTCCTCCCATTCTACCATCCTATCCTCTGATGTGTCCTGCTCCAATACTTCTTCTGCTGCTCTATCCCTGTTTGCTCCTAAGTGTCCTGCGCCCCATAATGCGTCCACCACTGTTTCCCATTTTTCCTTCCTCTACTCCATCCCTCGTCCTGTGTCCTGCTCGTCCACACAACCATTCCTCCACTCCTGTCTCTCTGTCCTCCCATTCTAATTCTCCATCCTCTGATGTGTCCTGCTCCAATACTTCTTCTGCTGCTCTATCCCTGTGTGCTCCTAAGTGTCCTGCTCCCAATAATGCGTCCACCACTGTTTCCCATTTTTCCTTCCTCTACTCCATCCCTCGTCCTCAACAGTGTCCTGCTCCTCTCATCTCTACAACTGCCATTACATGCTGTGTCCGGTCATCTGCTCACCTATCTGCTACAGCTGTATCCCACCACTTCAGTGTCATCATTTCTGTAGGGAGGTAAGTAATCAGTTGTTATTACTGTGTGGTTATGGTTAAGGTTGGGGTAGAGGTTAGATTTATTGTAATGTCGAATCCAGTATGTGTCACCATTACAATATATTATCCAACTGTTGTTCACAGATTCTTGATATTCTTTTGGGATATTAGTGTTTTTATATCATGTTCTCTGTGTCCACATTTTTTTTAACTATTTAAATTTTGGGACTTCCCACATCTTAGAAGTAACAGTTATATTCATATCAAAATAGACATAAATAAGTACAATTCTTTTCACAATCGTACTAAAAGCAGCCAACATGGTAATTTATAGACTAATCATTAGCAGAGAAAATTCTAGAATGTATCGCAAAATCAGGTCAGCACAAAGCACTGCATTCAGCAACAAAGATCTGCTTCACAATTCACTGATCTCTGTCATTATTTGGAGATAGCATTTTTGTGTCATTTGCTTTTCTTTATGTGTATATGCTTACAGTTACCTTTTATTTCTCAACAAAAGAAAAAGCAAAGAACAAAGTGCATTAAATTAGGCACAATATGGAAAATTACAAGGTAAGTGCACATAGGCTATGAAGAATAGGTTCATTTTAACAAGAGGTTGCAGGACTGTGTTCTGCCTGGGGCAGCACTAAAAGATTCTGTGATAAGTTGCATAGTCTTCTCATGCCATTAGCTTTGCTATTCATGAAAAATAGGTTGTTTCCTTAGCAACCCAGTTACACATTACACATTATTTTAGCTGTAAGAGTCTGTACAGATTTCAAAAGAAAAAAAAACTCTTGTTATATTTTTTTTTTTTTATGTATTTTTATATTAACAGCCTGCTTTAGAGTCCTAATGTACTATGGAAATCATAAGTTCTTTGTGTTCTTTATGATCTTGGACAAACATTATGAGCCATTTCTTTTGTCTCATTTGCGTTAGAAGTTGCTCCAAACACAATGGGAAAAGGAGAAATGATCTGCCTACCAGGGCTTTTCATGTTTTAGGTGTTATTAGGAAACAAAGGTGCAAGTATTTTCAGCAAAAAAAAATTGTTGTTTTTCTTTCGAAAGCAAAATGTAAAAATGTAACACTTAAAATAAGCTCTTTCCATCAATTTAAAAGACATTTAATTCCTTTGTTTAATCCCTGGCAACTGGGAACTGCATAACTGTGATGATGATTTCAGTATTATCTAAGTTATATGCAAACTTTTTATATAAATTGTAATGCAATGCTTTTTATTTTAATCAATATCAAAGTTTAACTAAAAGATCATTCACAATGTACATCCATCTGAATTGCCCATAAATTGAACTATAATGCTGGTTATTTCTAATATCACAAGGTGTCATACTCTCATAGGGCAGGATTCAGAGTCCGGTGTTTTCCGACTTGAGATACTGCGTATGCGAAGTCATTTTCTAACGTTGTCTACGCTTCTTTTCTAAAAGAAACGTAGATGATGTTAGAAAATTACTGCTCATGCGCAGTATCTAAAGTCGTAAAACACCCGATGCATATGCAATGCGCTCGGTGCTCTGAATCCTGCCCTTATAGAGAGTTTAACAATAAGAACAATACAGGTTTTACTGTACATGAGCCTGAAGACATGACCAGTCACAGTCACGCATGCAATTCAGGTTTTTGCGGTATGAGCCTGGAGGCTTGGCATGTTTCAGCTATACACACCATTCAACATTCCTGTAATGAGAACCTGCAACTGGACATGTAGACAATCCAGAGGATCTTAATACAAAGAAAGAAAGACTAACTAAAATACCTGTGTGATAGCCTACGAAAGTGGAATGTCCCTTTAAGGTTTTCTTGAACTGCTGGAAGTCATATTTGAGGCATTTCCAGCTACAAACTACAGTTCCCAGCTTGCTTTAGGATTTGAGAGGAAATGAGTAAGACTGACTGGAAAGCGGATGGGGCGACAACCCAGCAACTGCCACTTAGTGACAGTTGGGAGCAACTGATGCAAGGCCCGGAGACAAGAAGTGGATATGAGGAGCGTTGTTCTGAGCCAAAAGCTGTGACTACAGAGCTGATAAGGCACCATTTCCATAAGATCTTCCTTCCTCGGTGCATCATTCTCCTGGAGGGGCCCCCAATGTCTATGCTGAACAGTACTGTTATTTTAGTTAGTGTAGTAAGGCCTTACTAATAAACTTTATAGTTTAGAGTTAGTATCTATGGACTGGATTCACAGATACGCGTGTAATAAGTATGCAAATATACGCGCGTACATTGCAAGGCAACACCCATGACACTCCCCTCGCACGGACGGATTTTTGGTGACTTACGGCTGCATAGGGAAACCTTAACTCTACGGGTTTAATTACGTACCTAAGTTGCTTAGATACATGTGTACATTACTAACCACGCCCTCAAAAGGCCATTTAAATGCCTCCCTCCACCCACTTTCACATAACTTCGCACGTATGGAAGACAACCATGCCCCTCCTTAGGTATGTCACGAAGTACGATTTATAAATCCTTGCCTAATGGACTTCCGTACCTAAATCATTACATAACTTGCGTAAAAAAATTACTACGCATACACAGTTACTCCGATCCTAAAAATACGCACAGAAAAAGAAGCAAAATCATATCTGGGAATCCGGTCCTATATAGTTAGTATCTATACACTTGTTTTATTATTGAAAATGCTTATTGTACTTATTGTGTTATGATAATTTATTTGTTCATTTGCTGTTTGAAAAACTACCATTACTTTGCCACTACAGCCATAGAGTCTTCAGGCTTTTTAATTAAAAACTATAATTCAGTTTAATTGTTCATTTGTTTGAGTATTGCTGGGGAATATCTTGCCTCACTGCTGTGGCTGTTGGGTTCAGCCAATACAATACAATGAAAAAAGCACACTACCCAAAGGTAATTCACCACAGAGGCGGAACTAGTGAGTGGTGGGCCCAGGTGCAAAAAAATAAGCTTTAGCCTTGTTGATATCCCAGGTAACCTGGTGGGGAGCTTTGGTGTTGCAGTGATGATGGCTGCGGGCCCTTGTATCAGCATGGGCCCCGGTGCAGCTGCATCTGTTGCACCAATGATAGTTCCGCCCCTGATTCACCATATTATTCTGATACTAAACACCTGTGCCCATATCACCAGTCCCTGGGCCACCATCACACCTGTTCTTGATATGTTCTGAAACCCTGACCTAAAAGAGACTGATCCATTCTGCTGTGATGTAATATATTGCCCTTTCCTTGAATATAAATGACTGCTCTGATCCTACAGTATCTGGACAGAAGCTCCCAGTCATAACTGGCTGCTAACAGTGTTTTCAGTTTATATTGCTCTTTTTTTCTCTGTTTCTTATTGGCTGTTTTAATTGCTTTTGGTTAATTTTCTGTTTTTATCGCATTGTGTGTGCTTTTCCCTATACATTGTTAATAAATATTTTTCTTAATTTGAAACCGCAGCAATATAAAAGAAAATGTCTTCTGTTTTGTTGCCAATAAGAGAGATCAAATAAAGTAAAAGTAGGATTAAATAATGTAACATTGAAATGAATGTATTATAATCATCTATTATAATCATCTATTATTTTCATCTGAAAATGCTCTAATGCGTACTGCAAGGGGACTAGTAATGTAATGGTTTATATGTATGTTCAATGACTTGGATGAAAACTAGTAGAAGCGGTTTAGGACTTGAACCCTGAGCAGCATTGTCAGGCCCCTAAAGAAATATTATATATACAGTTCCCTCTTGGTCTGAGGCAGAAGATTCCATTGTCTGTGCCACTGTGGAGCTTCTTTACTAGTTAGGTAGGTAGATAAAACTACTTATGATCTGCCTTTTTAATAATTTGTGAATTATACATTGGTTATAAATGATATTCAGTCTTTAGACTTGTGACAGTGAGGCTTTATTTTAAAACTATTATTACTAATAACTGCAAAGTACAAAAAAAAATGCACTCTTTTTTATACAAATTTTAAAAAAATGTAATGATTGCATATTCGCTCATCCATTTGCTATTCTTACCAGATTTACTATAAAGTAGCAAACTTTCTTCACAGGTCATATAAATACCGTAGCTTCAACTTCAATTTAGTTACAGTGGGCCTGATCCAGACCTACGCCCGCCGTCGCTAGGGCTTAAGCGTAAGATTGGCTGAAAAGCCAATCTGCGCATGCACCGGGTAGATGTTGCCCGGCGTCGCTACGGCAACGCCCGATCACAGATCGGGCGTCCGTAGCAGCGCCGTAGGGACGCTGGAGGGGACGTTCCCCAGCGTCCCTACGTTCAGGTTAGTGTAGGTGGGCGGGGGGAGCTAGTTTAATGAAGGTGGGAGGGCGGGCTAGGCGGCCATACGCTCCTGTGCGAGCGTATGGCCCCTTCCTTACGCCGGCTGAAGTTAGGGGGATCTAGTTTAAGGAAGGGGGGAGGGCGGGCTAGGTGGCCATACGCTCCTGTGCGAGCGTATGGCCCCTTCCTTACGCTAGCTGAAGTTAGGGTAGCCTTCAGCCGGCGTAAGGAAGGGGCCACATGCCCGCACAGGGGGAGTTTCGGGGAAAGTGAACGCTGATACGCTGTGCTTTAGTAAGCACAGCACATCGGCGTAGGTCTGGATCAAGCCCAGTGTGACTACTGCACAGTATACTACTGATTGTGTATTGAGTAAATGCATATACACTCCAAGGCTACAAAATTAAAACAAAAACCACCCAATCCAAATAGATATGAGAAAATATCAGTAAATAATATAATTACTGAAAGGCGGCCGCAACTCAGGCTTAAAAAAATAAAAAAATCACAATTGTAAATTTTATTGTAAGAAAATGTTTAAAAAATATGGTTTAAGGATTCTTCTTTAAATACATGTATATGGATGATTTTATAATAAGAATGGGGTCATTTATTGAATAAAAATACGTTTACGCTTACACTAATTCTGACCATGTGTAAACTTTAGGTGGAAACACAGGGACACTGGGCTTCTACTTGCACTCGTAGCATCACTAAACCGCCCCCTTTTAAATTTGAATATTGTAGAACTCCCCATGTGATAACCTGACTGTTTCTTTATCACGGAGCAGAAGCATAAAGTAATATAATTATTAAATGTTAATTAGAAACTAATCCTTAGGGTTTGTGTTCACAATTAAATTTGTAGCAAGAATCCAACTGTGATGAGTGAAATGGAACATTCCAAACCACAGACAAATTATATCAAGTCTCATCACTCTTGTAGATTGTTGATGCTTATTATTGTATTTATTTGTAGTCTGTGGATTTTTACAGCTATACAGATTTATACAGTAGTTTAAGCAAATACTTTAATTCAGAGGCGACTTGGGTATGGAATCGCTATTTATGTTTAAGAACCTTTATTTTAAGAAATTATACCGAAACCACAGTAAAAAAAAATGATACCAACAAATGTTTGTGTAATCTACTGTGTTATTTATTTTGCATTTACAGTCATTTCATTGAATCATTTAAGGAGAATGTAAACCAAAATGTTTCTGAAACAGTTTTTGCATGCATAATATTTATATATAACTGATACATTCTTTGAGGCTCCCTTAACACAATTTCTAAAAACAGAGTTTCAGAGTAACAGCAAAAAGGCAGCAAAAACAAGTGAAGATGTTAATACAAACAGTGAATATCAAGGTACTAAATTAACCATGTAGCTGTAGCTGCCACTTACACCTAGGGAAGTGCCACTCCACTTTCAGAAATTAGACAATTTTAAAAAAGGGGAAGGTGTGTTAGGTGCTCCTAAAAATGTGTATGAAACCAATATAAAGGTGCTTAGTGAAATGTACAAATTTATATTATAAGTGCAATCTTATAATCTAACATAAGTATACAATAGAAAATTGAATAACCATAAATGAATAAAACTAATCTAAAATGTATAGTGAAAAATTGGATTTAGATATAAAATAGGATAATAAATCCAAAGATCAAGACCACCGGCAAAAGCAAATATGAATCTTCCCCAAGCTCAGCTCCTCCCACTAACCTTCCCCTTCTGTTAGTCTAACCATAACCCTCCATCTCATGCAGCCTAACCCTAGCCCTTTATTTAGTTAATAATTAGTTAAGATAAGGGCGTTCCTTAGCCCTTACATATGATCCTCCATTTTGTACATGGCCTTTTGCATGCAGAAACTTTAAGGCAGGGTTCTGCATGTGAAAGGTCTGTACATGTGAGAGGAGCACAGAGGGAGTTTATCCCCACCCCGAGTCCCAACCCTCTAGGCAGCTGCCTAGTCTCACCTAATGGTAGCACTGCCCATGATAAAGCAGTCCTTCTATGTCTTTTGTGAAATTTCTCAAATCAGACCATGGAATAGAGAATACTCAAAACCTTGAGAGGTTCCACTTGCCAGGACACCGAATAATGCACTGTGAAAAGTCAGTTACTTACTATATGATGTTCTTGTGATCGACATAATGATCTGTTACCTGAGGAAATTTCATAGTGAAAATGCCTCATTGCATTGTTTCTGCGCATGTGTGCCTAATAGGTTTCCAGCATGGAACTGTATAATAAGGTGTATTATTCTTGGTTAAGCACTTATGTACAATTCTCCATTATGCACCTGCCTCACTTTACGTTTGGCTGGTGCGTAAAACTTAAGGTAGGGCTGAGGGAAGAGAAAGTCTGTGTGTGTGAGTGAGTGTACTACCCTTGCACGCACGAAATTTAGGATTGCACATACGGAAGTCCATTCCATGAAAGAATCGATTTCTGTGCATGCTATCATTACTAATTCAAGATCCGGTTATATGTTTCTATAGTAAGCACCAGATTTTCAGAGATTTTGTATCAAATCACCGTTTAAACAATTAACTAAACATTGACAAAAATGTGATCTAAAAAGTCAGATATATTTTCTTACAATTATCATATAACAAGTGTATTTGTCATGATTGCATTGCCACCAGATAGAGTGCTGCCCCATGAAGCTGTCAAGTTGAGTATTGAAACTCAACTTGGAGTAGTCACAGTTCCCCTAATGCTTTTCATATCATGTGAGAGGATGAACATCAGTTTCACTGCACATGGTGGTTAGGATTCAGTCATTTAGCCATGTGATAATTGCTTAATTTATCTGTCAGGTGGCCACAAGTTTAGTAAGAGAGTTTTGAACATATATGGGGCTGATTCAGAGTTGCACTTCCCCCTTTTTTTTTTGGTGTACACATGAGCAATACCATGTTGAACTGCAAGGGGAGGCAGATTTAAATTGTAAAACCAAAATTAAAATTAGCAGGTGAAGTTTCTTAGCTCAACTGTATTTTATAGAATAAACATAAAGCTATGCAGTATTTTAGTTCTATGTGTAAAAACGAAACAATTTTCCCTGCATGCAAAAGATTTAAAATTAACACCCCTTACTTTGAAAAATGGTATAGCTGAGCTGTATACTTGCACCTAAAAAAAGGTGTACGTGCAACTCTGAATCAGCCCCAATTTGTCACGACCCAGACCTCACGTGAGGCTTTCATGACTTATCTGGGGCTCAAGGGGTTAATCACAACAGCCACCTGGTCTGTTCTACAATGACTAATGCCCCTTCTCCCACCCCAAATATGACTTATTACCAATGAACTGCCACCACCAAGGCTATTCACAGGAGGCCTTCGGTTCTCCTTTACCCAAATCAAACACAGTTATGCTTTACCAGAATTATCATCAACCCAGAATGACCTCTTCTGTTACCCGTCAGTAGCGTTTAATAACTGAGCTGGTCTGACACGTGAATCCGTAAGAACACAGAGACATGAACTTATTAATTGATATTTAATATGATAATAATCATAATGCTTAGTTACAGAGAATAACAAAATAGACATACAATATGCAAAACAGTTTCTTATAATATAAAAAGGTGAAAAGGCAGAAAGACTTCCACACAAGAACCTTCTGGGTCGGGACAGACCAGAAATCTGAGTCACCTCTTCCGTTTGGAAGCCCCATGAAGTCAAACAAAGTTATGAATCTATGAAACCTTTTTAAAAACAAAAAACTGCTCCTCTCCAAGTAGCCCCTACCTTTGTGACAGTTTGAGTCTGGAGAAACTCTTTTTTTTTTTATTTGCTTGTATCCTGACATCTTTCCTTCCTAAAATGGTGATAGGAGAACAAGTCACCTGCATGACTGTTTATCCTGCTCACCTTACTCATCAGCATAGCCCCTTCTGGATAAACCATCCACATTGGTATGATCAGAACCCTTTTTGTGCTGTACAGTGAAAGTATATTGCTAGAGGGACAGACTCCACCTGAGCAGCTTATAACTGGTCCCAGTAACCAACTGAGGGGGTTGTGGCCTATGATCGCTGTAAACTCTTGCTCATACAGGTATGGCTGCCATTTCTGCAGTGCCCAGACTTATCCCTCTCCTCGGGCTTCTTCCCCATGCTCTTGTCTCCCCCATCCTCAAAAAACCTAACCTTGATCCCACTTCACCTTCCAATTACCGACCCATCTCCCTTCTGCCCTTCGCCTCAAAGTTGCTTGAATGGCATGTTTACAAGTGTCTAATTGGCTACCTTGCCGACAACTCCATCCTGGACCCTCTCCAATCTGTGTTCGTAACTGAAATCATAGTCTTCTCTCCTTCACATATCCCCTCTACCCCTACTATCTCTATTACTATTGGTGACTCCACCATCTCCTCCCCCACATCCGTGCCCTCTCACTGTCCTGCCGCTTTCATCTCTGCAACATTGCTCGCATCAGATCCTTTCTAAATGCAGACGCCTCTGTGGCCTCCATCTGGTCCATCTCGCACCCCTACAATCTATACTAAATGGTGCAGCCAGGCTCATCTTCCTCTCCCAACGCACTGCCTCCACCTCCCCTCTCTGTCAATCTCTACACTGGCTTCCTGCCCATTTCAGAATTCTCTTCAAGCTCCTCACCACAACCTACAAGACTCTCTCCTCCTCTACCGCTCCCTACCTCTCCTCCCTTATCTCCATCCCCACCCTCTCCCATCCACTCCGCTCTGCTGGTGACTGTCGCCTTAACTCCAACCTTATAACTACTTCTCACTCCCGCATCCAAGACTTCTCCCGGGCCGCCCCTCTCCACTGAAACAATCTACCACTTCCTATCAGGCAAGCCAGCACCCTCCAATCCTTCAAACGCTCCCTTAAAACCCACTTCTTCAGGCTAGTCTACCCTTTTTCCACCTAAGCTTTCCTGCCCTCCCCATCCACAACATTGTGTCTCCTGCTTATTTGCCCTCTCTCACTTAGCATGTTAGCTCTTATGAGCAGGGTCCTCCTTCCTCCTATAATCATCCCTCTATCCCTCTACCCTATCATCATCTCTTCCCACCTTTTTTTTTCTACTGTCTATATCTCTCCTTATTCATCTGCTCCTACACACATATCCAGCATCTTTATTTTCCATATATATTGTTCTACTATTTTTGTACTTTATTTTATTTTTGCATTGTACCTTTATTGTATTCCTTATTCTATGAGTTTATACCTTTTATTAATCATTGTATTGTATATGTAACTACTGGGTTTCCTATTGCCTCTGTACGGCGCTGCGGATTCCGTGTATTGCCTTATAAATAAATGATAATAATAATAAAATTATTCTCCCACCTTCCCTGTTGCTGTTTCCTAATACATGCATTTGTTTCTTTTTAGACTTTGCTGCTTTATGAAAGTATTTTTATTATAATATTTAACCATAATTTATTCCTCTACTGTTTGTGTTTGAATTTAACATTCATGTCTAATGAGTTTCATTAACTAAACTTAAAATGAATGCTGTTAAAGCATATATATTTTTTAAAAATCAGTAAATAATTATATACAATTACCACATCAGAACAAATGGGCATAATGATATTTAGTCTTTGTATAAAAGATTTTTTCAGTAGTATCCATTATTTAAATCCAAAGCCTTCATTAAATATTTCTACATTATTACAAATTAAAGAGTATACAAAAGGTATAATGGATTTGTGGTAATCTTCTCTGCTCTGGTATAAGGTCATATAATTATCTTGATTTTAAAAACGATTCTTGTTCTTCTAATATTTGTATTATTATTTTTCCTATATGCTCTCCTGAGAGTAGCAAATTAATCTTCTGAAAAGTTTGTGCAAAAAAAATAAGAGTTGATTATAAATAGCAAATAGCAAATATATACTGTATAAAATGCAACTTGGCAGAAATTTTAATTAATTAGTGAGATCAAGTTAAATATCATTTTTTTTATTTTGGTTTGTACTATATTTCTTACAAATCCCCTTGATTGAAGTTATTACATATTTTAGTTATGTATCGAAATGAGAAGCTGTTAAGATTTTATTTTTAAACTCTATAAATGTGTCATCAAAAATAAAAATATTCTACAACAATAGATGACAATATGTTTTTATGAGGTTCTCAACCTGTGTTACTAGTATTATTGTTGATGCTCGGGTCACTGTCTCGTAGTACTTTTGGTGACTGTGAAAGGTTGTAAGAAGGTGGATGCTGTTCTTGTAATTTAACAGGGTGCAATACCATATGGCAGAAGGCAAATGGAATGTGAAGAAAATGTATCTTAAGCTCATTGAAAAAAGGTCTTAAAATACAAATAAGGTTATTGGAAATGTATTTACATGACATGCAATGTTGTACTTGATCTGATTCCTTAGGGTAAAACTGATACTCTTTGAATAAAGGTTGAGAACTGTTGTAATAGAGCATAATAAGAAGCACAAATAAAGATAAGGCTATCTTTCAGAAGCAGAAATACTGTATATTAGACTAAAGGACATCAGACATAGATGAAAAAGGATAATGCTCATGAGCGAAAATGTTGCTCAGTAATTATTGTTATTATTAATCATTGTAATACTACAATATGTAATTGTTAATACTGGATGAAACTACTGTGGGTCATTATTCAGATCAAGGTAAAGTGTTTCCCCCATTATTAAAGACCCACAGTTGTTTTATTTAGTATTCAAAATAACAAAGGATCAGCTATAGAATTAAAAAATGTGGCTGTTTTCCACACTCGTGAGGTTAAGGTTTCCAGCATGAATCTGGATCTTCAGAGGGGGAGCTTCTTAAAGGGTTTTAAGGGTTTGGATACGCTCATACATATGAAAATTATGAATGCACTGTCCCCATTTTCCTTGGTGCTGCTGTGTAATAGTTAAGGTAGGGTCCAGGTTACAAATGTGCTGTACATTCGAGAAGGGCCGCAACTAGGGGTGCGCGATAGGGCGGCCACCCAGGGCGCAAATCTTAAGGGGACTCCAGAAAGTTAAAATTTATATTTAAATTGGTTTGGAATTCAGAATCAAGGGGCACCATTTTTCCTTTTTGCCCTGGCGCTAAAATTACTAATTACAGCTCTGTGTTTGAGGGGAGTGTTACATACAAATATTCCCAATATTGTAACTCCGCTGCCGGTTCAGATTAGTTATGATAGCAGTGGGGGCGGGGCTTTGTATCCGGACCATAGTCTAAATTATTAATAATAGTAGTCATTAATTAACCCAGAATATTTTCCCCTATATTAATAACTAAATACAGTAGTATTTAGTTATTAGTAGTAGTCCACAATTTGTTGTTGTTGTTTTTTTTTTTAACTTACCCTAATATTTAAGCTGCTCCTTGCTCTCTAGAGTCATTTCATCAAGCTGTGAAATCATCTGTGTATCATGAGAGAAATTAGGTAATCAATCTCACAACACCTTCAGTTCTGTAATGCACAAAGATCCTATGCAACTGGCAGTTGGCAGTCTCCAAACTCTGTCTACCAGCTGCTGAACTATAACCAGCAAATAGGCATCAGTTTTATTTATTACTGAGCAGAGTGTGGCATTGCTTTGGTTGCACTCTCCCAGGCTACACCATACCATAAGATACTGTATTTTCAGACCTCTGGGTGTGTCCTGTATCGGTTACACTCTTACTGCCGAAAATGGGACATCGAAAGTTCCTTTTCGGATGTCCCATTTTCGAATACTTACCTTTTTCTACTTTTTTTTTTATAATTGGGTGAATATGCCGTTCGGCATACCTATAAAGTGAACTGAGCATTTTAATTTTGTGTGACAACTGACAGCATAAACAGGAGCAACAGCTAGAACCATCAAACCTCACAGTGAAAATATTAATGTCCTCTGTCAAAAGTTTGGATAGAGAGAGTTGCATTCTAAGTGGGTAGCACAAGTGTGTGTGTATATGCAGAAAACAAAAAACAGACAATTCTAATTGAGGGGGAAATCAGAAGTCTGGCTCCAGTCCAAGGCCACTATGAACCCGATTCACAGTTAGATAGGGTGTGGCTTGCTAAGTGCGTTAATTCTTTAGCAACTTAAAAAGATAGGGCTGTCCTTGACATTCTTAAGTCAGTTAAGAACAACAAAAATGGGGACGTGTCAAGGGAGCTTCCGGTCATTAAGGTACTTCCCCGACCCTTCTTTTACATGGATATCCCCACCTGTATGGTGGGGATACGACCATCATATCCAATCCCATAATATATAAAATCAGCATTTAATATGTTTAAGGACATTACTGTATTTTAAACTTTTAACTATTATCCTTTTACCTGACATTAATGATTATTAAAGTGGAGAGTGATATGTCCCCCCTCCCTCCTAACATGTTATGGAATTTGATTGACATGAATGTCTTACATTTTACTTCCTTGAATATCATCTATAATCTGTTTCTAAATTACTTAATTAACCTCTTCAGAAAGGGTCTATAAAACTTTAATTCACCTCGAAACACTTCTCAATCATCACTCTCCTTTGCAAAACAGTTTGCTTGTCCATTCTCATTAGCATTAATAAATAGTTATGAAATGCTTTTTAACTAATTAGTATCTGTTCTTATTAGTGAGTATGAAAAGCACACATATCAGTGTATAGCATCACCACACTACACATTTATTCACAATTTAAAAGATTCATTTTTTTTATTGTGATACAGTTGAACACTTTTTATTATCTTGATACACAGATCTAGCCAATATTGAAGTTTATTTTAATAAACTCAGAAATATGCACAAAAGCATTGCAATTAATTAGAAATTAGAGTTTATTGTCTCACTTTCACACCTACATCAATCATGATATTAAAATATTGAAATAAGTGAGAATGTGTTAACTTAATACATTACAAGGAAAACATCTGAAGCTTTCATTGTTGACTTGTCAAATGTCATTACCATGCAAAATGAAACAATAAACATGTATTTAATAGCTATAGTCAAATGAAATCAAAGCATCTGAGTAAAATCAACTGTTTTCTTAAAAGGAACAGATAAGATTTTACAGATCTTTGCTACAGTCACACCAACTTTCATGCACGACTGTACTACGTATTGCTTTATGGGTAATGTATGTGACACTGTCAGTTCTGATGATATTCATAAAAGAACACAGGGGACCTGATTCAGAGCTGAATTCACACTGCGCATGCCCAGAATGGGAGCGTGTACAAGAAAATAGATGCTAGGCTTCCCATCCGCCTGTCTGTGCATCTAACTGCTCTGCAATAGTGGAACACGGTGTTCCACGATATTTACACGAAATAAGGGGTGTTTTTCTTATTTAAATTAGGCGCAGTAGCAAGGAAATGTACCCGCACATCTGTCAAATGCTTACACCATCTCAGGGGATTGTGTAAGACACAGGCTCAGGTCATTTTCAATGGGAAAAAATAAAGTGAAATAAATGGCTGTAAAGATTCTCAAACCTGTGTCCTATCCCCCTCTCCAGACAGAGCTTCATTTTATTTTTTCCCCCGGACAGTTACAACCCACGCTAGATATATTTCAGGACAGATTTGCATTGCTACCAGAGCTGCCTTAGCTCAAAATAGGAAAATCCATGATCCCTTGTCCCTAAGCAAGATAATTCCATAGATCCATTACAACTTCCTTATGGAAATAAAGGACATGCCTTATTCCATCTCTGCTTCATCTCTCATCATTAAATCGTTCATGTGGCACACATTTGTCACAGTTGGTGAGGGTATCTCCTTGGTTCCTTCTTCCTTAGACACAGACCCCCTGCTATTTAGACTTAATGAGTAAATAACCCTTGCTCCTTCCTTAGTGACGTGTTTCTGTATGCTTGCATCCTTTTTCTAAATGATTAGATTGTCTGTTACTTATTCTTCATTTTTTTTCAGAAATATAATCGTTTTTGATGTTATACTATTATATAATATTGTATATTGTATGTCCTACCCCTTTGTGTTTTCTCCCCTTCTTTTCTTTTCTGTACCCTTTCCCCTATTTGTTTGAAAACTTTAATAAACAACTATTGATGGGAAAAAAATAATAAAACAAAAATGTTTAAATTTCAATAAATAAAATAAATGTATATGCCAGCATGGCAGTGGAGTGCGGCTACTATGGTCTAGCATTAATGTAGATGGAAAAAAAAGCATTTTAAAATGGTTTTGTAGATACTAAAGGTGCAAGCTTGCGCATAATACTCTGGCTGATCCAGAGCCGCACTTACACCTTTTCTTAGGTTCAAGTGTAGACCTGAGCAATACCATGCTGAACTGTAAGAAGAGGCAAATGTAAGCTTTAATAACAGAATAAGAATTAAAAGGTGAAGTTTATTAGCTCAACTCTAATTTATATTATGCAGTATTTGAGTTCTATGTGTAAAAAAAAAAGGAATTAACATTAATTAGCAACCCTTAGTTTCCAAAATGGTTTAGTTGAGCTGTACACTTGCACCTGTTTTTCCCATACTCCCAAACTCTGGACATCCCCATAACCTCCTCTTGACTTCTTTTCATCTATTCTATGTTTATTTGTTTTTTACTAATTTCTACCCTTACTACTTGGTTTTATAAAATGTCATCAGCTTTTGTGTTCCACCATTAATTGTCAATTGTAAATGAATGGGTGAATTGTTAGTTGTTAGGAATTGCGGAGAGGTGAGATACAATAAGAAAGACAACAATTTGCTGTTTGAATTAATTCCTTTACTGGTAGGAACTAGAAAATTCTCTTTCTTTTCCTTTTTCTTATTATTATTTTTAAATGGAAATCTGGTTCTGGTTTACAATCACACAACACAGAGTCAAAGTATTTTTTCCATTTGCCCTAAAGGTTAATGTCGTACACAGAAAATCAATCAATAATAAATGATGCTAAAATTAATCATTGCATTTTTACATACTAAAACAGTTAACAGTTTTTCAGGCTTCTCTCACCACTCACTACCTTCTGGCAACTATATTTTCTATTTACTTTCACTAGTAACAATTGTTTGCTAAGAGTTCTCGCAACTTAGTAGCAGTTCAAATGTAACAATAGTTCAGAAGGGCACTTCCTATTGGCTACAATTACAGTTCTATATTTCGATACAATTACTACCTCAGAAAATGTACATTTCTGGTAAACAGCTACAGTTCTTAGGTATTTGTAGTCAATAAACTTTTCCCAAGGGAGATATAGAGGACACACAGTCTCTTTAATCACTTGTAGGGCAAATTGGAAAATAGACAAGAGAAGGAGAAAAGTACCGCACAGATAATATATATAGTACACAAAGACACCATATGTCAGGTATAGGGTGCTGCAGATTAACCTTAATAGCACAATTAGACAGAAAAAAGGAAGAAATTAATTTCAATCAAAATACCGCTTACATGGATATAATCACAGGTGTGTTCATCTGTGCTCATCACATGTTTTATACCGAATACTCTATTGGCTGATGTGAGCCTTAAGAACTCAGCACCTGTGACAGAACGATATGCACCTTGAGAAAGCCTAAGACGGGTGAAACGCGCGTCGGTGATTTCTGCTGGTTCCTCCATTGTGCATCGGAGGACCGGACCTTTTAATCCACATGCGGCAATGATATTTGGTTATGCGGCTACCACACTGTAAGGTAAGGGAGGGAGAGATACGGCCCGGCAGGGTGAAGTGCGCCGTGAGGACGCTAGTGAATAATAGGGAAAGCCTCCGGACTTATAGCTAGGGAAGCCGCTTCCTCTATGCATTGCTTATTTTCTCTGTATGCCGCATGTGTCTGTTTATGTCTATGAAAGGCCTAAGCTATATGTTTTGTGTGTGTGATATTTCACTTGAGCTTTTAAGATCTAAATAAATATTTTTTATCTTTGCAACTGGCTTTGCTATATTTACATGTGTGCGCCTTAAAACCTTATTGTTAATCCTGTTTATTCATATGGTATATCCATGTAAGTTTAATTTAGTCACAATACACTGTGTTTTTTTGTCCGTTTTTATTAACGCTTTCCCAACACCTTCTTCTGCCGATTCCACCTCTCACTCTCCTCTCCAACTCAACTTATTTCCTGCTATCTTTACAACGGTTACTTGCTCCACTGCTGTTTCCTTTTACTGCCCCTCTCTTAGTATTTCTGTTCTGGCAGTACTCCCCTCTCAATACACCAGGCACTTTAATATATCAACTGTTTCACCTCACGTTACACCAGGCACTTTAGCACAGCAACTCCTTCCCCTCACGATACACCAAGCACTTTATTACTGCTGCTTCTTTCCCTCACGGTACACCAGGCACTTTAACACAGCGTCTCCTTTCCCCACGATACACCAGGCACTTTAACACCTCTGCTACTCTACTGCCACCTCCAATTTCTCTGTCTCCTTGGCTAAAATGCTCCGCTCCCCCCCACCATCTCCGACACTCTGACAGCTGTCTCTGCCTCCTTCAAGCACCTCTGACACCTGCTTCTAAGCTGTCTCTGCTATCTCCCATCTGTACTGCTGTCACTAATGCATTCTCCCTTTATCGCTCTCTCTGGCACTCTCTCAGCTGTCTCTGCCTCCTTCAACTAACTGTCCCTCACACCAACTGCCAACTCCAACGATCTTTCCCTGATCTTTCGGGAAGCCTCACGCACTGCCCAGTGTACTTCTATTGGCTGGCTGTCTGCCTAGTAACAGCCCTTGGACATCAGCTGGCTGTTTCCTAGCAACAGCCTTCACACTTGCGCACCCTGCAATCCCAAATCTGCAACCATACACTGCAGGGGTACCACAAGTGGCACTTGTACCTTACAGTGCTGAAGTCATGAGTTTGACTCCTGGACTAGGCTTTATCTGTGTGGAGATCTCCCTGTGTCTGTGTGGGTTTTCTCTGGCTCTGATTTCCTCCCAATAAACCTACCGGTAGGTTAATCGGCTGCTTACTAAATAACATTAACCTTAGTCTGTGTGCGTATGTGTTAGGGACCTTGGTATGCAGCTCTAATAGGTGTCATTGACTTATGTGAGTGCCTCATCTTCTCTGTAAAGTGCTGCAGAAAATTTGTAAAGCTTTAAATAAGCGATAATAATAATAAAAACTAGGGAAAAATAAATAATTTTTTTCTCAAATATTAAAATTGTGCGGGGCATAGAAATCCAAGCCCATTCATACTGGAAAACAGATCTATTAATTTATTAAACATTCAATTGCACACTAGTAATACAAGTAGTTTCAATATCTAAGCAGCATTTTGGGGTCAGGGTATGCAACTGTTACAATTAAGGAGTAGTTACTAAACAGACATGAGCCATTTGAACATAATGAACCTGTCCAGCATTTGAATATAGGAAACATAAAGGTGTGAAACACTCAGTAGAAATGTTTTGTCTTGACCTGTATGTGTGCTTCATTGAACAGCCTTCAAATTGTGTCTACAGCAACAGCATGTATGCAACACACAGAGTAATACTTGTGCCAGAAGTTCAACAAAACATAGCACCTGCACAAACTATTACACCAACTGCTTTCTTTAGTTTTCATTTCTTTTCATTTGTTTGGATTATTGTGTTTTAATGATTTCTTATTGTGAAAAAGAAAGCAGAATAAATCTGTATTATTTTGCGGTGGTTATGTTTGAAATCATGACATGTGTGTCAACACAGTACTTACTAAACAGAAAATCTAAACAGAAGCAAACAAAATGTTTGGATCCAAGGGAGTGGACTATAAAATTTTTATCCCTTTTCATAGTATAACCTTTGTATATGAAATCCAAAATTCAGAAGGAATATACTGAGTAGACAGGTGTACCACACAATGTGTTACGGATAGAAGTGGGACAATACAACTAAGAAGGTCATATTAAGGTGAGATATAGAAACATCAGCACAATAAGTAAAAGGTTAAAATAAGGTCATTTTTATTTTGGATGGTAAGTGTATATTACAATGTCTTAAAACATATATATGTTCCAAAGTACTTTGGTTAGAACCAATTGCCTTTATCTGTATAGGTGTATAAATTCATGCAATACAAAGCGATTAATTGCCTTAGTATATAAACAGTTCTTATACCTATATTTAACTGTTTGTGGTAAAAAAAAAAAAAAAACTGTGGAAATCCTGCAGGCCATTACACCATGCACAGCCTGAACATATCTGACACCTACCAGCTGTTGCTTAATGGACACCGCCCTTCTCCCTCTGTCTTTTATGGCCTCCTGGCTGCTGTGATTGCTGGCAGGACTTCAGCTAATCATTTCACCTGTTTTGGACTGCTGGCCAATCAATAGCCAGCAGTCTCCTTATAAGCTCCAGCACTGCTATTCCTCACTGCTGGTTATAGCTCTAGTCTGTATGCAGCTAGTGTTTGCTGCCTTGTGCATATGTTCTTGTGATCTCTGAGTGCTCCTGCTCTAGTTAACCCCCTGCCTCTCTAACTGTGTTTTCCAGCCTTATTACCCAGTGTTTCCTCCTGCCTCTGCCTAAACCATTCCTCTGTTGTGACTGTGTGGCACCCCTGTGGTGTTTCCTCTGGGAGTGTGTGTGTGTGTGCGCGTGCGCCTCCTAGTTTGTCCTGTCTGTCTCTCAGTGCTATTTGTCAGAGCTAGTCCCTTCTAGCTCTATTTTCTTGTTCCCACTTTCAGTTTTCCCCTGCCTTTTCTCTCCTGCTTCCTTTCGCCTTTGCTTCCGTTTCTTCTCCGGGTGTCACCTCTGGGGGCCGTAAGCTGCTAGGTGTTCTGCAGCCCAGCCTATCCCCACCATCAGGGGCTCTAGTGAATACCAGACCCTAGTTAGTCTCTGTGCCCTGGTTGAGGCATCTGTTTTATGTAACACAGACTGTTGTTGTTATTCTGCCTGATGGCTGCCAGATCCATTTTGATTTCTACAGCAAAATTAACACATTCGACAATGACACAGCTAACCCCACAATACTAGTTATATCAATGCCTAAATCATTAAAAAATATGTTAACACAGTGTAATCTGAAAAGGGAACAAGGTAAGTAAAGGGGGGTTTTAGAGATAACCTGACTGGAGAAAGATAGCGGGTTGGAGTATTTAGAGAAAGTGAGATTTGGAGAGGTATAGAATGGGGAGAATGGAATTTTTAGGGGCCTAAGAAATAGGACCCTATTATTAATATTTAAGTAGGCCAATATGCTGCTATTATTATGTGAAGTCTATTGCTGTCCCATCTATCTAAAGATGGGTGCTGCTGCATGGATAGGTGACCTAGGAAGTGCCGCGAGGGGGAGGGAGGTGGAGGCCTTAGGGGATGTGGAGGGCCATGTACAAGTCCTGCACAAGAGCCCCCTCACACTTTAAGACGTCCCTGCTCTGAAGGCTAGCTGATCTGGTTTGATCCCATCTACTGTAGCACTAATTGCTGAAAAAGTTAATGCTGGCAATGATAGAAAGGAGTCAGAACACAGCGCATTGCAGCTTTCTGTGTATAGGGCTGCATAGTTGCAGGTCAGGCAGACTGCCCATGCCGACCCCTATCCGCCACCATAATCAACTACAATGGGCACATAAGCATACAAACCGAACCACAGAGCAATAGAAAAAGGTGGTCTGGTCTGGTGAAATATCTTTTCTTGTACAGAAAATGCCATATGCAGAGTGCAAGTATGTTTAGCCTGGGAAAAAGATGACACTACAATGCACTAAGGGAAAAAGGTAAGTCAGGGGTTGCAATGTTATGCTCCAGTCCGGGAAATTTTGGGTTTTTCCATTCATGTGGAAGTTTCTTTGATACCCACCAAATACCAAAACATTGTTGCAGA
Organism: Limnodynastes dumerilii; assembly: GCA_011038615.1. Taxonomy (NCBI): domain Eukaryota; kingdom Metazoa; phylum Chordata; class Amphibia; order Anura; family Limnodynastidae; genus Limnodynastes; species Limnodynastes dumerilii. The sequence goes on along the minus strand of WWET01001428.1, from coordinate 324,178 downwards.
CCAAGTACTCCCTTTTTATGGCAACAGTATTTCCTGATAGTTGTGGTTTGACTGTGCCTCACCAAACTGCAAAAATGGCTAGGATTGGTTTCATGGACATGGCAAAGAGTTTAAGGTGTTGGCATGGTTTGCTCAGATCTCAACCCAATAAGCCTCTGTGGGATCTGCTGTTTAAGCTATGGACTTCACAATTTACAGGACTTAAAGCATCTGATCTTACTAGAACCTTCATATAAAAAGTTATAAAATATATATATACAGACAGACACATAACCAGATATTACTCTCATTTTGGGGACTCAAAATTATCCCAAAATCATCAAAATTGTAAAAATGTCATATAGCTTCCCGACAAAATATTATTAATCCTTTGTTCTAAAAACCTTCCCAGACACCTAGGGCTGGATCCAGACCTTGTTAAGTGCATGAACTTAGTTACTCCTGGGCTAAACCATGTTGATTGCAGGGGAGTCATATTTCATCTGTTGCAAACAGTATTAGTGTTGAGAGGTGATTTTTCCTATCCCAAGTCTACATAACAGTGCGATAGTAAAGCTGGTCAGTATCTATGCGCAGTAAGCAATTTAAAGATATATCCCTGCATGCAACGAATACAATTAACTTGACTCCCCCTGAAATCAACATGGTTTAGCCCTTGAGTAACTAAGTTCATGCACTGGATCCAACCCCTAGTCTCCTGTCCATTGGTAATGTCCATTTGATGAAATTGCTCTTGATAATTAAATCCAGAAAAACCAGTTGCTTAATTAACATATGACTGCCATTTTATACTGCTTGTCCCATTGTTCAAATGATAAAGAAAGGATACTGTCTCTGTTTAAATATTTAAACTGTATAACATGTCTGCTTATTATATCTGTGGTAATTCCAGATTCATATGACTATCAGGGCCACCATCAGCCAGGACTACTGTCCCGGGCCCCGGGGCTGATGGGGTCTGCAGGTACCTCCCATGGGCTCTACAGAAGCAGTTATCGGTGGTATCTTACCGCCGATACTTGCTGTTTAGAGCTGTACAATAGCGGGCCAATACGTAGGGAATTCCTTCCCGCAGGTAATGCAGTACCATGGCAACCCAGTCCCTATGTGATGTCACGGATGACGTCACATGCGGGCGGGCGCAAAAGATGTGCCCCGGGCCCCAAAATATCTGGTGGCGGCCCTGATGACTATTATATTATTAGTGTATATGATCCCATACAGGTTTTCACAGTATTTGCTGTTCCTACTGGATTCCTTCATCATATTTAACACTTGATTCCATGTGACTGCTTACCGCATTACATCAATACAAGAGGAAACCTCTCAAGTATTAATCTGTGTGCACGTTTTCATTTGCACTCCCCCTGCAGTTCATGGTTTTGTTCATCTGCTTCTGATACTCTTAACTCTCTGAAATTTACAAACTGATATAAAACATTTGTTGACACATACATACAGAATGTATACACACAAAAGTACACAAAACTTACTGAGCTGTTCATTTCACTGTTTGAACATTTGCAAAGATTTATTACACTGTTCTTATGTTTTCATAAATAGTTATAATTTCGTTGTACCAGCTTACATCTCCTCTGACATTCATTTAAACAGTGATGAAGTTGGCATCGTTTGTTTCTTTGAAAGGCATTCTCTTTTATGTAAGCTTTACTTTATCTTAAAGTGTTTTGGATTTGTTGTATCAGCAAAGTAAAATGATTATGATTATGACTATGTAGAAAAGGGAGAGAACAGACATACAAGCAGAACAACTGTACTATTTCTAATTATGATTTCTCCAGCACATATTTAAGCTCTCCTCCAGTCTCCATCATGAACAGAGAGATTCAACATGATTTTTGTTCTCTAAAAAAGTTTGCATCTAATTAACCTGCTCAGTAATTCCTGGTGATCTCCTGTGCAGCTTCTTATTTTAGATTTGTGCAGTAACCATATACATAATGCAGGCAGGTATTGTTGGGGGTATTAAGACAGATGGTGAAAATAATGACTGTGAACAAGGCCATTTGCAGTCTATGTAGGATGCCCTACTGGTGCTGGTCAATGTGTATTCATTGACCACACATCCCCTAACTTGTCAAGCAAAGCTCATTTGGAAGGAAATACTTGCTCTTCTGTATGGTTCTTCCTTCATTCCGCCCTACTAAAAAGCTGGTTACCCAGATAAATTACCAGTTCTGAGAACAGGATTTGACAGTCATGATATAATATCTGGTTTCAACTTTCATGTCTGAGGTTTTAATACATTTGTTTCAAAGCAAACAGCAACAGTGTGTTTACAAGAAGACCGACAAAAAAGAATTAGCTGATGAGTGTTAAACCAAGTGGGACTACCAAGGTGTGGAGTCTAACGGGGGCCTGGTGACTCCTAGAGCCCCTGATGGTGGGGATACACTGGGCTACAGAACACCCAGCAGGTTGCGGCCTCCGGGATCACCACCCTTGAGAGCAAGACTACCAGCTGATAAGTGATATCAGAAGGACCAAGGATCACACAGATAGCAGCAGGAGGTGCAGCGAACGGCACCCAAGAGCTCCAAAATAGAAGGCTCAGATGGACAAGGGACCATCAAACAAAGAGACAGACAAGACAGGGACCTGCCACTGGGGAAGAACCAGGGCAACAAACAAACAAGCTCCCACACACACACACATGCACCCGCCTCAAACATAGGAACAATGGAAAGAGAGGGAAGGATAGAGGAACCAGGGACTGGAGGGAGAACACTAGGAAAGCACAACAGTTGACGCTCAGTAATAGCAAGAAATATAACAAGAGAGGGGAGAAGAGACATAAGCACAGCAGGCACAGACACACTATAGAACAGAAAAGGAAATGTCGCACCAAAGCAATGCCAATATATCACTATTATGTCAGGAAAAAAGATGTATGCCTTAAGCTCCAAAAACAAGAGTTAACCAATTAGTGCATAGTGACTCATCTGTGGAACCAAGATGGTCAGTTTAGCTTTTAACGGCGCACATTTAGTAATAAGAAAAGGCCAGTTACAGTAAAAACATCAACTTAAATAGAGCATTAAAATCTTAAAAATAAGTATCAATCTTATAATGGCGATATATTGTGCTCCAATCTTATATTTCATATACATATAAATAAATACACATTGGTATATTAAATAGTCACCAGCACTTTTAAGCATAAGGAAAGCTTGTCCTAAATATTCTCCTTAATGACCTCACAGTCATGCTTCACCCGAGACAGGCTTATGCTATCCCTTCCTAACTCTACCCCGGTGTGTTGCAAACTATAGTGACCATAAGGATGGTTGAATCAGAAAGAGCGGTCTGACTCCTGAGTCGACCGATGCACTCGATCTTCCAGACTCGTTGTGCGGACCAAACACCTGACGCGCATTTCGCCTTGTTCTGGCTTTATCAAAGGCTCTCAAGAATCTCCCAGGTATCAGAATAAATGTACCCAATTGTCCAATCACAAACAATGTATCACGTTACAGATTTCATTGGAGATCTGAGAAATTAAAATACTAATAAAAGAAAAAGAAACAGAAGAAATGAGTTGCATATAGCAAATATATTATATACATATAGCAGGACTGCAACGTACGACCACTGATCCGTAGCGGTGTGGGAGCTCCCTCCCACACTGTACACTTTGCAAGCTTCCACCCATGTGCTATAGCGGGCAGGGGAAGCGCAGTCCATTTCCTCAGAAATGGACTTGGACAGAACAATGTTCCATCTGATTGTTTGTACACTAGGGTCACTATAGTAACCCTAGCGTAACATCTGGAGGGCGCACCTTGACCTTGACGTTATTAGGTCAGGATCCGGTCCTAAGTTACGTACGTCAGTAAGTACAGAGAAGGGGCTGACCCTTAATTTACGATGGCCATATCTCCGCCAGGCGGGGATAGCCATTTAAATGAGGGAGCAGGAGAAGCCCTGTTATGACTAGAACGTATGGCCGCAGACCTAGTCGTAAAAGTTAAGGTAGCTATCTGGACACGTAAGAGTTCAGAATTCCTACCAACATCAGGGAGTGCAGGGGGTGTGCACTTCCCACTATGACTGAGTAACTACAGACCCAAGCACTGGGGTCAGAATCTGGCCCATGGTGCCTGGAGCACCTCATGAAGAAGGGGTTTCAGTAGTCCTTGGCTTTTTGCCCCC
>WWET01001428.1:274202-292377 GCA_011038615.1 Limnodynastes dumerilii | reverse complement strand
GATGTGACATGGAGAGTGTACTTACTGGCTTACTTTCATTGTCATATCACTTTTTCTGGGAACCGGAGAGAGCCAAAAGCAGGAGGGGTCCTACTGTACCAATTCACCCGGCACTCCTTTTTCTGGCATAACTGAGGATACAGAAGGCATCCATGTTGGAAAAAGAAGCGTTGGGTGAAATTTATGTGTAGGTGTTTTGAGAGTGTCAGTATTATTTCCTAGTCAGGATTTTCATGTTAAGGAAATTGGTGTTGGATTCCTTCTGTCAGGAATATGACTACCACCGATGCTGCGTTTCATGTATGCTGGCTGGGCCCACTCACCATGCGTACAGGCATTGCGGCTGGGCATAGCAAAACATGTAATTGTGATTGAGGAGAACACTTTTGAAACACAGACACAAAGTCAAACTGTGTTATAAATCACAAAGAGGGCTATCAAACTCTTCCATGGTTTATCTTTCCTTAAAATGTTAGGAATTCAGTAGACATTATCTGTGTTGCATAGGACATTTGCATAGTAATTAGTATAGTTATTGTCTTTGTGTACATCTGTTTGACATCCCATGATCCTAAAAGATGTAGATTAAGAACAAGTAGGGCCTAGCCAACATACTGGTTGCAGTGCAACCTCTGCCCCCCTTCAAAAAAGAGAAACCCAAAATGAGATGAAAATGAGATAATGCAATCTGGCAGGAGCATAGGATGCCTAATAGAGCCACTTGGCACAAGTCACCAACTAATATAAATATCAAATGATAACATCATATAATAGATCATATAGTAATAATAATAATCAGTTACATTTTAAATATTATTGCAACATTATTGAACATAACAGGTTAAATTTCACAGCAGTCTCAAATTTACTTGCTACCTGCAGTACATTATAAGTGTAATCAAGCAGAGAGAAAAAATAGAAATCTTTTTAAGGGAACCTTTTTCTGCCGAGAGAATACAGTCATTAAGCCAATCATAACTAACCCACCGTGTCATTTAGGCACAATTTTATATATCAGTGTATAAAAGAGCTATTGCAAAGCAGAGTCCATCACTTGGGGATTTTTTTCATAAGACCATAAAATGATTTTGAAACCAGTAATGGAACAGTAAAGTGAACTTTCATAAATGAAAGAAATAGATTTATTTCCCGGTGTTTTTGTGTTCTGTTGAACAAAAGGCTTCTTAGGAAGTTAATGCACCTGGCATTGCCTACAAGGATGATGCAGTGGTTAGCTTCTATTCTGTATAGTTGACTCACAAGTTTAGCATGTAAATAACCTTAATAAATCAGTAATAGTACTATATTTTCCACTCCTCAAAATTTTTAGATAACTAATTATTGCCACAAAATAAAGCTTATGCACCGCATTCAAACTAATTACAGAGAAATCACTGTCAACTCTCCATATGGTAATAAACGAGCCATAGCTGTTATTAATCAACAGATAAGGAAAAACCTATAGTTCCTTAGCTGTTGTATTTCTGTTGCTGACTGTGAATTCTTGGTTATCAGTTTTTCTGAATTAATATTTTGTTTTTGTCAAATACAAACTAACTTTATTGTAAACTAGTCTCTTGGTAGTGGGTGTGGGACGCTGAGAACGTTCCTATCGCGAAAGGTCCATTCTCTCCCAGCCAGTTCCAAACTTGGTTCCGAACTCGAGGAGGCAAAACAATCGTTTCCCGGAGTCCTGTGTAAAAGGTTAGTAAAAAAAAATCTAACCCAACCCTTTCCTTACCCTAACCCTCCCCTTCCATAACCCTAACCCTTCCTTCTCCGCATCCTGACCCTAACCCTTCCTTCCCCATAGCCTTACCCTTCCCCTCCCTTCCCCGCAGCCTGACCCTAACCCTTACTTCCCCGCAGCCGAACCCTAAGACTACCTTCCCGCAGCCTAAACCTAAGACTCCCTTACCTGCAACCTAACCCTAAGACTCCCCTCAGCCTGACCCTAACCCTCCCTTCCCTGCAGCCTGACCCTAACCCTCCCTTCCCCACAGCCTGATCCTAACCCTAAAAAAAGTAACCCTCCCCCTAACCCTAAAAGTCCCCAATCGGCATACTCACCCATTCTGAAAAAAAAAATAGAAAATGGCTGCCTCTACTTCTAAAAGACAGCCCTCGTGCCGGGGATTCCCAATTCTCAGTAATATGTACTTGTGCTAATGTGCATACTGCCACATTATTGACCTAACCCAATCTAAGATTTATGCCAGAGAGTGTAGTGTATCATTACATACTTTGATATTTCGCATATTCAAAACAGAAGTGTACGCAACTGCAGTAAGTGTCCAGAACTCCTTCCGAAAGAGGGGAGTGAGAGAGGAATACACTCCCCTCTTCAATGCGTAATTTTAGATCCCTGCACGTAAACTCAAGCTTTATCCAAGAAAGGTGTGTTGTGGAACAGGAGTGGATGAATGTAGTTATTGTACAGTACTGGCATGCTTATAGAAATCCAGAAGCAAATGCAAACAGATATAACATTGCAATAATCACAGGTCATGTCTAAGTGAAGGGAGCTGACAATCCATTATCTATTTCAGAATCTTGTGTTAGAATTTCATATATGTTAAATGCAATAGAAATAATATATTTTTTTTGTTGTCTATGTGCACTCTGAGATATTATTTGAGTGCATTCACATTGTAGCACTATTCATAACCTTTATTTACAGTATACAATACAGTGTGCTACCCTGCCCTTGCATATATGGTCACTTAGCTGCATTGAGTTCGGCTGCTTTCTACCAAATGCTACGTACCAGACTTGCATAGGCATCCAGAGGTATCATATATTGTGCCTTTGAAATGCATGCAGCCAGCTCAGGAATTGTTTTGTGAATTCAAAGGCAAACGCAACGGTACTGCTTCTGGAACAGTTCCTAGTATTGGCAGAGTCTTGAGGTACAAGATAGCTGACAGCAGATGTTGGATATGGATTGTGGTCCAGACATATGCACTTAACCAGACTCTAGGTTTATTTAGTGCAAATGGTAACAGGTAATGAAGTCCTGATACAAAAGGGGTTAATGCAATGTAGATGGAGGTTCTGCATCAACAGGAACTTACACTACCGCAGGGGTCAGATTTGCAAGTTCAGGCTGTATGTAAAGGGTTACTGTGTGAGGAGACTGTGAGTTTCACCTCTATGCAGTTCAGTGACTAACTCCAACTAGCAGAGGGAACAGGTCCCGCCCGGGTAGTCTAACAGACAAACAGGAAGATGATGTCATCTGACACCTCCTACTGCACAAGTCTACACTAGAGCAGACACTAGAGCAGGGGAGCAGACAGTAAAATAAAGAAGGAGACAGCTTACAGAGCGCTCTCCTCTCCAACACCTAGGACTCCACAGCCTGTAACAGATGATTGTGTTAGCATTAAACCTGCTTAAGATTTGTGCTGACAATTGAGAAGTAACTGAAAAATATGTGGCTGAAAGTAAGATTTATACTGCCTCTAGCACATTAATTTTTACTTCAATTTTGATTTTGCCCCTAGAAAATGTTGCCCCATCCCCCCAATGTCAAGACGAAATTATATTCTTTGTATCATATTGCTTGAGATAATTATAGGATAGATTTTAATAAAACTTAAGCCTGAACGAAATATTTTTGTAACACGTATTTTAAGATACAGCATTTTATTTCTTGTAGCATTAAACTCTGCATTTGGCAATTGCATAAACACTTCTTTGAGTTCCTAGGTAATTCTTTAAAAGGAAAAAAAAACAATTTTCTTTCAGTTTGGTGGAAATAAAAGAGTACCTTAATAAATCCTGGTACAAAGCTGGTTTTGCACTTCATACAAGACTAGAAAGCACTTCAGCATTACTTCCTAGATGCATTGCTTAAACAGAATGCACAGCCTATTCAAAGGCACTTCACAACTTGTTGTTGATAATGCAGATATTTACCAAAAGATGCTACTAATGGTCTCAATGTGATCCTTGTGCCACAGCTGGGATACAAAAGCCTATCACTGCTTGCTGTCTTTTCTAAGACATCTAACTGTTTTATCAGTGGTTCGCTGGTATCATACAAGGTCCTAACAAGCCCCACTGGGAAAAATGCTTATCTCCCTTTGAAATAAACAATAGCTGATTATCAAGTGCAAGGAAGTGCAACGTTTATTAAGGATTTCTTTTCCATCCTCTGATCCGGTTGACTGAGAAGTAGTATTTTGATAAATCTATGAAGGAATAATGTTTAAATCCATGTATTTTGGCTCAAATACGACTAGACTTTTGCAGTTATACAGATGAATAATATTTACATAGTATTATATCTGTTTACAAAAAGCTAAAAATGTAATTTTTTTTAACAGTTGCTTTAGAATAATTTCTTGCACTTGACATGGCAATGTTTACTGGTATTCTTAAATTCACTGTGTATGATGATGCTGAGCAAATGGAAAAATGAAAATAGCTCAGATAAATACTGTAAAAAGATGACTGACGCACAATAATGGTCTTTTGGGGGAGAGCTAGTTTGATTAAATCTCTCAAATTAAATACAGCATAAGAACAACACTGAAAAACAGGAATTTGTTTTGGCAAAATGTCAGATAATAAGTTAATGAGTCACAAAGTCAGTAAATATGTTTTATGCCTATTTATGGCTGACTTAGGGTTCTTTTCTTTGTACCACACAACTCAGGCTTCTAACTGAGAAACAAAAATGAATTCCTTGGGATAAATAATTCTTGCTAAATTGTATTTCTATGGCATGACTGAATAAAAATAAATTATACTGTGCAAATGAAAATTAAATGGAATTCATTTTCTATTCATATGAGGAGTACCTGGAATAGACAAGTTTCAATAATAGGCAGTCCTTCCTGCCATTAATCTGCTTATTAACTACAATGCTAAAGAGGGAAATATACAGATGCTGGGTATTTCATTTGCTTTAGTTATTTTTTTTAGCAGGACAATGCATAAAAAGAAACATTATTCTTGTTAAATTTCCACACGCATTACAATCCTGCATAAGATTAACTTTACAGAAGCTTAGCGGCTGTGCACAATTTGGCGGTAATCATGAGCTGCACTTACACCTTTTTTTAGGGCAAAAAAGGTATAAGTGTGCACTTCAGCAATATCATGCTGCAATTCATTTGAATTATTGTGCATGCATGGAAATGACTTTGCTTTGGCACAATGGGCCAGATCCAGACCTACGTACGCAAGCAATTTTACACTAGTTGCTAGCGTGTTTTCGGCTGTTTGTACGTTCCGTGAATGCGCACGGCAGATGTTATGACACGTATCTCTGGATGGCCGTAACACTGTAGTAACTATGTACGAAGGGGCGTGCCAAAAATACGCTAACCGTAACTATGCCCGAACTACACACTGGGGGCAGGATGAGGCATTTAAATCGTACAGTACGGGCGGGTAGGGTTTGGCAAGCGTAAAACTGCAAAAGTACGTCCGTCCGAAGGGAGTGCCTGGGGGAGTGCATAGTGCTTACGATAGCATAAATACACTAACAAACGTAACACGCACGTAGGTAAGGATCCGGCCCATAGAACTCACATACTGTAAAATTCTATGAGTGTTCTGTAATTTAGAGTTGAGCTAGAAAACTTTCCTCTGAACTTTTATTTTGTTTTCACAGTTTAAACTAGCTTTGACTTGCAGTTCAACGTGGATTTGCCCAGTTCTATACTGTTTTGCCCTTATGTAACGCTGCAACAGTATAGCTACGATACCCTTACGCCCATCCCCTTCTGGTGTCCTACCTTCCCTGCCGGTACTGGAGAAGCCTCTCTCGACTTATGGTTGCTTGTTGTCCTTCTTCTAGAACTGTCAAACTTTCCACCACCTGGAATAGAGATAATAATTATGGAGAGCCAACTGCAACAAGGTTTGGGAGTGTTCGAGCGCCTCACTGGGAGGAAGTGCGTGACTTCTCTCCCTGGCTGGGGGGTTACTCGGATTGCTCTCGCCGGGAATGCGGGGCTAAGCGTGGTCCTCACTATGCCTAAAGGAGCTAGAGAATCATGGCACATTCACCATGGTCTGCCAGGGAGACCGCCGCTCACCCAGATCCCCGTCCACAAGCCCACAGATGTCTGGACCGAGTGAGTACCGTTCTTCACTTACTCGAAAACTTTGGATCAGCCGCATCAGTAGCAAGCATTTTCCTTGCAAAACGCTTTTCTAGAGCTGGTCCACACTGTCAATCTCTACATTGGTTTCATGTATTTTACAGAGAAGATATATGTGTCCGTTTTGTCTAGGAATACTAGTAAGAAAGAATTCCTGTACTTCTCTGAAATACTGGAGGTGAGTGAACTGCTTTTATTCTAGCTTGGTTCCCAATATGATTTCTTTTGAATCACAGTGAGATTTCTGATCATTTTAACGTGCAATATGATTATTTTAAATTTCCCTTTTTGGACATTTGTTATCTTTTTAAACACTCTTCTCAAGTCTTTTATCTTCAATAATCAACCAAGAATCATTATTCCGAAATGTTATACATTTTTGGGGAAAGCTATTGGGAATCAGACTGCTTATCCCAAATGAAGCACTGTTGAGTGTGAATTGATTACATCTGATGAGTGTGAAAACAGTTGATTATCCATGATGAAGCACTGTTGAATGTGACACTGGTTGCTTACACCTGATGAAGCAGTAATGAATGTGAAGTCAGTTGATTGTAAGTGATGAAACATCACCAAGCTTAATATTTGTTGATTATCACAGAGAAAGCAATGTTCAGTATAAAACTATTTATTTTCTTTTAAAAGAGAAAGGCTTTGTATGAATCCCACTGGTTTTCACAGATGTAAAACTTGTAAGTGTGAAAAATGGTTTTGTGTGTATTTGACTGAATTGTTGTTTATCCACACAAGAAGAGAACATTGACTACCAGGAACTTAACTACTGTGGATGCAAGGGTTACGGCTAGCACTGGGCCTGGAGGATTGATATTTATAAATGACTTGCTAGGGTTTTCAGCAGCTTAGCACTGTCCTCTGTACTATGGTTGGTACACCATACTATACATGCTACATTTGGGTGGGGGTGTGACTCCTCCCCATCCAGTGGTCTGCCATTGCCCTCTGTCTTGTATGTTTGGGACCAGGTTATGTCATATTAGGAAAAATCCTTTATTACCCAAATAGGAGTATTATTGAGACCATTTTTGCACTAATATTGTATATAAACAAACAACTTAGACTTAGTTGAAAGTCTGTGTGTGCTGCACATTTCGTCTGTTTGTTTATTCTATCGGTAAGGTACACCACAGCCAGCTTGCTTTGGATTTAGGAGTGCCTGTATATATATATTTGCAAAAAATAGGTCTCTATTTTAAATAAGTGTTCTTTCGATCTCATTGTTTTGGTTATTAATGAATCTAAGATAAAGGTTAGCAAGACCCAAGAAAAATTAGCAACTTTTGGGATTGATAAGAAACCAGTGTTGGATGTGGATAGAACCACAGATTGGACCCTGAAAATTACACAACAAATGGAAGCCTATAAGCAGGAACTAATTAAATTTAAAAAGCAAAAATTGGACACTCTGAACTGTGACTATCAGGAGTGCACAGTATATAGATGGTTAAGTGGTACAGAATTGCCCACAAGACCATGTAGCTATAGACAGCGGGCCTGCCCAAATACTGATGATAGTGAAACTAATAGTTTGAATATTGAAAGTGATTTTGCGAGTGGCTCCATTCGCTCTAAAAATTTTTTACATAAACCTCCATTAGGTGTAAAAACCCGATCTCAGGTTACATTAAAAAACGGGGTGCCCCCACCAGGTATGGGAGACATTAGAGAAGATGCAAGACCAAAAATAAAGAGAGTGTAGTTAATCTGTCCTCTAAAGTTTTATCTAAAGATGAACTTATGGTCCTAAAAAAAGGACTTTCATTTATTCCTACAAACATGCATAATGATTTGAAATGGGAGATATATAACTTGAAACTACACCGTCAACTAAAACTGAAAGAGTTTTTTAAAAATAAGGATATGACTACAGATCCATCTTTTCCCTTCAAGGTAAGGTCTAAATTTGACCCTATGTCCCAAAATCCCTCAATTAAAACCTTCATCAGGTTGCTTAATCAAAGTGGACATCAAGGTGCCGACAAACCATTCACTAATAATATGTCCCTTAATGAACGTACTGCTCTTTACAATCTAAGCAATGACAACACATTGGGATTTGTCCAGCAGATAAGGGCGGTGCCCTGGTGATTCAGGACAGATTGAAATACCAACTTGAAATTGATCTATAACTGGCGGACTGGGAAGTATACTGCAAATTATCGGGTGATCCTATTAGAAAATACAAAACTGAATTGGATAACTACATTAAGGAAGGTAGGGATCTCATTATTACTTCAAAGGAAATGGGTGAATACTTGATGACTGACTTTCCTATAAAACCTCTTCTAAATACAATACCCAAATCACACAAGTACTGAAACAATCCTCCTGGTTGGCCGATAATTTCGGCAAGGGTCTCCCTATTTCAAAAAGTCGCCATGATGCTTGACTACTTTCTACAGCCAATTGTTCAAACAGGCGTTTCTTTTCTTAAAGACACTACAAGTCTACTCAATAAACTAACTTCCCTAGACCCCCTTCCTGATGACCTATTGTTTGTCACGGTTGATGTGAAAAGCCTATATACCTCTATTCCCCATCAGGAAGGTATTGAGGCAGCAAGGGAGCATATATGTGACAATTAGTTATATAAAGGTCCTGACCCAGAGTTTTTTCTACACCTTTTGGAATTAACATTAACTCGATATTTTTTCTTTAATGGGTCACACTATCTCCAATTGAGCAGCTGTGCGATGGGGTCCAATGTGGCCCCATTGTTCGCCAATATATATATGATGATATATGAGAAAAACTTATATATATATAATGATTCCTGTTTCCAAGGTGGATGTTGTCTATATTTGCGCTATATTGATGACTTTTTATTATTTTGGACAGGGTGCGAGACCTCATTTCTGGACTTCATTGGGGATTTGAATCGTAATCTAAATTCACCTCTCAGGTTTACTTATGAAATGAATGCGGACACTATCAACTACTTGGACGTTACCATCTCCAGGAGGTCTGGTAAGCTGTGTACAAACATTTTTAACAAGGTTACTGATAAGAACAATGGGTCGGATCCAGAACTACGTCCGTCTTCCATAGACTAACGTAATTCAATGAATCTGCGTATCGTCTTTTAGACCGCATATACGCAATCTACGTATAGAAACGATATGCAGATTACGTACAATAGCTACTACGCATGCGCAGTAGCTATTGTTAATTGAATTACGTCCGTCTAAGACGGACGTAGTTCTGGATCTACCCCAATATGTTATTACCCACTTCTCACCATTCACCTCCACTCATACGTGGCCTCCCTTTTTCCCAGCTTTTGAGGGTTCATCGAATCACTAATTCTGATGATCATTGGGAATTGGCGATGGACCAAATGATACATAAATTAAGAGACAGACGTTATAATAATTCACATCTACAAAATGTTAAGAATAAACTACGCTACATACCCAGAGAGGAAACTTTGAAGCCTAAAATTAATCAGGAGAAAAAAGATATGATCCCTTCTTATGTGGTTAATATAATTATTTGCCCGTGCAGCCTTTATTATATAGGCAAGACTAAAAGACAATTTCAGGAGCATATGAATCTCCATAGGACCGCAATTAGACAAGCCATTGAAGGCAAAGGAAATGAACAGCCGGTTGCCCGGCACTTTGTGGAATTTAAACATTCATTATCTACGTTGAGGCATAAAATTGTGGACCACGTCCCGGAATTAAAACGAGGTGGAGACAGGGACCTTAAACTTTTACAAGTTGAGTCGGCTTGGACTGTATCACGTTTATGTCTTAATGAGCTATTGAGCTTTTACAGACCGGTCAACAATGTTAATAGATACTGCTTTCCATGATTATAGCCGCGGCGTCCCGGTTGTCTCCAAACAAACCACACATTCAAATAATAGCAAGCGGGACGCCGCGGCTATAATCATGGAAAGCAGTATCTATTAACATCGTTGACCAGTCTGTAAAAGCTCAATAGCTCATTAAGACCTAAACGTGATACAGTCCAAGCCGACTCAACTTGTAAAAGTTTAAGGTCCCTGTCTCCACCTCGTTTTAATTCCGGGACGTGGTCCACAATTTTATGCCTCAACGTAGATAATGAATGTTTAAATTCCACAAAGTGCCGGGCAACCGGCTGTTCATTTCCTTTGCCTTCAATGGCTTGTCTAATTGCGGTCCTATGGAGATTCATATGCTCCTGAAATTGTCTTTTAGTCTTGCCTATATAATAAAGGCTGCACGGGCAAATAATTATATTAACCACATAAGAAGGGAGTTTTTTTGTCCTGTTTGCATATAGGGTGGTCCCCTATTGTTATATAGCAGCTGACCGTCCATAGCTATGTAATACTGGAATTATTAGGATAGCGCCATTGAAACTGTTTTCTGTTTTGTTTTACTATAGACATTATATAACACCATGTGTCAGCACATGAATAAAAAGGAGGTTTAGTTCACAATATAGCTACATTGGGTTATGCTCACCTGCCCAGCGTCAAGGCACCTCCTGTAGGTGAGTCCCTATCCATTTGCTATACATATAGCCTTGTGTCATTGTGTCGCTGTTTGTGTCATATAATTGTCCCTGAAGACAGTTGAATAAACTGAAACGTCGGACCCACATTTGAGTTAATCCTTTTTTTCCAATCCTCTGAGAGCTGCTCTAATACGGATTTTATATATATAATGCAATGATGCTAATTTATTGATAGACACAACACAGCACAAGTAGACAGACTCGTACCGCAAAGTAATTCTTTAAAAGCATATAGAACGCATCTGATCATAAAGAGAACCGCTCGTCGTTACCACTGTCCTGGATGTAGACACAAGGGAACTTGCTTCTCAGCACACAGCTTACACACGCCAGCAGAGACAGGGGGAGTGTACAAGTCTCCACCCCTAGGCGTTTCGTCACGTGGTGACTTCGTCAGGGAGTAGTGGAGACCTGTACAGACAACTTATTCATAGCTAAGAAGAGGGGAGGAGTGACCTATTCTTTACCCTTGCCGGGTGGAAGATTTGATATAATCGAGTTTACAGTATTGGTACAGAGATATATTAATTCATATAGTGGATTTAAATGGAACATAGACCAAATAGCAGCAAGAAATATTTATTTTTTTAAATCATGACAAGGCATTTGGGACTGGAACTAGAATTCCTTATTTTCCCCAACTTTTGCATATTTCATTTGTATTCTGACCACTTTTTTTTGCACTGCACATGCATATACCACACCATCAAGGGGAAATGCTTAAGTACACTATAAATATAACTGTCCGACAGATTACTGATGAGTCTATATGACTGAAATGTTTACACTTCAGTTATACAGAATTGCAGTGTGCAGGCCGGCCCATGTGTTCCATCCCTCTACACTCCTCTATCTTCCCCCATCCTCTTCTCCTAACACATCATCTGAACCAGCAGCATGAAAGATAGCCAGCTGGGAGGCTGTCTATCAAACAAAACTGTGACATTTTGCATGCTTAATTCAAAAAAGGTAGTCCCTTACTATCATATCATATTTCATCCTAGCATTTGGGAGTAGCTACAATGAGAATACATGGATGTATGGATAGTAAAGCCTTAGGTATTCAGCTACATGAAAATCAAAGTTCTGGATCCTTGGTCTCTTGGACCCTCACTATTGTCTTGTACAAAAAGCCTGTCATGTTTCATACTCTCCTTTATAATTACTGACACCATCTTGGAACTGTAGTGCTTGCACACACCTGTCATTTTAGAAAACATGTAACTACGTGTGTGATTGGTCACATCTAACATCGATTCATTATTTGAACAAGTAATGTTCCCTTTTAATTATGCTATCCTTCTTCACTGCTAAGGATTTCTCGTTTGCTTTTCTACATAGCCTCCAGCAGGTTTCACTTGGCACTTTATCCAGTTTTATGCCAGTTTACTTGGTATCCAACATAGTTTCAGATCATCGAACATCTCCTTCACCATTGTTTTTTTCATGTATGGCATAGTGCCAATGCCTGTCTCCTCTGTGTTTTTCTTACTCATGCCAGTACCCATTTACATAGCTGCCAGTAGAACCAATTCTGATCTGGCATATAGAACACGTATTGCAGTACAGATGTGATAGTCACCCCCTCTGTTGCCAAAAAATTAAATAGATATCCTTCATAAAGGACCATTGTTTATTTAAATGAACCTTGAAGTTCTAAGTAAACCTGAACGGAAGGGATGCCTACTGAATAGTTTTATATGTGACCTACTTATAAGGGATAGATATGTAAACATGGACAATAGTAAATATAAAAGATCAATAATGTATAATACATTTAGTTGTTTTATTTAGTATATGATCTGTATATTTTTGCATTCAAATTAGTGAATAAATTTGAAATATATTTTAGCAATGAAACAAACTGCGAGGTAGAAAACATTAACATGAATTTCATTATTAATTTTTGACAGTTTTAAAAATATATTTTGTCTTGCTATGACCTAACTGCATGAATAATGGCAGCTAACAGACTACAGTATGTTTCCCTCTCTATTTGTAGCCTATTATGTCAAATCTCAACTATTTGGCAAGGATTTAGACCTTAACTATTGTCATTCTATGCCAACTAATTAAATTGTCTTCTGCATGTAAAGTACTTTTTTGGAAATGTATCTCTCCAACAAAAAATAGAATTGTTTACTTTTTAACAGTTTGTATTCTAGTAATTACCAAAAATTGAGTTATACCTTCATTAACATATAACTTTCCTTCACAGGCCAAAATGTGGTTACTGTTACGTGTGTGTTCCATGAGTGATCCATGAGTGTCATACGTTTCCGTACTTTCACAAATTTACTATTGGGCCTTGTTCCAACACACTCATGCCACACTTCCTAGATCATCCATTCAGTCCTTTTTTTAACCTGCTGCAGGGTACCTCAAAAATAGTACATTACTATGTATGATATCAGCAGTTACCACCAATAGGTTATTGCTGACTGGATTGGTGAACACTTACATTAATGGCAATTAGTCTTTGTCTGCTGGAAATGGGCCTAGACCTGCAAAACAAACGTGAGAAAAAGGTGACCTTTTTAAATAAATCTCTTTTTGCCAGTTCACTGCTGTTACCTTAAAATATAATGAACCATAGGGCAGCCCAAGATCTGCTTGTAAATGCAGGGGACACCAAAGTGTAATACCAAGCAAACCACAATGAAGGCACCATGGTTTGCCACTCACGTCAATGACATCACTAAAATAGGATGTACCAAAGAAGGTTAGATTTTCCAAATTTGTGCACTGAGTGGCAGTTCTGTTCTTCATTTATTTATATTTCCAACATAACTGTTGATCTACTTTTTCTCATGATTATTTCTTTCTATGCTACTCATAGAGCCAGAATTACTAAGCTGCGGGAAAGGGAAAGTGCAGATGTTGCCCACCCATAGCAATCAATCAGATTCTAGATTACATTTTCTAGTATGTAATAGGAAAGTGAGATCTAGAATCTGATTGGTTGCAATGGACATCTTCATGTTAGCTTTCCTGCAGCTTAGTAAATCTGGCTCCCAGTCTGCTTACTGACTATCTGTAATCATCAATGTGTCTATTTTGTTCACTAACCACCATTATTCATATATATATATATATATATATAACAAAAAGAAGGGGTGCCTCGTGGTGCAATAACGCTAATTTATTGATAGACACAACACAGTACAAGTAGACAGACTCGTACCGCAAAGTAATTCTTTATAAGCATATAGAACACATCTGATCATAAGAAGGAGAACCGCTCGTCGTTACCAGCGTCCTGGATGTAGACACGAGGGAACTTGCTTACCAGCACACAGCTTACACACGCCAGCAGAGACAAGGGTAGTGTACAAGTCTCAACCCTACGCGTTTCATCACGTGGTGACTTTGTCAGGGGGTAGTGGAGACCTGTACTTAACAATTTATAGTTAAGAAGAGGGGAGGAGTGACATATTCTTAACCCTAGCCGGGCAGAAGATTTGATATAGTCGAGTTTACAGTATTGGTACAGATATATATTAATTCATATAGTGGATTTACATGGAACATAGAACAAATAGCAGCAACAAATATATATTTAAAAAAATTCATGACTATATGAAAAAAGGTTATTTTAAATATTATAGAAACACAGTTGAGTTCCAAGTAAGGTTCCCATAAAAAGCGCCATAGTTATAAGTGCACTCCCCCTTTAAAATTTTACTTTTAATAATTACACTTAAAATCAGTGAAACAATAATAATAAAAAAGCCATGCGAATATTAGATAGCACAATAGCGTCAATATAGCCAATAAATTGGTAACCATATGAAGGAAAAGTAGTGGCAAGAATTTTTTGCAATGATAATTGTCATAAATGACCACAGTGTACAAGGAGTACACGGGTGCACCAGAGTTACAAGCCGTGGGACGCCGCCAAGCCGTAAGACATGCGTATGAGTAGGCAGTACAATACAGAGAGCTTGTATTGCTAGAAAATCTGTCCCTTGCTCTCAAAACAAAAAAGCAAAAAAGAAAACCGCCTCACGGCGGCACTTCGCTCCCGAGGGAGCCCTCGCTGACCCTGCAAGAAATTTGGGATTGGTAGCGATCTTACCGGCATCAAGTGGGCAGCAAGGACAGGGACGGCTTGGAAGCGGCTCACGGCAGAAGTCCGGGCAGCTACACGTGGATCAGCCGACGCGCTTTTCGCCTATGGCCGTGTCAAGGCTGAAGCGTCAGAGAGCGCGCCTGATGTTTATCCTTCCCGCTGCCAATCATCTTAAAGCTACAAAGTTGCAATTCAATACGGCATGAAAAGGCAGTTTAGCAGGACAAATGGATATTACGATGAATCAATTGTGTACACAATGCAAAAATGCAACAAATGTCTCCTAATTAGATAGACGGTTACTGCAGAAGCTAGTAGGTGAAACCAAACTTTAATACTATACATGACATGTACGTTGGTAGTGAAACGTGGATTGTCAGCAACTGTGTGCTTTGACTAGGAATAATGGCAAACAGATTATGACTCATGAAAGAATTTAAGTAGATATCAATGAGCAAAAAATTGCAGATAATCTATAAAAGCAGAACACTTAGTAAAATTTAATGGCCATTTTTAAATAAATTACCAATTTATTGGCTATATTGACGCTATTGTGCTATCTAATATTCACATGGCTTTTTTATTAATATTGTTTCACTGATTTTAAGTGTAATTATTAAAAGTTAATTTTTAAAGGGGGAGTGCACTTGGAACTCAACTGTGTTTCTAAATTATTCATGGCCATATTGTAGCACCCACCTTTTTTACTATGACATGAAGTGATACATTTTGTATTCTCCACTCTAATAATTATCGATATCTTTCTCTTATAATTGTCTGAGAATATTCGTGCAGTCATTTTTCTTTTTTCTTGCTATTTTAAATATTATAAAGATTATCATGAAATGGTAAAAATTCCTTTTTAAATTCTATTTATTGTAATTATCACTATGATTTTTTATTAGCATTGAATATTTTCTATCATTAGTTTTCTATTGTGGTATTGGTTTCTCTTGAATTCACTATCTTATCATTATTACATTATGTGGTCTATACCATAGTCTAAGATTTTTTTATATAAACTTAATCATGTGAAATTGTGATTACGTTGATATGGTACATCTAGGTACTAATAAGACATAGTTTTATCTTCTTATTTGTATGTTGAATTTTGTATGTATACCTAGATTGGGAGACCTTTTATAGGTCCAGATTGAATAATGCCCGGCATTCATATCAAATCTTCCGCCCAGCAAGGTTTAAGAATAGGTCACTCCTCCTCTCTTCTTAACTATAAATAAGTTGTCTGTTCAGGTCTCCACTACCCCCTGACGAAGACACCACGTGACAATTCGCGTAGGGTTGGAGACTTGTACACTCCCCTTGTCTCTGCTAGCGTGTGTAAGCTGTGTGCTGAGAAGCAAGTTCCCTCGTGTCTACATCCAGGATGCTGGTAATGACAAGCGGTTTTCCTTCTTATGATCAGATATGTTCTATATGCTTTTAAAGAATTACTTTGCGGTACGAGTCTGTCTACTTGTGCTGTGTTGTGTCTATCAATAAATTTGCGTTATTGCACCATGAGGCGCCCCTTTTTTTTGTCTTCCATTTGCAGTAAACTTTTGCACGGACCCAGGATCCGAGCGCTTTGAGGGGAAGATACGGTCTTTGTGAAGATCTGGTGCCCTAACCATCTTGATTGTCCTATGGACTTTTGAGAACTTTATGACTATAACGGAAAATTCATGATTTAGGGTTTGGATTAGGGAGCAGGTTTGGGGAATTGCATAAGCAATCAATTCGGAACTGGCTGGGAGCGAATGGCCCTTTCGAAACATTTGCCACGGGGACCCACACTCCCATATAATACATGAAACTTGAGTTCCCTGAGGGTATGCATGCATTATATTGTTCACATGTATGACCTGCCCATGTAGTGATTGAAGTTGATTTGCCCATAACATTTCTGTATCCCTAAATCACTATTTTAAAGTACAGTGATTATACTGAAAACAGTTGAATTCTGCTCAGTTTCCCATATTTAAAGGAGTTCATCACCACTATAAGGTAGGTCAGATTATGGAATTCTATACCTTGGGAAGCAATAGGTTACTTGCATTTAAAAAATTATTTGTTACACAAAAGTTCTATCTGTTAAAAAACATGGCATAACCAGGGAAATAATGGTATTAAGAATGGTATTGATATTTAGGGAGAGTTTTTTTTGTTTACTACATGTGGTGTTCAACTGCTAAGTCCTTCACAGGCTTTTTGTTGTTCATACCAACAGTTTAACTTTATGAGTTAGAAACATATATAAACATCATTTAATAATTACAATTTCAACCATTATAAAAAGAAAATGATCAAACGAGACAAAATGTATGTATTACTTAATTTAATAATGCATTATTAATTATATGCACAATAATTATGGAAAATAATGCAGTCATGAGACACCCTTTATAAATGACAATACTTTTAATACATGCCAAAATTGTAAATAACAGGCATTATTGTTATAAAACGTTTTCATTTCACTGAATTGAAATACTTTTAGTGTGCAATGAATCCACTCCATCTGGTAGGGGAGTACTGGGATGTGTCTACAGACAATTCTTCAATTAATTATGTAGCCCCTTGTGCATGGTAAACAATCATTAACTTAGGAAGGCATACTGGGAATTAAAAGGTGAAAGTGATAGTTTTGTTTTTGGAATGAGTATACAAGATGAAGAATATACTCCTTATGGTTAGTCTAGCACGTCTTAAAAAAAAAGCACAGCTTTTGAATATTTCTGTTCCAAAACTGTGCTCTGCACTGTTGTCAAGTCAAAAATCAATAATACACCAATGATGCAATAATATATTATTTGAATGTGGTTATCCCTTTAAAGCTAGCAAAGTAAAAAAAAAAATTTGAAAACCCTATAATACATGTTTGTACTTTTTCTTAACAAAGCAGTATACTAGATTTGAGATCTAGGACAGAAATGTAAAAATCTGCAATTTAGATAGCATATGAGAAATAATTACAGCATTATAAAAATACCAGAGGGTTTGATTCCATTTTCTCATGTAAATATTAAAGAAACATTTTAGTAAGAATTTACTCTTATGATTTCCAGGGCTTTCAAAATTCAGGAGTTGGATGGCTATTTTTCTTCTGTATATAACATACAAACAAGGAACAACTTACAGGTAAATTAGAAAATGTGCTGCTTTTTTTGTTTTTACTCCCAGTTCTGGATCTACCCCTTACTGACATTCGTCAGTGTCAATTCCAAGTCAGAACAGTTTCCATTTTGCGCTATATAAGTGTACAAAACTATTTAACTCATTCAATGTTATCCAATTAAATAACTATATGGAAAGAAAACTCCAAGAAGTCAATAAAACCGATTACAGCCTACAATAATAATTGGTAGCTGTGTTTGCCTTGTTAGCAGACCTGTGAGACCCATACTTGTACATTTTATGGTATTGAATGCAATCTCCGACATTGCACAGCAATTAT
>WWET01001428.1:249422-262042 GCA_011038615.1 Limnodynastes dumerilii | reverse complement strand
CAGGGGGAGTGTCGGGGTAAGTGAACGCCGATACGCTGTGCTTTAGTAAGCACAGCGCATCGGCGTAGTTCAGGATCAGGCCCTATGTCTCTTCTTAAGTTGCTAAAGTATGCACGTGTTTAGCAATCCGCGCCCTTTCTGCCCCTTTTAAATGCCTCCCCCACCCACTTTACTTAACTTCCTTCTTAACTTGGCCTGGCACGCCCTTTCTTACTTATCTCAGTACAAATGGCTTTGTAAATTGTACAAAAGCATCACATCCACTTTAATGCTCAACCTTAAACATTGTTGATGTTTTTTTTAATCTAAAAGCAGCAAAAATAATCAATTCATCTAATCTAATCAATTAATTCTGCCAAGTAATTAGCACAGCTGACTAATTAACTACCAAGATAAAAAATGCTTTTAAAGTTCAAGCAGTAAAATATTAAAACAACAACACTAAACAATATTATGCAACAACAATAACCTAAATGCACAGAAAATAAAAACACCCAGTACTAAATTGCTTTACAATTGCACAGGTGATATGCAGGTTACCTGTAGAAAAATGATAAAACGTGATGCGATTCCTAGACAGCTCCTAGACAACGCCCTTACCGTATAATTAACATACCTCACTCCTCCCACTAGCGTCTGCAAGCAACTTTTTAGAAAACGTTATGTAATCACAACCAGTAAGGAAGCCTGGATCCAGATTCGTATTGGAAGAGGCATGCACAGACAAAATGGACTTATTTCCCAGTTCCTGGAATTGGAAAACGCACATTTAGTGACAGTCTATTAGTATTATAATATTTATATTTACATTCCAGAAAAGTAACACGCATCAATTTATATTCATTTATTTTTGCAACCAATCACATTTGAAAGTACATGCCTACCTCCCCATCTTTGGAACTGCCAGAAACAATATTCTCCTTGACCCTACTCCCTTTGTTTTGCTGGAAATGTAAGTGGTAAACCACCACTTAGAGGAACAGGTCATCCATTCATGAATTCAGCTTCAAAATGCCTCTGTTCAGCATTGAAACCTTTTGTTTCAGAAATGATGTGCTTCTATTTTTATACAATTGTAGTTTATTCCAATTTTGACTTTAAAAAAGAGAAACAACATTATCAATGTCTACTAAATATCAGCTAAAGAAAAAGCTACACATGCCAAGCAATCAAAGACTAATGAAGATCCAGGTATTAAATCAATTAAGAAGTATCAAAAGCTACCTAATCATCAAGGAACAGAATTGGCACCACAATATGTAGTAAGTATTGGAAAGCCTAATTTACTAAACATACCCTGCAGTCACATAATTGCATGTAATTTTACCAGCATAATTAACTAATTTAATTACCACTTCTCAAGTGCATCAATTATTGACGTTACAGAGTTTTCAGACAGCAGAATTACTGCATGGTACATTCAGAGAATGCAAAACACAGTTTTATCTGCTGCAAAGCCAGCATCATCACAAGAGGGGAGAACACAAATGAGGGGATATCAAAGTAAGATCCATGTGCTCCCTTGAGGATGAGTCATAATAGGGAGACTTTTCTAAGACAAATCTGTATTCCTAATTCAATGCAAATCACTTGCACCAAATCTAGTTGTGAGTTTGTCATTGAAAAGCTGTTAACAAGTCTGCCAAAACGTCCCTTGTAGGTCTAATTATCGGTTGAAAAATGAACACTTGACACGTAAAAGAAAACATGCTCAATCTTGGTGGATTTTTATTCCGCTGAATACATCATTCATCTGAGGTTATTACCTAAGGCTTTATTTAACCGGTTAATATGAATATTTCCCCTCTATACGGCATTTTATTTGAATGTTTGTATGTTCTGTATACATTTAATAATGTATTATAGTAAATTGCTAACTGTAAATACTTTGTAACATGTCATTTTATCATGTTGCTTCTGTTTTACACTTGTTTTATAATGTCATATTACTGAATTAAATAAAATACTTAAGTAAGTAGGAAATAGTAGCAAATTATTGTTATGCCAGATCCTTTGGTGCGTAAATCGCCTGTCAGCATGTGCTGCCCATGTGCATCAGAAAGCAGCCAGACAATGCTGTATTCTATACGTAATTCAATCTCCACATAGTGCCTGCACACCATGCGCACGAGACGGTGGGTGAGTGTAAACATGCTAGGCCCACCTACGATTGAGTATTTGAGTTCTGTGCAGAATACTTAAGGTAGGGTCCAGGGAACTTAAATTCTTGCAGGATTGCAGGGGAAGAGCCCTGTTCTTCTATGTGCAGAATTTAGGATAGCAAAAACCATACATTGGCCTCTGATTTGGAGACTAGCAAACGGAATCACACTCCAGCCAAGGACCAATCTGTCCCCTGTCCTACTCCTCTAGACTCTGGCCCAGCCTTCTCGCTATGGGACCTAAACTGGGCCTGTCTAGTGCCGAACTAACCAACAGCCATCCCCAACAGAACATGAAAATGTTAGATCAATATGAAATGCAACAACCAACAAACATAGCCATGCTGTGTATATTTAGGTATATTGCGGACCAGTAGTACGTGTGATGCTCTAACTCCAAGGGTAAAAGTTACTAAGCTGCGGGTTTGGAAAAGTGGAGATGTTGTCCATAGAAACTAATCAGATTATAGCTGACATTCTATAGTATGTAATAGGAAAGTGAGAGTTAGAATGTGATTGGTTGCTTTAGACAACATCTCCACTTTTCCAAACCTGCAGCTTAGTAAATCTGGCCCCAGATCTTTTATTGCCTTTGATAAAAATTATATTCAACTCAGCATGTGAAACAAACAAACTGGGGATAATGGACCAACCAAATTGAGAACAAACTGAAACCATTAGCAAAGTAAAAAAAAAAAATTATATATAACTTTGCCCGTAGAAATAAACTGCATACATATAACACTGTATAACAAACATACTGTATGATATTGATCGTCTATCCCTGGTGAAAGTATGGTTCAGGGCTCTTGTCCATTTTAATTCATCAGTTGATGCACTGATTTTAAATGATTTTGCATGTTCCCATCCCCCTCCCCCCACTCACACACACCAATTCTGAGGCTGCATGCAGAGAATATAATAGCATCCATGGTGATGATATAGCTCTAACAATCAGTGCTGTGAAGGTAATCTATGTGATGCACACTGCACAGCACAACTTATAAAAAGCACATTTTATATAATAAGATTAATTCAAAATGATCTTTAATCTTTATAATGATTGTCAATATTGACCACATCATTGTGTGTTTATATTGCAGCAGTGGTAACAGTAGAGCATGGTGCTAGTATCATTTTAAATGAATACTATTGTTATACTATTAAAACTATTGTTCACACTGGTACAGCTTTGTTCTTTTTGTAGTTTGTAGAATATATGTTTATCTACACAGACATATTGGAAACAATTAAGGAACAAGTGAGTGTTACATTATATATAATCATGCACAAAACTAATAATGTGACATTTGTATACTGTGTTATTTCATTTAATAATTACTATTATATTGGGAGGTATGTATTGTACATATTTAACGGATGTAGAAATACTAGGTAAAACATCAACCATCAAGGCATTGCTCCTGTGTTAATAAGCTGCTATAATTTATTGAGATTGTTAATTGCCCCTGAGATTTCATAACACTTGAAACTTGGCACGTTTACAACCCAAGCAAGAAAGGATTTCTTTTCTGGCTGTGATACAATTCATTATACAATGGCTGCTCTGAAGTCTTACATGCTAATGGACACTGTATCCGTGTTGTGTTTCTGCAGGAGAGGATATAAAATGAAAACCAGCTTCATTTCATCGTTTCAGCCCACCATGGTAGACATCATCTAAATAAGTTGAAATGTTGTTAATAAATCTTATTGATTTTATTGCAAAGGTAATATATTTATACACTGATCCTATGAATAATTTCATTTATTTTTATGTTTATTTTGTTACATTTTTTTTACACGTTATGGTAGATTAGTCATTATGTACACACAAATGTGCAGTATAAGTGATTTATATTAAAAAGTTGCATATCTTAATCAAGTAAGGCAATCACTAGACAGCTGATTACACAGGTAACTAGTAAATAACTTTGGGGTAGATCCAGAACTAAGCACACTAGCATATTTACGTTAGCCGCATATATGTAAGTCAGTACTTACGCAGCGTAAAGTTAAGGTAGGGTTTGGGAAACGTAAAACGGCCAAAGTACGTACGAGCGAGGGGAGTGCATAGTAAATACGCTAGCGTAAATATTATACGTCTTGAAACGTAATGGAAACATAGCTCTGGATCTTGCCCTTTGTTTCTTAACTTTATCTGCTTCTCAAAATGAATTGCTCTATATACACAACTAACTGCAATTAGCATGTTATTTACTTTTTCTCCTTATTTAGATATTGTTACTAAAAAAGGATTCTAAATGTAACAAACATACAGGTAATACTTTCCATATGTGCAGGGGTCTAAAAGTCTGCACAGAAGAGGAGAGTGAAGATTTTCAGACCTAATTTCTCCACACTGAAAAATTAGGTCTTCTTCAATACCTTATTCTTCAATACCTTACTCTTCAATACCTTACTCTTCAATACCTTAATTTATCTGCATGGATCTGCGTCCATCCAGATGCAGACACATGCTGAACTGATGTCCCCCATCCCCGAAAGGGCCATGCCCTTCCTCTTCAAACGTACGGGAGTGAGTGCCATAATAATGTTCCAAGGGAGTGCCTTTGGGGGATGAAATTTGTGAGAAAAAAACTATTTGTCTCTTCAACAAAGGAGGTTACCACATTAACTGACAGTTGGAAACGGAGGAGCAGAGTATTTTGTACCTAATGGAATGGGTCATGTTGGAGGGTCTGTATTTGATATGAGATTGACTTTCTCTTTTATGCTTATAACCCATGGCTCTAGGTTAACTTCTACCAATAATGTTTATTTGTCAAAGAGTTTTGCACATTTTCCCTCACACGATTACTAAGCATGAAAATAGCATCCATTCATATGCAACTGTACTAGTACTTCACAGTCAATCTATATAATATACATTACCCAACACTGAATTTCACAGGATATAATAAAATGAATTTGAAATTGGTGGCCTCTTTGTTCTTTATAATGAGACTCAATATTGGCCACATCACGTTTTTGTGATGAAGTTACCATGGCAACAGGAATGCATGGCGGTAAGTGGATGACTTCTATACAAACTATTGTTATTATTCTATTTATTGAAATAAGCACAATTTTGTTCTTTTTGTAGTTTGTGCTACATGAGAATCAATGTTCTTGTGAACTGATCCTTAGGAAACAAGAAATATTAAAGCAGTGATGGAAAGATTGGTAAAGACAGGTACCTAAAAAATAGTGATCTGCAGATTGTGTTATGCTGTAACAATAAAAAAAAGTTCCAAATTATTAGTTGAAGTATTCATTTACTAATGAAAAATTCCCGGCTTTATATTACTACTATTGTTGTGTAATGGGTGGTAATCGGTGGCCTGCAACTCAAAACAACACAGGACCCACCCTCACCTCAGAGGTTCCTACCCTATCCTGTAGAACCACAAAGAAGCAGACACGCTGTTCCTCTCCCAGTCCCAGATGTGACGCTTCACTAATCACCATCTCTTGTCTACTTGATAGATGTTCACACCTACAAGAGACCACTTACCTCTGAGTACCACAGATTGTCCTCTGCCACGTGTCCTCCTGGCACCCTCTGACTACTATCTTGAGCCTAGCGCTCCCTGCGGCCTATACAGGGCCTACCAATCTGTCCGCACCTAACTCACTCTTAGGGATGAATACGGTCCTTGTTTTTAGCATGCAAATCATTAAGTATTTGCCCTGTATACAAAACATTTGCTTCTATTGCAGTACA
This sequence comes from Limnodynastes dumerilii, assembly GCA_011038615.1. Lineage (NCBI taxonomy): Eukaryota > Metazoa > Chordata > Amphibia > Anura > Limnodynastidae > Limnodynastes > Limnodynastes dumerilii. The sequence continues at coordinate 256,153 of WWET01001428.1, read as the reverse complement.
ATATGGTTACATTTAGGCAAATTATGCACCACGGGAATTTAGGGTTTAGTTTTCACTTATAAAAATCTAATAAAGAGTACAACCATTGCTTCTCAAAATTCAGGCCCACAAACACATTTTTTAGGCACTATGACTACCAATCCTGGGCTATGCCAATTTAGAGATAACTAAACTTGCTTTCTAACTATAAATTTCTTACCATTGTAAAACACTGCCGTATGGCATTACAGAATTAAAATTTGATATACACACTATTTTAATCTGATTGTTGGTATTTGATTTAGGGAACCAGATCCAGACACCAAAATGACAGCTGTTTTACGGAAGCTGCATGTTTATATCAGCTGTCATTCCCTAACTGTGCATGCCCAGTACCCCTAAGAATTAGAATGCAGAATGTATGGATTGTGTTTCCGTACATCCAGTAGTTCCATAATTGAGGCGGAAAAGACCTCTGTGCATACATTATACGCATGGGGCCAGATCCACAACTATGTTTCCATTACGTTTCAAGACGTAGCGTATTTACTATGCACTCCCCCCAGCACTCCCCTCGTTTGTACGTACTTTGGCCGTTTTACATTTGCTGAACCCAGCTTTAACGTTAAGTTGCGTAAATACTGAAGTAAATACATTCCACACGTACGTAGCTGCCTAAGCACGCCCATACTGTAGGATTTAAATGCCTCACCCCGTCTCCGAAGGTAATTACGGATGTCGTATGGTTGGCATGCCCCTTCGGTCGTAGTTACGCAGTTGTTACATGACTAACCCTTACGCTATGAGTTATGTGTCGTAACATCTGCCACTTGCATGCGCAATAAATACTAATGGGCGAATTTACGTCAGCGGCTAGCGTAAAATCGCTTACGTGCTTAGTTATGAATCTATCCCATGGTGGGCTAGCCTTTTTATGTAAATCGTACAGTAAGAGCTGGGTTTAGCCCCTACATACAATTGTCTTTGTCTGTACATGTAAGCTTAAGTGCAGATAAGTTAAGGTAGGGTTCTGGACACATAAGTGGCACACATCTGGAACTTAGTAGCAGCTGAGTGTATGGAAACCCTCCATACCCATACTCTGCAACTTACTCTGGATCCGTCCCAAAGTTTTAATAAACAAATGCTTGTCATTTAATGAAGCATTGCTGTGGACCTAAACTAGGTGGACTAGATTGACACTTAAGTGTGTGATACAAAGGTGCGGATACCTACTTCTCCGGTCCCCGGCTCCACCCCGTATGAGTGCCATACCTTATTATGAGTGCTACCTTATTTTACCTGGACATTGCTATGCCCTCTCTCACAACCTAGTATACATATCTCCCCCACCCCCTTCTCCTAAGTTCCCCCAGAGGCTGCACTGGCACGCCTCCTTTTGCATTCTAAACTATGTGCGGCCTTTAAAGACTACATATAGTGAATCTACATTACAAAGTCATACGTAGACTACGTAACCACACTACTATGCATGCACAGCAGCTTCCTAGGTGTGAATCAGGGCCAGCGTGTCTACTGATGTTCCCTCTGAAATTTGTAGAGCATTCCCAATCAGGCAGATATCATATGAGTGCTGTTAGACTGATTCTGTTATCATTTGTAGATGCTTGCCTCTATTAGCTCAATAGAGAAATCATCAACAATGTCTTCTTTATTCTATTGTTGGTTTACAGTATATCTTTTGTTGCTGTTATATTAACATATCTCATTCCCTCATTTTAAAATAGTGCAAAATGTTATTGTTAGAAAAGTAGTAGTAAAAGACAAATATAATTCTGCTATTTTGTGACCCTTAAAACACAGCTTGAATAACATTTTCTTATTCTGCATGGTAATACCATTGAACACTTCCAAAAGAAATATGTATTTGTTCAGACTATATGTTACAAAATCTTACTCAGAAAATGGCAAAAGAATGCCAGACACATGGCTTTAGTTTAATACCGGCCTGAAAATATTTAAGACCTAGAGTCTGCTTTCCCAAGGTTGTTTTGTGGTTTGGTAAGGTTGTAATTGACAAAAAAAAAATAACGTTTTTCAAAAATATCCAGATGTAGCCACTTACTATGTCCTATTATATTCTTAAGGATAGTCATCTGCTCTAAAATCAAATCTCTCATGTTCTTAATTAATGTTAAATTATAAAATAGTTGCAAATGTAGGGAAGGATTTTTATTGTTTAGGGTTTTTAACTAAACATTATTAGATTATGGTAACTTCAATAACATTCTGTTTCAATACGTCTTAAAAAATTAGCCCAATCTTTCACTTCTATAAAAATCATGTCTCTGTTTAGCAGGCTAGTAAGATTGTGCTTGCTGTTTTGCTGAGTAGAGAAAAATATATATAAAAAAATGAAAATTATATTAGACTCGATACAATACAATACCAGTTCTAGATAGATAGATAGATAATAGATAGATAGATAATAGATAGATAGATAGATAGATAGACATGCATTAAATAATTAATTAATTAAATTATTAATTATGAAGTAATGAATAATATTTGCACATTGGAAGTCACACTCAGGAGGCAATACTTAAACTTGTTATAAGGTTACACACCTGGACATGGAGTCTAGCTGAGACCTGATCTTCACTGCTGCCCCTGGTGGTGGAAACAGGCTTTGCTGTAGATACTCAGCAGGTCACAACACCTGGAGTCAGTTCCTGGTGTAATGAAGGAGGGGCTTAAACAACCACACAAACAACAACGCACAGAGTACAGCAAATCAAAAGCAAGTTTAATAAAATACAAACATTACTTGACACAGGTAATTGGAGATAGTACATACAATATGAAGTATACAAATGGCAGCAGCAGGTTGTAACTATGTACAATTGGTGCCAATGCCCAAGATACAAAGAGGGGGGGGGGGAGTGGACACAATTGAGCTGGAGAGCTCATGTCCATGTAATCACAGCTGGGCTGCAGTCAGTAATGGTTGATGTTTCTCTTTGCATCATCATTGTAAGCAAAAAGTTTTTCAATAGCCTTTTACTGGTGACAGACAATTAATCAATCAAGGAGTAGCAGAAGTCATTGTTTTAATCCTTCATTGACTTCTTCTGCTCTGCACCACCCCACTTCCTACAGTGCACCTCGGTTTTACAATAATGGACCACACAACACAGTAACTTTGGAACTGGTGAGGTTTATTGCAGGATGACATGGATAGTAAAGGAGATGTAGAACAGGAGTATGCAGATAACACAGAAATAATAACAGATAACAAGTAAAAAAATACAAGGATACTGGGAATGCAAAGAGTCCCAATGAGTCCACAGGTGTAATACGCGGGTATAGTTAATCCACAGGAAGTAAGTAAGAAAGTCCAATTAAAGTCCAGAGATGAGCTGCTTGGCTGGTATGAAGCAGGGATCCAAGATGAATGGAAACAGGGAGAATCAGATAACAGGACCACGGCAGAGACGAACAAACAAATATGCACCACAGGAAGCAGATAACAGGAAGCAATGACCCACACCTTGCTCTGGAATGATGGGATATTTATAACCAGAGCACAGGTTCAGGATAACAGGCAATTACACAAATTAGTCCCAGAGAGAGTGTTCAACAGCAGCCTCTAGGGGCAGCTAGCAGAAAAGTTCATAATATGAAACATCAGTCCAGGACTGCCCCAAGAGGGCAGAAAGATTCTTTCTTAATCTTTCAATAAGTATTTATGATTTTAAAAATGTAAAAAAATTTAGCATATTGCAATTTTTTACAATTTTTTGGGATATTTTTGTTATTTTTAAAACAAAGAAAGCCCTAAAAAAGTCAATCTGATTCTTAATTGAACCAATTAAAGTGTTTCTTTGCTTAGCTGTGAATCATGAGGATATTAAAGATCCTAAATACAGTACATGCACGATTCTCAGTTGGCAAACAAAGTTGTTCCTAAATATACGCATATGGGCCTGGATTAAGAGCTGCGATTCTGTCTTTTTTTCAACAAAAATGAGCACTGCGCATGCTCACATCAGGAGCGCACACAGAAAGATGGGCACAAGTGTTCCCATCCATCTGTGATCGCATCCGACAGCACCGTGTGCTTTACACCTACACCATTCAAGGGGATAGTGTAAGTGTAAGGAGCAGCTCACCAAAGCTGGAAAAAATGAATTAATTAGTTTAAAAAAAACACAGTTAACGTGTAAAAAAAAAACACATACTTTAACATTTAACCCCTCCCCTGCAATACCATAAATAAATAAACAAATAAATAAACAAATAAATAAATATTATCGTCCCTAAAGGGCATGCTGATGTTTGTAGTGCAACAAGCATCAGCATGCCCAAAGGTACCAGGGCATACTGGCGCTTTGGAGAACAATAAGCACCAGCATGCCCTGCCACTTTCCCACGCTGGCCAAGTGTATAAACATGCCCCAATGACAGTAGACCTGTCATTAGTGCCGGGATGTCCTTGCAAGCCATAGGTTGCGACATGCCAGCATGTGTTTTTTTTTTTGGCAAGACCCCCCCAGGATTAAAAGCTTACAAGACTGGACCACAGCAGAGCAGGTAAGTGGCTTTTCTATATTTTTTATTTTATTTTAATTATTAAATGGCCAACCCTACTGATTATTATTTTTACTATTGGGGGCATTGACATGGCGCAGCAGGCCCTGGATGGGAGGGCATGCTGATGCTTGTAGCATTGCAAGCATCAGCATGCCCTGTAGGGACGAAAAACATTTACATAACACATATAACTGTTACATAGTTTACAATTTGAATATTAATGTTTTATTTTACATTTTCAAAACACACAAATTTTTAGGAATAGTAATTCTTAAAATAAAAAAAAAATATATGCGCACAGCTAAATGTGTTCTTACAACTCATGCGCGCATATTCCACTCAATTGATAAATTAGACGGACACATTGATGCACTTCGTCAATGCATTATCAAAAACAAGATGTGTGCGATTCACACATGCATTTTTTGTGTGAAAATTCGCAAACCTTGAATTAGATGTGTTTAATTTTTTTGCACTTCTGTCTTGCGCACACACGCAACTCTGAATCCAGGCCTTGGTCACTTATATGATGGCTTTGCCACTTATGTGAATGATGCAGAAGGTGTCTGCGTGCTTTAAGTCCAGGGCTGATTTTTAGTTCCAGGGTGGCCCTTGCTCCCTGACTTAAAGAAACTTGTCTGTGAATTGTCATGACTGTGGGGGGAACAGGAGGATGGGAACACAGTGTCAGCAGTAAGTAACCATGGGACCCAAACCGACTCCCTGTGATGTAGCTTTTGGACAAGATGTTAGCTCAGTTGCATATACTTTGGACGCGATGTTAGTGCTAATATCACGCCCAAACTATAAAACCTTTTCATTTGCTGAACATTGCATTGACTTGTAATGCACAAACAGAAGGGAGTGTTTTAAGTATTATGTTGCTTGAAGGAGGGGGGATTTCTTTATTGGTTTATTAATTTTTGCTTGAATGATAAAAAATATATGAATCAGTTGATTTTTGTAGGACCTATTAGGTACAATGGGGTAGATCGAGACCTATGTTCCCTTTCAGTTTCAACGTGTAGTGTATTTACGCTATCGTAATTACTATGCACTCCCCTCGGTCTTACGTACTTTTTCCTGTTTTACGCTTTCCAAACCCTACCTTAACTTTTCAAAGCGTAACTCCTGTTGGCCGTAATGGCTGCATGTACTTACGCGCCTAAGCACGCCCATACTGTATGGTTTAAATGCCCCCCACCCCACCTCCAAAGCGTAATTACCGGTGTCGTATGGCTGGCACGCCCCTTCATCCATGGATGTTATGTACGTTCAGAGTTATGGGTCATAACATACGGACATCTGCCTCGCGCATGCGCAGTACATACAAAATAGCGATTTTACGTCTTTGGCTAGCGTAAATACACTAGCGGACGTTGTTCTGGATCTGGGCCAATAACTGCAATGTTTCCATCATGCCTAATAGATCCTACACATTGCTGGGAACAGAATCAGGTCCATTATATAGGACAAAAGGTCTTTATTTACAAATACATGTATACATTCATATACTATGCTATGCATTTAGCAATCATTTCATTACTGACCATGCTCCATTGATCCATGCTGTAATGACAAGTCAACTCAGTAAAATGCTTCCTCTCCTATGATTTACCATTACAGGAGTGAAACTAGAGCGTTGTAAATGTGTTTTATTTTCTATGACAAGTCACAGCACAGTGTGATCAGTAAGACAATATGTATAAGTATATGTAAGTACATATGTAAGTATATGAGGAGCTCCCTGGCTTATTGTCTGTGAATTTTGGTTAGAGCAGAGAAAGAGAGCCTAATTGTAGCTTACTTCTGACTACGGCCACATGGAAAGATGATCTTACCTCCAAGGGGTGCCAGCAGGGCCGGACTGGCCATCTGGCAGTTCTGGCAAATGCCAGATGGGCTGCTGGGGGCTGGGCCGGTACACAGAGCTGCTTTATAACGGAGGCTGTCACTATCAAGTGTAGATTTTCTGCTTCAGCTAAAGCAGCTCCGCATTGATGAAGCTTTCCCCTAGTGCCAGAAAATCAGCTAATGAGGGAGTAGCATAATGACATCAGCTACTCCCTCATTGGCTGATTTTCTGGCACTAGGGGAAAGCTTCATCAATGCGGAGCTGCTTTAGCTGAAGCAGAAAATCTACACTTGATAGTGACAGCCTCCGTTATAAAGCAGCTCTGTGTACCGGCCCAGCCCCC
>WWET01001428.1:217675-233428 GCA_011038615.1 Limnodynastes dumerilii | reverse complement strand
TCGGAGGTACCCGTGCTAGGTCCCACTGTGCCACCAATGCTGGAAGAGTTGCCAGGGGCTTGCAGGGGCAGCTGACTCCTGGTACTGGGGGGTCTGGCACTGCCATCACTGCCACCAATGACAACAATGCCATTCTTGGGGGTGGAGGCAGGAGTAGCCAGCGCGGGGGGGCCAGAGCTGCGGGGCCTGCTGCAGCGGCCCCTGCATTGTCTCCTCCCCTTAGCCTCAATCTATCCTACCCAGGGGTTATTCCTGATACTCCTGGGGTGGGTGGTAGGGTGTCCCACCACATGTCCCTGCCTCGGGCCAGCCCTGTAGGGTCTTTATTGTCCGCTGTTTCTGGGGTTCTGGATGGGTCCCCCTTTTTGCTTCCTGCATCACCTGTGGGCTCACAAGCTATGCCTCTCCCTGCTCCTTGTCCCTTACCTGTATTCCCTGGGGCACATATATAATGCTAATCCTTTTATGATGCAGGCTCCCTGGCAGATGCAGCCAGGCTCACAATTGCAGTTACCTCAGATCCCTCCGAATTACCCATACCCGTATGTACCTTACGCATACCCTCCTCCGGTACTTTCAAGTTTGCAGGGCGCTGCGTCTTTTGGTCCGGTACCAGCGGGTCAAGCCCTGTCTTCAGTTGGAACTATGGCGCCCGCGGGCAATGTTAATGCTTCCATGAGTACTATCAAGACTTGTCTTCCAGGAGTTATGTTGGGATCGCAGGGCGGTGCCGGGGGTGAGGCCACTGAGGAGCTGCTGCCAGGGACCTCCCGGCAGGATGCATCGGCGGCTGTTGGTGTGTCAGAAGGAGTCGGTGACGCCTTGGACGTTGGTGAGTCACAATTGTCTGATGGGGAGGTTTCCTCGGCAGGGTCGATTAGTTCTAGCGCAGGGTCGTCAGAGTCGCAGATACGGCCACATAAGGTTATGAAGCTGCTTAAAAAGACGCTAGTGCAGATAGCAGGTAATAAGAGGTCCAAGTCAGCGGGCTCTAAGGGAAAAGGGGCTCCACGGAAAGGTTCTGGCTCTCCCCCGGTCTTATGTAACATTACGGAAGTTTCCTGGGATATCCGTGCGTCATCTAGGGAGCGCATAATCAAGGGGCAATTTGTCGATATGTTTTGCGTGACATACGAAGGAAAGAAAGGCTTAGCGGCAGCCAAAGCAAATGGTGGCATAGGTGAAGACGCCTATAAAACCTTTGTGAATTGGCTGGGCGGTTTTGTGGTTTTTACCACTTGTTATCTCGAGCACAGGCCTGCCGAATTCATGGATGTCTGGAAGTATCTTTATGTGATACAGGACAGACATGCCACTGCGCAAGCCGGACTGTGGGTTAACGAACGGTTCCGGAAAAAATTTGATGGCAAAAAGAGCATTGCATTCGGGTCCCACGACATGGCATTATGGTTGCGTGTTTCCCAACCGCCTATGACAGGGTCGGAGGGCCAGGCAACGAAGGGGAGGATTTCCTTGTCCTTTTGAGGTCAAAGCGGGGGGCCAGGCAAGCGTAGGTGTTTCAGCTACAACAGTGGGCGATGTACAAAGGGGGTCAATTGTAGGTAGAAGCACATTTGCGCCCGCTGTGGCGGCCCCCATCCCGCCAGGGATTGTACCTCAGCCCGGGCTTTCCCTCCCTGACCCCCATTCGCGGGACAGCGGGCCTTGCCTCCTCCACCCGACAGGACACCTGGACAGGGCACCCTCCCCGGTTAAGATTGAGGCCTTGAGGCCGTGGTTAGACCGTTACCCTGATCGTCATGCTGCAGGTTTGCTGGCCGAGGGTTTTTCTGTTGGTTTTAAGTTGCCCATTAGGGGCCGGTTGATTACAGGAGGGAAGCAGAACCTGAGGTCCGCTATGGTTTTTCCTGATGTTGTATTGTCAAAGGTCATGGACGAGGTGCGTTTGGGGAGGGTGGCCGGTCCTTTCCCTTCTCCATCTGTCCCTAATCTTATCTTATCACCTGTAGGGGTTGTTCCCAAGAAAGCCATGGGAAAATTCTGCCTTATCCCACATTTGTCCTATCCTGAGGGCCAGTCTGTCAACGATGCTATTGATCCGGACGCTTGTTCGGTACAATACCAGTTGTTCGCTTCTGCAGTGGAGATTGTCCGTGACAACGGTCCAGGGGCGCTTATGGCGAAACTGGATATCGAGTCGGCCTTTCGGCTCCTCTCTCTGCATCCTGATTCCTTTAGATTTATGGGTTTCAGGTTGCCGCAGGGGTATTTTGTGGATCTTTGTCTGACTATGGGCTGTGCGATTTCGTGAGCACTATTTGAGAGGTTCAGCTCCTTCTTACACTGGGCAGTGTCGGTGCGAGCTGGACATTCTTCCATGGCGCACTACCTCGACGATTTCCTTTTCGTCGGTCCGGCGGTATCGGACGTCTGCGCTCGGGCCCTGTTTTCGGCCAAAGCACTATTTTGGCATTTCGGGGTACCCGTGGCCGCAGACAAGAAGGAGGGCCCCACCACGTGTTTATCGTATCTCGGCATTGACATCGATACGGTGGAGGGGTCCTGCTGGCTGCCGGCAGACAAGATTGAGAAATTGCGGTCTGCGCTTTGCGATATGCGTATCCGGCATCGTTCCCCGCTGCAGAAGGTTAAGTCACTGTTGGACCTTTTGAACTTTGCCTGCAGGGTTATCCCCATGGGGTGGATATTCTGCAGGCGGCTGGAAAGGGCTACAGCAGGTATTAAATGTTCACATCACTTCATACACTTATCAGCTGGTATTCGGGAGGACATGTCGGTTTGGCTGGAATTTTTGAGTGATTTTAATGGGATTAGGATTTGGCTCCCTCCCGAAACATCGAATCGGGAGCTTGAGCTATACACTGATGCTTCAGGAGCTGTGGGCTTCGGCACCTACTTTCATGGTATGTGGTGTGCAGGGCCTTGGCCTACTGAATGGGTTACTTCAGGTTTAACTGCAAACTTGCTGGTCTTGGAGCTCTTCCCTATTGTCATAGCAGTTGAATTGTGGGCTCCTGCCCTGGCTAATAAAGACATTTTGTTCTGGTGCGACAATTTGGGAGTGGTCCAGGCCGTCAACAAGCAGAATGCGTCTTCCCCTCCAGCAATACGTTTGATTCGGCATTTGGTTTTGCTCTGTTTAAGGTTGAATTTTAAGTTTTGTGCCCGCCATGTACCTGGGGTTGAAAATTGTATAGCCAACGCTTTGTCGCGTTTTGACTGTCCCAGGTTCAGGGAGTTGGCGCCTCAGGCCCAGATGTCTGGCTTGTCATGCCCGTCTCATCTTTGGCAGATTGTTTGGCCGGTCTGAGGTCTTTGGCAGACAGCTTCCTGGCCCCGGCCACGCTGCGGAAGTATCAATTGGCGTGGCAGCAGTGGTGGGCTTACAAAGAGGCTAAGTGTAGACAAGGTAACTCGGTACGATCTGCCCTCTTGAGTTGGTTATGAATATCAAAGGGGCAGGTCCAGGGCATCCATGTCGTCCCTACTGGCGGGGGTTGCATTCCACTCCAAATTGCTTGAAGGGTATGACATCACAAAAGGCTTTTTTATGTCACGTAGATTAGAGTGGTTAGAGTGCTGTCGGAGGTGGCTCGAGGCGTTCGAGTTGCGTTCTCCTGTGCTTTCTTTGGGGCGTTTCGGGTTTCCGAGCTCGTGGCATCCAGCAAAACAGCGCGTGATTCGGGTTTGCTCTGCGTCAACGTGCACATTGTGGATCACGCAATTACCTGTCTGGTGCAAAGGTCCAAGACCGATCGGACAGGTAAAGGGTGGTGGGTCACGTTAAAGCCTTTCAGGATGTTATGATTTGCCCAGTGGCATTGGCACGTCAATACGTGGGGGAGGCTCACCCTGGTGGTCATAACTGGTTGGCTCATAGGGACGGGTCACCTCTCACGCGTTATCAATTCGCAGCGGTTCTCAACAGCTGCATTAGTAGCCTCGGCATGGATCCTACTCATTTCGGTACCCATTCATTCAGAATTGGGGCGGCGACGGCCGCTCTCCCAGGGCTATTATGGCCTTGGGAGGATGGAAATCGCAGGTATACAAAAAGTATGTTAGAACATAGTAATATTGTCTTGTTTGCTGTTGTTTTCAATTTGTTTTGCTTTTAGGGTAAGCTAGTGGGCAGTACTCGAGTCAGGGCGAACCAGACTAACCATCGCTCGCCTTTTAGGGAGCACTGGGGACTTTGGGGGCTGATTGGTCCTTGCTCACCCTGGAAGTTTTGGAGTCTTCGCCTCCGTTGGTTTCGCTCTGACTCTTCCAGTGCTTCCCTCCCCCTTCCTTCCCTTCTTTGTGTTTCCATCTATCTAGTTACGCAACTCGCTATGGTTATTTGTTGTTTTGTGTTGAAATTGTATGCATGTCGGCAGTTGGGTTCCTTTATGCTAATCAATCAGATCGTTTCTTTTTCAGGAATGGTTTCAAGGGGTCATCGGGCCCTTATCCTTGGTCATTCATATGTACATTGGGCCAGTAGACTTACGGACAGGGAAGGTGCACCGTGCGTTTTATCAGACTGGGACGTCGATTGGTTAGGTGTGCGGGGTATGTGTTGAGACATGTTCGCAAAGCTTTGCTGTCAAGCATTGGACACCTTTGGCGTGCCCGATTGCTTGATTATTCACCTGGGGGGGGAACGACCTGGGCAAAGTTAAATCGTGTGTGTTGGGAAGAACCTTCAAGAGGGATCTCTTGCTGGTTCGGCGGGAATTCCCTGATATGGTCCTATGCTGGTCACATATCATCCCATGTCGGTCGTGGCACGGTCCTGGCTCTATTCGGGCCATCGAGCGTACACGTAAAAAACGTAATCGGTCGATTACCAAATTTGCATTCGACACCGGCGGGAAAGTGATATACCATCCCAATATACCTCACAGGAACACTGGTTTGTTTAGAGATGATGGGGTGCACCTTTCCGATTCAGGCAACCATTTGTTTATAAGAAATTTGTTGGGGGTTTTGGTGGACTGTTAGTTGGTGGGCGAGGCTCCTTGAGGGGAGCTCGCTTTGGCGGTAGCTGTCGGGAACAGCTTGATTATTAAGCGCATTGGGGTAATGGGGGTTCGGGTAGGGATAGGTACACTCCTGGATTGCGCCAAGAGGGTCAGGCCATGTGGCGGGGTTCCTTGGCTGCCGCTTCGCATGCTCAGTTGAAGGGGGGTCAGTACCCGTTCTGATCCCTACCTGGAGGGCGCTTTGACAGGTTATTCTTGTCCGTTTACATCATCTGATTGGTGCTGTTCCCCACCTGCTCGTTGCCGCCACCTACCACTCAAAGTTATAGTCCTATTCAATTCTAATTAATAAATCATGCCCTTTTTAAAATCCAGCAATGTGTCCGTGTGTTTATTTCGGGCTGAGCCTGTGGGGGAGGGGGAGGCCTATTAGCCGTGGGAAGAAAACAGCATTATATCTGTCTTTGGTATTATTTATTGATTTTTTTATTAATTAATTTTATAATGTGCAAATGTGTGCTTTTTTCTGAAATTAATATACTGTTTCTTTAGAAAAGGAAAATAAAGTACATTTGTTCTGATTTGTAATGATTTGCTTATAATATTTTTGGTTTATTTTGTCTGAAAGACAAATGTCAAATATGCAGTATGTTTTCTGTATTATAATATATTTCAACATTATTGGTTTAATGTATTACAGAGTGGATTTAACTAACAGGTTCACTAGCATAATAGTTTCAGTGGGAATGGATCTTAGGAAGTTCTTGCTAAGAAAGCACAGTCTGTGACCAAGCACTCTAATCTCCAGCATTCATGTAAAACACATTCCAATCAGATTTAATTAGAAGTTCAAAGCTTTTAAAATAACATGTAAATACTTTGAGCACATTGACAACAGACAGTTTGTACTGTAGCCACAGATAAAGAGAAATCACTGCCAGCATACTTAAATCTACAAAAAGTTACTCTGAGATTATTAAAAGGAGAGGTTCTGCCACTTCTTGTAAATATTTCATATTTCAACAACATTCATGAGTTTACGTTTTAGCATTTAACTTTATGCTGCCGACAAGCACAATTCAAAAGTATGCCAATATTTTCCAATTTCTTGTCGATATTAATGGGGAAATACTTTAATGCTTAAAATTAAAGACAAAAAAGAAATGTTTATATTTATTTAAAAATGAAATAAATACATAAAATCATGCACACTTATCCTAAGTCTATATGTCAGTGACAGCCATCAAAGAGCCCAAATGATAAACAACAGATACTGTAGATAAATTTGTTTTCATGTAATAACATCTATTTTCATGTGATAACATCTATTTTCATGTGATAACATCTATTTTCATGTGAAAATGGCCATTGTTGCAGGAAAACAAAAATCAAGGATCGCCATGAAAAACAAATGTTTCCGTGGCGATCTATATAATTTCCATATCTCATCGCCAACCAGTTCTTTCAAATGTGGGCCAGCAATTCATAACATTCACATAGTGTTGGAGCTGAGTTTGTTACTTTACTCTGACTGTAAAGAGAACCTCGGGATTTTACTATATAAAAAATACAAAAAAAACCCTGTTAAATTAAAAATAAAATTAACTATAAAAGAAGGTGAGGCATAGCAAGAGAACCGAACACGGTGCTCAGAAAGGTAAGGCTAAAAGCTACTCCAACCCTTCCCCTAATTTTAACTCTAACACTCCCCTTCCATTACTCTAACCCTCCCTTCCCCACAGCCTGATCCTGACCCTAATACCCCCTTCTCTATAGCCTAACCCTAAGACCCCCCTCCCCACAGCCTGACCCTAACCCTCTCCTTCTATGGCCTTAACCCTAATCCTCCCTACCTAAGAGCCTTACCCTAACATCCCCCTAACACTAAAAGTCCCCAGAGAAGTTACTCACCTCTCAGGAGCTGACAGCTGCAGGTCCTGCAAAAATGAATATGCTAGTATGCACACTCACCCATTCATAAAAAACAATTCTAAAGAGACAGCAAGTAACTTTCGGCTGTCTCTATTTCTGAAAGCAGCCCATCGTAGCGGGGACTGCAACAGCATGAAACACATGAAGAAATAACAATAAAAATGAAAGATAGTAAAAATAGGATTTTTTTTTATATATTGTCAAAATTCTGGTGAATATATATATATATATATATATATATAGGAATTAGTAGCAGAAAGAGAGAAGTAGTGATGCCCCTTTATAGATCATTGATACGACCTCACCTAGAATACTGTGTTCAGTTCTGGAGGCCATGGGCTGGATTCACACTTAAGAAGCTTCAGTTTCTTAAGTGCAGGGATTTAAATGATGCACAGTGGGTAAATTACGCAATCTACGTACCACTTAGGTATGTAGATTGACTCTTTGCAGTTTTTAAAGACCTCCACATAGTAGGTTAGGCAGAAGGAGATGTGCCAAGGCAGCCTCAGGGAAAAATTAGGAAGAAGTGGCTGGGGGGAAGGAATGTAGATTAGCCAGGGAGGTCGGGGGACCATTCTCTGTGCGTATTTTCCATATTAAGAAGGGAAATATGTACAGTAAGATAAGATAACCTATGGCACTCTTAAGTGTCATTAGGCACCTAAAAATGGAGGGGGGGGGGTGGTTTCGAGGGCTGGACAAGAATCTAACTCTCTCTTAAGTATGAATACAGTCCCATATCTCCAGAAAGACATATATATTTATATTAGAGACTGTGCAAGGAGGGTGGTAGATTCAGAGGAAGTGTTCAGAAAAATGACTTCACTGAAAGGATGATAGATAAGTGGAATAGCCTCCCATCTGAGGTGGTAGAGGGTAACACAGTAGAGCAGTGTAAACATGCTTGGGATAAATATAAGGATATCGGGCCGTATGCAGAGCTTTTCCGATATGCTCTACTGCGCATGCGCAGTAATTCTGAAACGTAATCTGCGTTACTTGTTGCCACGCAGATTGTGTATATGCGGTCTTTAAGAGCTCTGCATACGGCCCATCCTTATTAAATTGAGAGTAAATAGGGTCTAGGGTCAGTATACTTTTAAATAAACAACTGGGCAGACTGGATGGGCCATGTGGCTCTTATCTGCCGTCACTTTCTATGTTTCTATATAATAGCAATAGTTTCTGTTAACATGCTGTTAGCAACTCAAAATAGTTCAAATAATTATCAAACATATTGATATCTGTCATTATAAAAGAACCTGTCTTACGTGATCAGCTCTTAGGTTACATGAAGCAGACATACCTCCAGTTGTGTTCAGTTATGTTCTGGGAAACATTAAACATATAATTATAGTAACACAAGTTCCAGAGCTAGAGGCCAAGCTTCTGAGTCTCACCCCCCTGGAGATTACACTATGAAATGCATCAGGAGAGAGATAGAGAGATGTGAGCTGCCTCTCAGGAGCTATAGCACAAATTAATTGGGGAAAAAATCTAAAGATAATGAAGGTGGAAGCCCAGGGAATTCACTAAGCCTGGATGGCATGTCTCTGAGATTATCGACACACACGCAAATGACGGCAGGATTGTTGTCATCGTGCTTGTATGTTTTCCAAAATGCCAATTAACTACTGACTCACAGTAACTTTATTTATTAACAGGTTTTATTTATCAACAGGTTTAATTTACTAACAGGTTTTTATGTGGCACCGTCATATTACTTTCCCATTTATAACAATCATTATAAAAACAGGACTGGGTAGTAACAAACCTACTGGCAAGTAAGAGGCAGAGGCGGTGCAAGCGGTGCACGGCACCGGGGCCCATGGAGATAATGGGGAGCAGCCCAGCCACCGCATCACCCACTACTGCGGTGGCTGTGGGCCCCATTATCTCCATGGGCCCCGACTCTGTGTGTGTGCATGCAGGCGCGGTCAGAGCAGCGCAGCCACCGCATCACCCACTACTGCGGTGGCTGTGGGCCCCATTATCTCCATGGGCCCCGACTCTGTGTGTGTGCATGCAGAGACGGCGCGGTCACCCCGCTATGAAGACTGCCAGTGCTCATACAGGACTCCACCTTGAGCGCTGACAGTCTCCACAGCGGGGAGACCACGCCGGGTCTGCATTCTCACACAGAGCCGGAGGTACACACAGGGAGTTCCGGTATGAGCTTGCGCAGCTCATACTGGAAATTCCTGTATGCATGTGATGTGTAAAGCGCTGTGGAGGAGGAAGTAAAGAGGGACAGAAAGGTAAGTAACAAGGGGAGAGGCTGGAGGCACATATTAGGGAATACTGAGGGGAGTTGGAGGCACATATGGGGGAATTCTGAGGGTTGTTGGAGGCACATATGGGGGAATACTGAGGGTTGTTGGAGGCACATATAGGGGAATACTGAGGAGAGGCTGGTGGCACTTATGGGGGAATACTGAGGGGAGTTGGAGGCACATATGGTGGAATACTGAGGGTTGAAGACAAATATGGGGGAATACTGGGTGAGGGGGGTGAGGGCACATATGGGGGAATAATGAAGAGAGGCTGGAGGTACATATGGGGGAATACTGAAGAGAGGCTAGAGGCACATATGGGGGAATACTGAAGAGAGGCTGGAAGCACATATGAGGGAATACTGAAGAGAGGCTGGAGGCACATATGGGGGAATACTGAAGAGAGGCTGGAGGCATATATGGGGTAATACTGAGGGTTGTTGGATGCACATATGGGGGAATACTGAGGGAGGGGAATGGAAGCACATATGGAGAAATACCGAGGGGGGCTGGAGGCACATGATGGGGAATACTGAGGGGGGCTGGAGGTACATGATGGGAGATACTGAGGGGGGCTGGAGGCACATTGGTGGGGGGGGCCCAAAGCATATATTTGCAACTAGGCCTATGACTCACTAGTTCTGCCTCTGGCAGCAGCAGCCAGTGCAAGGAGTAGTAGAGACATGGATCCACACAGATCCCTGTCTCTACTACTCCCTGCACCAGCTTCTGCTGCAGATCTATGTATTGCTGCACTGACACATTTAAAGTATACTTCAAAGGTGTCAGTGCAGCAGATCTGCAGCAGCGGCCAGTATATATATATTTTAGCAGGGCTCTGCCCCCCCCCCATCCTCTTCTGATAGGATTATCGGTCCCAGCAGGAGAGGTGTATGGTGGCGATAACAAGACCTTTACCTTGTGGAAAATCGTACAGTTTATCGCGCCACCTCCTGCTGGGAACAATAATTGTCTCACTGTATGGCCAGCTTAAGTCTGGTAAATGTATAATTTCTATGTGATACATTGTGGAGGGAAATCTTTATCATGTTGATGCTCATTTAATAATGACAGTCTATTTCTGAACATCACATATGGAAATTACTTGTCACTGTCGGTATGAACTGCGCATGGAATAATGCATCGAAATGCATGTGTCCATTCACCATGAGATAAACATGGTAGATGGGCATTGCTATTTAAATCATACAGTAAAAGCTTGGCTAAGCCCTTCCCTACAATTCAGTATTCCGCACGCACAGATATGCATGCGTGATACTTGGCCAAAGCCATTACAATCCCTAGGAAAAGGAATGCAGGGGGAATGCCCTGTTCTCCTGCATGCAAAATTTGGGATAACAAATTCACATCCATTGGCGGCATACGTGTTAAGTCTGGATCCGATATCCACTATCCAAATATAATAGATACAACAGATCTCTTTTTGTATGTAAATGAATTCAACATTAATAATGGTGGGGTAGATCCAGAACTACGTTTGCCGTACATTTATTCGCGTAGCGTATTTTCGTGCACGTAAATTCGTCACACTCCCCTCGGCACACCCCTTGAACGTACGTATTTTGTCAAGATACACTTTCCAAACCCTACCTTAACTTTTTCCAACGTAACCGCAGTCATACAAACACGTACGTATGGGCTAGACGAATTTATGCAGCTAAGCATGCCCATATTGTACACTTTAAATACAACCCCCGCCTACTTCACGTATTTCAGACGTATTTTGGACGCGTAAATTCGCTCCGAAGCGTTGTTCTGGATCAGGCTCAAAAAATAAATAAATCAAGACAGCGCTGAAAAATGATCACTAAATAATTATAGAAACCATAAATTAGGTTAAGTTTGTGATGGTTGAAACACAAGACCAGTGTAAATTAACTATACATTTAATGCATCAGATAAATACATCAATAAACAAGACATTTAAAAGTTTAAAATTATGAACATTATGCATATGGTGCTAATGGTTTGTAACTTGATTAAGGTTTGTAAGGGGGTGGTAAGGACAGATAAATGGTGATGGTATAAGGAAGTTAATAGTCGGATTTAAATCCAATTACCGGGAGAAAGGCGGCAGAAATAGAGTTTGCAGAGGAAATTACCCAGCTCCATTGGGACCGTTGTTGTAATCCTCCACTTGTGAGCGCTAATAATTAGGCAGTTCTAATAAACAAATCCTGCTCATATGATGACTGCCAAGGTGCATTCACGAAAGCAATGTTATGCTGCTCCAGTAGCACAGAGACACAAGAAAAACAACGACGCGTTTCGTGTTACAAGAAACGCTAAGACTTCAAATTAATAACTAAATATTCTAATTTACATTACACTCGTGTTGATAACAATATAAATATTACAATATAGTAGTTTGTCAGGAGGAGATATTTAAAACTTTGAAGCAAAAATGAAGCTTGTTGCTCTTGGCAGTTAATTTAAACTTAGAGAGTGAGAATCCGTATTAACTGCCTAATTATCTATGAATAAGGTTTAGTGTTGGACGTGTGTATTACATTTCAATTACTAAAAACAAATGGAAGACACTACCGGTTTTGGAGAGGCCACCCGCCACTGTGGACTCTACTATACGGCAAGGAGCACTCACAAGTGGAGGATTACAACAACAGTCCCAATGGAGCTGGGTAATTTCCTCTACGAACTCTATTTCTGCCGCCTTTCTCCCGGTAATTGGATTTAAATCTGACCATTGACTTCCTTATACCATCACCATTTATCCGTCCTCACCCCCCCCCTTACAAACCTTAATCAATTTACAAACCATTTGCACCATATGCCTAATGGGCCAGATCCAAAACAACGCTTGTGAACGAATTTACGCGTGGTGGAGACGTAAAATCGCCTTTTGGTAAGTACTGCGCATACGCACCATAGAAAATACGCTCAGTAACGTAGCGTAATTGTGAACGTATGGGCCATTCACGTATGTGTCACATAAATACTAACGTGTGGGCGTGCCAATTTTACGTGAGTCCAAAATACGTCTGAAATACGTTAAGTAGTCGGGGGTTTGTATTTAAAGTGTACAGTATGGGTGTGCTTAGCTGCGTAAATACGTGTTGCCCATACGTACGTGTGGGGATCACTGCGGTTACGTTGGAAAAAGTTAAGGTAGGGTTTGGAAAGTGGATCTTTATAAAATACGTACATTCAAGGGGTGTGCCTAGGGGAGTGTATAGAAGGTACGCACACGAAAATACGCTCCGCGAATAAACGTACGGCAAACGTAGTTCTGGATCTACCCCAATGTTCATAATTTTAAACTTTTTTTTTTCCCCTCAATAGTTTTTATTGAGATTTTTTAGTTTTCCAGTGAAATGGGGTTCAGAAAGAAAAAAAAAAGGGGGATTGGGGGAGCGTACATTGTAAAGATAACAATGCAACAAAGAAGTACTTAGGACCATAATTTAAACCTAATTTATGGTTTCTAGATTTATTTAGTGTTCATTTTTCTTGATCTATTTATTTTTTATTTTTTACTGATACAAGTAGCGCAGGTCCTACTATTGACAGCTGCGTTTCTTTGAATGGGTGGAGCGCCGATACTTTGTCTCTTTACATTTTTGTAAATAATGGTGTTAACAGTTTTGACGTTGGGGATTGCCTGATGGTCTGGTAGGGCACTGAACTGTTACCCTTGCTGACAGAGAAGAGGTACTGAAAAAGGAACGTTCACATGTTTTTTCACCCTTTTTTTTTTGTTTGTCACATATGTGACTGTCATTCTTCTTGTATTAGACAGTACTTTTATTTTGTTATTTACCTGTAGTAATACAGGCATTTAACATTTTTTTTTGCTAATAAACTACTGAATTTTTGTGCACTGCTTCTGGCTTGGAATAGAACAGAATATTTGTTTGCCATTGTGCTTGAATTTTATTTATTTATCAATACAAGCATTTTTCTATGCAGCACCCACTCACACACATCATTTTCTCAAACCTGAAACTGTTGCTTTATCACAATTATGTTTTCTAATCCTTCTTTACATATAAGAGCACACTTTCCTCACTCCTACATTGCATTAGCATCCTCTCGAAATCCATTAGCGGTATCACCATTCCACAACCTCTGTCCCTCTTCAATACAAAATATGGCATCTTATTATTTGCTGTGATGAAATAATTGCTTCAAACATATGAGAGCAAAAGGTCCAACCGGAGCATTTCAGGATTTCAAATAGTACAGTTAGGAATGACATACAAGGGAATAACTTTGTGTGGCCTTTGATTGCTATCCCAATCCATTAACTGCTTTAATTTAAAATAAAAACCACAATATAGCTTAGGAAAGAATTCACAATTAAATACCTTTGTGGTTACTAAATATTAATAGAATTCTTATCACAGTTCTTGCTATTGCTTGCAAAATGGACATTTCATGTTGTAAGCTTGACTCTCTATAATAAGACATTTTTATAAAACCTTGTACAAAGAAGCTCCATTGGAAAATGTATTTGTGGGGATTAATAACGGCTTGTTAGTCTTTATATGCAATCATATAGTATCTTAAAAGTAAAGAGAAGATCCTGTTTTAAGTCCATCTCTGACCCGGGAAATTTCCCGGGTCAGAGCCTTTCACACTGCAGTGTTGACCTGGGAAATTCCTGGTCCCGGGTCTGCCCTGACAGTGTAGGGGAGACATGCAGCTCCTGGGTATGGATTTGTGTACTTGCTACAATACCAATTGTGCCCTAGCTGGGGAAAGTGGACACAATCAGAGGCTGTCAAACTCTATTTAAATATAAGGCAGTTTTTCCTCTCTCTCTGTCGGTTATAGCATATGGATTGCCCTGTGACCTGCTCTGCCTTATACTCTTGCCTTGTGCCCTTCCCGGTTGGAAACAGGAAAAACACTTTTTTCCCTCCAGGTCCAATTCCGGGTAATTAGACCCGGGTCCAGACAGAGGGGGCCTTTCACATTACCACCAAAAGCCCAGATTTTAGCCGCTTTTTAGTGGTGGTGTGAAAGGGGTATCACAGATAAATACTGCTTTGCAAGCTGAAGGTTCCAAGCAATAGGTGGCACTGCATTAAGAGGACTCTTTCTGCCAATCTAGTTCCAGAGTAGTTCTGGCTTTCATCCATAACCCTTTATATTAACTTATTTACTTACTATTGACCTCAAAAGAGCCGATTCAGAGTTCAGAATAATTTAGAAGCAATTTGTGGTTGAATTGTAAAATTGTATTACTTTCAACCATACACATCTTTAGTGACTTCAGAGGAAAGATAGGTAAATTAAACTGATTATTAGTAAGAACATGTTGGATAAGTAATTTGGTATAGGTTGTAAGTGTTTATTTAGGTCAATTGTAGTAAAGTTTAATCAGTCAATCAATCAATCAATCATTGTATGAATAGAGCTTTAAATAAATAAATAAATAAATAATTATATGACTCATGGTGGGAAAAGGGGTTTGAGGCAATGACAGTTGGCTAGTCAGCATCCACTGTGGTCAGCATTAAAAACTGTTAGAAAATCATTTATTTGTCAACAAATAATATGTTGTATCTTTTTCCTACTTTCAATTTAGTGATAAAATATATAATTACTTTACCTCAGCTATGGTCATTGGGCCAGATCCAGAGCTACGATTTAGACTAGCCGGAGATGTAAAAACGCTGTTCTGTAGGCAGTGAGCATGTGCGCAGCAAATGTTACGACCAATAACTCTGAACATACGTACCAGCCTAGTATCAACAGCGTAACTACGAACGAAGGGGCATGCCAACCAATACGACACCCGTAATTACGCTTTGGAGGTAGGGTGAGCCATTTAAATCATACAGTAGGGGCGTGCTTAGGCGCATAAGTACGTGCAGGCATTAGGGCCGACTGTAGTTACGCGTGGAAAAGTTAAGGTAGGGTTTGGAAAGCGTAAAGCGGCCAAAGTATGTCCGAGCGAGGGGAGTGCCTAGGGGAGTGCATAGTAATTACGCTAGCGTAAATACGCTACACATTGAAACGCAAATGGAACGTAGGTCTCGATCCGGACCATTGACACTAGTAACATCAAGGGTCTAGCAGGTGTAACGTGCATAAACACACACATATAGTTCTTATCCTGCTGCTCCACTTTCTGAGCATGTACTGTGCATCAAATCTCAAACTATGCCACGTCATCAGATGCTCAACACTGAAGCCACGCCCAACATACCTAGAGATTATGTTCAGCTATTATACTTTCTTCCTGATACATATTACTACATATTAGTCCTAGCCTCACGTGCTTTTTCCATTTGGCTTAACAGACACCTGGGTACTACTTTTGTTAGGAAGATATATCTTGAAAGTAATAAAAAAAAACACTCATGACAAATCAAGTGTTAAGTTTTCTTTTTATTATACTTTAAAAGAGTAGAGCATCGTTCCAATGTTCATGGTCAAAAGAAGAGTGAAATAAATGTCTAGTAATAGTGAGGAATGTTTTGCCTTCATGGCACAAATATTTAATGTGGAGATGTGAAGAAAACTATCCTTTATGTGCAATTATTGACACATACTATACACATTAACATGTTAGATGTTTCTGGCAAAATGTCCACCTGACTTCATCC
>WWET01001428.1:188666-212198 GCA_011038615.1 Limnodynastes dumerilii | reverse complement strand
CTTCAGTTCAGCCGGCTTAAGGAATGGGCCAAAGCCAGCACAGGGGGAGTGCCAGGGGGAGGCAGCGATGTAACGCTGAGCGTTAGTATGCTCAGCGCTACATCGTACCTCTGGATCAGGCCCAATGACCTCACAGCCGACAGTTAGTGTTAAATAATGTACAATGGCATTTTGTGAAAACCTGCTGCATATAGATTTTTTTAAGATAACTGTATTAAAAAATCAAATAATAATGAGTTAACAAACACACAAGTAATGTAACGTATAAAAACACGACAAAGTGTTAAAAGGGGTTTACAATTAAGTTTTGGATCATTGAAAAGTCCAAATATAAACACTCCAATCAGGAAGTGACCTGCATTTATATAGCGTATATGATGTGAACTCGGGCTAGATTAAACACTGGCGAGTTTAATGCAAACACCGTCAAGTTTAATGCAAACTCTGGCAAGTTTAACAAAAACTCACCGGAGTTTCACACAAACTCGCTGGAGTTTAAAATAACACACATCGCCGTAGTTTCAAATTCGTCAGTGCAACTCGCCCCTTAGAAAATCCGGAGAGTTTAAAAAAAAACTAGCCGTTCAAAAAACGGCTATGTGTGGCGATTATTACTGGGAGTTAACTGCCCCTTAGTAAATCTGGCCAGTGGCCTCTTAAAGATTTATGTCCAGGGCCAATTTATGTTCCCATTCTGCCCCTGAGTATAGGCGTGACAACTCTCTGTGTATCAATCCAAATATATACAATTCGCCACAATTTTCAAAAAACATAAGGTAGGCTATATAGATGCATAAATATCACAACCATGAAGCTGCAGATCCTACTATACATTCACTAATTGCACACCCGAACACAAACTAATCAGTAGGAATCTGGTCCAAATGTCAACATATAATAAGGAGGTTTAATTCACAAAATAGTTTTAGTGGGATAAGCTCATCTGCCTAGTATCAAGGCATCCCCTCTAGGTTCTATAGCATCTTGATGCACATTTTTTACTGATTTTCCAATGAATAAATATAAATATTTAATGATCATGGTAAGCACATATAAGTGTCCCAGCACTTTTGCAATTAACCAGGAACTAACCATGACATTCTATCTTTAAAATAAAAGTCAGAGATTTGTTACATACATTTGCAAATATATGATAAGCCACCAGCCACTTACAAGGCTTCCCTGTTTTGGTGGTCCTAAATCTAATACTATCAGAGTCCAAACTTTGGGTCCTAAATCAAATACTGTCAGAGGACCGGATCCAGATTTAATATCGTCAGGGACTTACGCACGCAAGGTGCGTAAATCACCTGACTGAACTGGAGGGTGCATGCGCCCTCCAGATGTTACGCTAGGATTACTATAGTAATCCTAGCGTTTAAAGAATCGGACGGAACTTTGTGCACAAATGGGCTGTGCTTCCCTTCCGCCCGCTATAGCGGGCGGGGGGAAGCATGTAAAGTGTACAGTGTGGGAGGGGGCTCCCACACTGTAGCGGATCAGCGGTCATACGTCGCATTTAAGGCAGGCTTATGGCAGTGTAAGCTGCCATAAAGCCCGCACAACAGAGGGGAGTGACAGGGGGTGTGCACTCCCCTCTGTCTCGCGTAATTTCAGACCCCCGCGCGCACGGAAAGCACGTGGGGGTCTGGATCCGGTCCAGAGTCCCAACTTTGGGTCATATATCATGTATTTTTAAATTGAGAGCAAATAACTCACCCCAAGTCTCCAAAATAGCTACTCTGGAACAGCACCCCCTCTCAGCTCTTAAGCTCACCTGCTCAGTGTCAAGACACCTCCTGTATGTGAGTCCTTATCCTTTTGCTATATGTGTACACAGGAGATCTGTATTAAGACACTCTTGCCATTTGAAAAGTGTGCAGCGGCCATATTGGGGAGGGATCAGGCTCCCAAAGTAAAATTAGCAACAGTAACAAGAAAACACAAGGCTGCGCTTCTAATCAAATATATGAGATTGTGCAAGTCTATATATAAATGGAGAAGTGCTGCCAAGGACCAAAGTGACCACTGTGTAATTACATTGAACAAAAGAAAGTTCCAGCTCTCTATACAAACATTATATAACACTATGAGTCAGGACATACATAAAAAAGAGGTTTAGTTCACAATATAGCTATTTTGCGTTAAGCTCTCTGGAAAATTGCCCTGTGCGCAGTTGAAACATCGGACATGATTTCTAATATGCACTTTTTCTCACCATGATACCAGCAAAGTCTCCTAAGGGACTTCAGTTACTTTTGTCTATATAGAGGCAAGAAAGTCTTAGCTGTTAGGCACCAGCTAGGACCTATTAATCATTCTAGCAACTGTAGTAGAAGCTGTTTACATAGCAACCTGGATGCTTAGCAAAAGCTATTTTTTATATAAGCCAGCTTCCGGTGAAAGCAGCATCTTGGCTACCTAGCAACAGCCAGGATCTGCTCGAGCAGCCAGGAGAGAAAGAGGCTGTGTCACTGCAACAACCAGAGTCACATAGTATCAAACACAGTAGTTTAGGTGGGGAGAGCGACATTCAACATGCCATCCTACATTCCTTTCCAGTAGAGGACAGTGCTAAGCTTTCAATTGCTGAAAAGTTATTATAACCAGTACACTCAAAGTCTTTCAATGTTAAACTCTGTTTGTCAACTGCTGATATGATTACTCAGTCAATTCTGATTGGCGTATTCACTGTGGACTCCCTGACAGCTACATACCCTAACATCCACTGTAATTATGCGACTCTATAAATGTAGATTAAAAAAAACTTTCAAAATTGCGTGTCTTTTTATAACTATAATTTTTTTTTTTTTTACCAATTTGAGTGGGCACCTTGCAAGCATTAGCAGAGCAATGGAATCAATTTCTAGCATTGGAGCATTTTGTTTTCATACATAAAAAGGCATAAACAAAAACATTATTTAGAAATGTCTGCTTGTTGGTACTTTTACATAGTAATGGTAAGTCATTCTTTTAGTGAGCAATGTATGTAATACAAGCAATTACAAATAGAATGACTGTATATATGTTTTGTTTACAGTTAAATGAATGATATAAGTGATGTCTGTTGTCCTGCAATAATCTATGTCACTGCAGCATTGCCCTGAGTCTAAGCTTTGCTTGGATAAATAATTATGGCATAATCATTTACTTTAGTTTGTTTATTTTATAATTACAGCTCTTATTCCAGTGAGTATACAGGATGTCCTCTTCAAATGAGGAAGCAGCATATAGACTGTAACTACTAAATGTTGCTATTAGTGTGCCAGGAACCAAATGACCTAGATTCTACCATTGTGTCCCCTATCATTGATATCTGCTAAAAGCAGTATCAATTTAATTATGCTGACATCATTATATACCTGCCTTTAAAATGACATTACACAGAGACTACTGTGTGGCAATCTTTTATTACAAAAGATGCATTAAAGCATGCCTACATAATAAAATGTTCCTACTAACTTTGTTGGTAAAAAACTTACTAAAAAGAAGAAGAAAGAAAAAAAAGAAACACCTAATACTGTGGATAGATAAACGGAGTATGGAGTCGTGAATCTAACATCAGGATAATTAGTGTAAGCTGTGTTGTGATCTCCTGATTCATTCTGGGTAATTTTTTTTGTGAGGAATGGCGTCCTTTTTATTTTTTTTCTGTCCCCTTCAGAATTTAATGTAGAATGTAACGATCCGTGCCCTCACTCCTTCTCTTCACACTACATAATTATGTCATTTGCAGGTTGCATTTATCTAATTATGTTAATATGTTAATATTGTAGGCTTTATCTATAAAACCTTGCCATGTATGTATCTTGCATTAGTTATATAAATGTTTTATTTTTTTTATGTGCAGCACTATAGCACTATTATGACAATTAAAACATAATAGTAATATTGTTATTTTACTGCACTTTGAATACAACTTTATCAAGCATGTGATATGAATTGACAAGACTCTGTACCAATATTTCTTAAAGAATATTTAGCAAAATGGCAGTTTGAAGATAAACATATGGATGTACAGTTGACAAAGTATTAAATACCAACATAGGAGTCATTTTTCTGAATGTCAGTCTAATAGAAAAAAAAAATTTCTAAATATAACTCATATAATTTTATTGCTGGAAAAAGACATAATAGGATCTTAAATTAATAAATGATGATTTTGGCAATTAATATAATTTTATTGCTGGAAAAAGACATAATAGGATCTTAAATTAATAAATGATGATTTTGGAAATTAAACTATTCTAACTAATATTATATTTAAAATCTAATGTTGGAGGTTTTGCCTGACATTTATTAAATAATATATATATATTTTAAAGTATGTCTATAACAGTAACAGAGTAATATTTATTGTATAACTTATTATTATTATTATTATTATTTTTATTCAATTCAAATGTATTATTTACTAATCTAATAAGAAAACATAATAAAAGATACATAAATTACTTTCTGATTTCCACTGAGTAAACACTGACTAATAAAATACAACATGAATATCACTACTCCTTAATGTTCTCTTATCTATACATCTTCATTGCACTCCCTAGCATTGTCCTTTTTTTACAGTTTATTCTGTATATTAGCTAAAGCATTTACTAGAAGTATGTGACACACTGGGTTCTGACACATGAACTCAGTGCCGAAATTGAAATCAAAGTACATAGAAAATACAATAAACGTCTTACAAATTTCACCAAGCCCATGCTTTGTCTCTAGCATTGCTCACTGACTCATGCCCTGGCTATTGCAGAAAAACACTTGTATTCACCGTGCTGGCTAATAATTTTCATCAGCGATTTCTGCTGCTCAGCCTGAAACAAAACAAGTCAGTCAAGGAAACTTCATGTTAAGTGACAGCACAAAGAAAGAATTGCAAGTGACCTTGCTACTGGTAAGACAATCCACCCCCTCATGAAGAAGAAGAAAAAGAAAAGGAAAGAACCCCTGGTGGGTTTAATAGAGAAGCTGCCATTAATACACAGACACCTAACTGGGGTGATAATATGAATCACAAGAAAGGTGCAAAGGGCCAGCAACATGAAATTTGTTTTTCACACTTTTAGTGCAAAAACAACAGTTCTAGCGAGAAAGGTCATTCTACCCACGCATTAATCTCCAATCAACCGGCTCTCTGGAAATCAAAATGTGATTGCAAATCTCTCACATGCCAAGATCAAGGAGGCTTTTCGCTCCAGTCTGTCTATTGCTACTAACATTTCTGCATTCATTATGGTCGGGGAGACAGGGGGTGAAGTGTGCAGGTACTTGCAGCACTGAAAGGCAATACTTTCTTGATTGCACTGTTAAATAACATACTATACGCCTACGACTGGAATATAATGAAAGGGTACAAGAGAACAAAACCTAGGTTATGTACATACTAATTAACCTTTTTGCTGCTGCACAGAGGAGAATGCTAGGGCATTAAAATAGAATGTCGTTTTTTTATAGATCCCAAAGGTTTATTGTTTATTAAGTAAATTGGGCTTAAATATATTGCCTTCTGTAGAACATTTTTGGCATTATAAAAAAGAAACTAGACTTTTAGATAAATTTATATCATATTAATGAAGAATTCATTTAATTTTGCTCCATTTTTTTCTACATCATTTTATGATTTTTTGCTCACAATTGACAGTCACAACATAACAATGTACTTCAACATATTGGGCCTTATTCACAGATAAGAAAGAACAGGATTTATGTGCATATATTTAAGAACTGAGCATGGCCAGAACTCAAAACTACACAGTAAAACCATGTAAGAATGATTCTCAGATAAGAACGGCTACTTAAGAATGATTCATTCAATGACCACCCAAATGGTGGTACAACTGAGGGACTTGGGGAGATCTGTGATAAAATCCATGGAAATGTGAGTCCAAGGACGACTGGGAACCGACAAGGGATGGAGAGGGCCAATTTGAGAACACCTGGGAGTCTCATTCTGTGCACAGGTAGAACAACAGTTTACAAAGTCTTCAACATCCTTGGACATAGAAGGCCACCAAACCGTCCTTTTAAGTAGAGCAAGAGTTCTTCAAATGCCAAAATGACCCGCTGACCTTGATGCGTGGCAATCCAGGAGGACAGCGTCTCTTAATGAAGGAGGAACAAACAGGCGATTAGATGGTTTGGAATTGGGGCTAAGATGTTGCACCCTCATGAACTGGGAAGATAAATCCTGTGTGAGACCGGCAATGATGGTTGAAGAAGGAATGATGGGAAGTGGAAAGCCAGAGGACTGTCCATCAACCAAAAAAGATCTGGAGAGGGCGTCTGCCCGTCGGTTGAGAGAACCTGGACGATAGGTAATCGAGAACGAAAATCTGGTGAAAAATAAAGCCCAGCGAGCTTGACGGGGATTCAGTCTCTTAGCAGATTCAATGAATGCCAGATTCTTATGGTCAGTGAGAACTGTGATGTTGTGATTAGCCCCTTCCAGCCAGTGCCTCCATTCCTCAAAAGCCAATTTAATGGCCAAAAGTTCACGGTTGCCGATGTCATAATTCCTTTGAGCCGAAGAAAATTTCTTAGACATGTAGGCACATGGGTATAGACGATTATCAAGTAGATTGAGCTGCGAGAGGACTGCTCCGGCACCCACATCAGAAGCATCAACTTCGACAATGAAGGGTCGATCTGGGTTAGGATGGCGGAGAATGGGGGCAGTAGTAAAAGCAGTCTTGAGGTTCTTAAATGAATCCTTAGCTTTGCTTGACCAATTCACAGTATCTGCCCCATTCTTGGTCAAATCTGAAATTGAAGTCACCAGAACTGAGAATTGCCGGACAAAACGCCTGTAGAAATTAGCGAATCCAAGGAACCTTTGGATAGCTTGGAGATCGGTGGGTTGTGCCCAGTAGAGGATAGCTTGAACCTTAGCGGGATCCATGGCAAATCCTTGAGGCATGATGAGATAACCCAAGAAGAGTACTCTGGAAACTTCGAACTCACACTTGTCCAATTTTGCATAAAGTTGGTTCTCCTGAAGCTTCTGAAGAACTTGGTGGACATGAAGACGGTGCTCCTGCAGGGAACGAGAATAAATCAAAATGTCGTCCAGATAGACAATGACAAAAGAGCTCAAGAAATCTCTTAACACATCATTAATTAAATCTTGAAAGACAGCCGGGGCATTACAGAGGCCAAACGGCATAACCAAATATTCATAATGCCCACTCTGAGTGTTGAATGCCGTTTTCCATCCATCGCCTTCACAAATCCTGATAAGATTGTAAGTGCCCCTTAGGTCGATTTTGGAATTAATGGCGGCGTCTTTAGTCTGTCGAACAGGTCAGAGATGAGTGGAATGGGATACTTGTTCTTGATAGTGATCTTATTTAAGGCTCTTTTATCAATGCAGGGACAAAGGGATCCATCCTTCTTGGCCACGAAGAAGAAGAAGCCGGCACCCAAGGGGGAGCATGAAGGACGAATAAAACTTTCTGTAGATTTTCTCTAATATAATCGTCCTTGGACTTACTCTCTGGAATGGACAGAGAGAATAATCTTCCCTTAGGAAAAGCAGCGCCTGGCACCAGGTCAATGGCGCAATCGTAAGGGCGATGAGGTAGTAGTTTGTCAGCTTCTTTTTTAGAGCAGACATCCAAGAAGTCTTGATATTGGGGTGGAACGGACAGTACGTTAGAGGAAACGGTATGGATTGGAAGCACGAGGCAGGAACTGCAGGAATCCCTCCGACGGGTAATTTCACCCTTTTGCCAATAATTTCTGTATTGTGCCTGGATAGTCAAGGATAGCCCAGCACTATCTTAGCTGCAGGTGATGAAACAATCAGGAACTGGATCTCTTCAGATTGACAGGCACCCACCAGGAGTTGGAGAGGTTCTGAGATATGAGAAATCTGACCTTTAGGGAGTGGAAGTCCGTTGAGGCCACAGGCAATAATGGGGGAAGAGAGTCATAATTCCCCGTTTATTTGTAGTAGCGGAGTCCAAAAAGTTCCCAGCCGCACCGCTATCCACAAAAGCTTGGATCTTCAGAGAAGAATGGTTGGATTTCAGCAATACAGGTATTAATAGAGAGTTGGCGGAGGAAATTAGGTTCACGCCCAGGCGAATCACCTCCTCATTCATCTGGAGTCGTTTCCTGACAGCTTTATTTTCTTAGGACAATTATCCGCCATATGGGCATTGCCCCCACAGTACAAACACAGTCCCAAGGAACGACGGCGCTCCTTCTCTTGCCTGGAGTGCCGGTAAGAGCCGAGTTGCATAGGCTCTTCTTCAGAAATAGAGGCACGAGGTGGTGAAGTGGAGGCAGTAGAAAAGACGAGACCACGTTCAACCTTGCGCTCTTTAAAATGACGGTCTATTTTAATAGACAACTTCTGAAGGTCTTCCAAGGATTCCAGAGCTGGGTACTGAACTAAGGCATCCTTAATGCGTTCTGCCAATCCCAGACGGAACTGTGAGCGCAGGGCTGGGTCATTCCATTGGCATAGTGTTGCCCAAGTACGAAACTTTCCGGTGAACTCCTCCACTGATCTTCGACCCTGACGAATGGTACGAATCTTGGTCTCAGCGGATGCTTCCTGATCCGGGTCATCATAAATGACTCCCATGGCTGTGAAGAAGCTGTTGACTGATTGTCGAGCTGGATGGTCTGAACCCAAAGAAAATGCCCAGGATTGGGGTTTCCCTTGGAGAAGGGAAATGTTTAGTCCTACCTTCTGGAAATCAGAGCCTGACGCCGTGGGTCGTAGCTGAAAGTATAAAAGGCAGTTGTTCTTGAACAAACGATATGCAGAACGGTTACCAAAGAAGCGGTCCGGAAGAGGTGCTTTGATGTCTTGCACAGGTGCCTGAGGTTCAGCTTGGACCGGCTGGGCATGAAGAGCAGCGATTGCCTGATCCTGGGTCTCCACTTTAGTGGTCAGGTTTTGAACCATTTGTCCCAGATGAGAAACTTGAGTGATTAATGCCTTTATGGCTTCTGAAGCAGCGGGATCCATATTGAGATTGAATGAAATAAGAAGGCACTGGGGAGCAAAAGATCTTCTGTCAAAGAGTACGGATGAACCTTTTACTTGTAAATCTTTTTTGGCTGATTATAATGTTATGACACCCCGGGTTTACCTGGTGAGTACCAAGGTGGCCACAAAAGAGATAGGTAGGGTGAACGAGTCTTTCTGTAGATTTTCTCTAATATAATCGTCCTTGGACTTACTCTCTGGAATGGACAGAGAGAATAATCTTCCCTTAGGAAAGGCAGCGCCTGGCACCAGGTCAACGGTGCAATCGTAAGGGCGATGAGATGGTAGTTTATCGGCTTCTTTTTTGGGGAAGACATTCAAGAAATCTTGATATTGGGGTGGAATGGACAGTACATTAGAGGAAACGGTATGGATTGGAAGCACGACGCAGGAACTGCAGGAATCCCTCCGACGGGTAATTTCACCCTTTTGCCAATCAATTTCTGTATTGTGCTTGGATAGTCAAGGATAGCCCAGCACTATCTTAGCTGCAGGTGATGAAACAATCAGGAACTGGATCTCTTCAGATTGACAGGCACCCACCAGGAGTTGGAGAGGTTCTGAGATATGAGAAATCTGACCTTTAGGGAGTGGAAGTCCGTTGAGGCCACAGGCAATAATGGGGGAAGAGAGTCATAATTCCCCGTTTATTTGCAGTAGCGGAGTCCAAAAAGTTCCCAGCCACACCGTTATCCACAAAAGCTTGGATCTTCAGAGAAGAATGGTTGGATTTCAGCAATACAGGGATTAATAGAGAGTTGGTGGAGGAAATTAGGTTCACGCCCAGGCGAATCACCTCCTCATTCATCTGGTGGAGTCGTTTCCTAACAGCTTTATTTTCTTAGGACACTTATCCGCCATATGGGCCTTGCCCCCACAATACAAACACAGTCCCAAGGAACGACGACGCTCCTTCTCTTGCCTGGAGTGCCGGTAAGAGCCGAGTTGCATAGGCTCTTCTTCAGAAATAGAGGCACAAGTTGGTGAAGTGGAGGCAGTAGAAAAGACGAGACCACGTTCAACCTTGTGCTCTTTAAAATGACGGTCTATTTTAATAGACAACTTCAAAAGGTCTTCCAAGGATTCCAGGGCTGGATACTGAACTAAGGCATCCTTAATGTGTTCTGCCAATCCCAGACGGAACTGTGAGCGCAGGGCTGGGTCATTCCATTGGCATAGTTTTGCCCAAGTACGAAACTTTCCGGTGAACTCCTCCACTGATCTTCGACTCTGACGAATGGTATGAATCTTGGTCTCAGCGGATGCTTCCTGATCCGGGTCATCATAAATGACTCCCATGGCTGTAAAGAAGCTGTTGGCTGATTATCGAGCTGGATGGTCCGAACCCAAAGAAAATGCCCAGGATTGGGGTTCCCCTTGGAGAAGGGAAATGTTCAGTCCTTACTTCTGGAAATCAGAGCCTGACGCCGTGGGTCGTAGCTGAAAGTATAAAAGGCAGCTGTTCTTGAACGATAGGCAGAACGGTTACCAGAGAAGCGGTCTGGAAGAGGTGCTTTGATGTCTTGCACAGGTGCCTGAGGTTCAGCTTGGACCGGCTGGGCATGAAGAGCAGCGATTGCCTGATCCTGGGTCTCCACTTTAGTGGTCAGGTTTTGAACCATTTGTTGAGAAACTTGAGTGATTAATGCCTTTATGGCTTCTAAAGCAGCGGGATCCATATTGAGGTTGAATGAAACAAGGAGGCACTGGGGAGCAGAAGATCTTCTGACAAGGAGTACGGATGAACCTTTTACTTGTAAATCTTTTTTGGCTGGTTATAATGTTATGACACTCCGGGTTTACCTTGTGAGTACCGGAGTGGTCAGAGAGAGAGTAGGTGTGGCACCCCGGGTTTACCTGGTGAGTACCAAGGTGGCCACAAAAGAGATAGGTAGGGTGAATGAGTCGATTACCGGGGGCCGGAATCTTTACCTTCAGGGGGTATTCACCAGAGCCCCTGATGGTGGGCATGGGTTTGGCTGCACCCTAAAAGCCTGGTCATGCCCCGTTGAACCAAACCTCGTAAAAAAGGAAAATAGGAGACCCAAGTGATGAACCAGAAAGAGACAAGGAGCACAAATATATCAGTGGAAGCAGAGCAGGCCGGAAGATACCAACCTGAGACGGACTACAAAAAATACTTAACGCACGAAGGACTGGAAGAAGGTCACGGTACAATACAGGACAAGCTAGGTCACACACTCACACAGTCACACAGCGGAATCTCAAAGGAGATAACACAAACAGTCACTCAGAAAAGTACTAGGCAAAATAGGTGAGGAGGGAACAATAAGGAAGGAGCATCTGGGATAAGAAACAAATGGGGAGAGGAAAAATGGAACAAGGCAGGGCAGGAGGTCAAACAGAGATCAGATCACTAGGCAGCAAGGCATTAGGCACACAAAATAGCAGGTCAGAGTACTATCAGGACAGAGAATATAACCAGCACCTGCTACAGGGAGAGACTGACTAATAAAGGGCAAGCAGCAAATGGGAACCGAGCAGAAACGCGCCAAAGAAGAAGATAGGCTGGTGTCCTGGTTGCTGGGAGACGCACCAGACACCAGCCTGATGGAGACCGCGAATATGCGTCCCTAGCAACGAGCCGAAGCAAGCGCCGGGAGGCAAGGAGACGCTCGTCAGAGCAGCAGATGGCCAGAAGCAGCGCTGGAACTGCAGGGAGTACTGGAGCATGTCCAGGCACGGGGAGAAGGTAAGACATAGGCATGGGTGAATGTGGCCGTCCCACAGTGCTGCCTAACAGTTATGCAGTGTACAGAAGAGGAAAACTATCATTGTCCATTAATATGTTCTAGAAAATGAGTCCCGTGCAGACAAGAATAACTGTATATTTACACACAGTCCCAGTCACATCTATTGCTCCAGTTACAAGGCAGCTGTAAGTCTAGGATGATGATGACGCCTGGGATGCCATTAAAACCGCATAGATTATTGTTGGAAGATTGTGTCAGCTGATAACATGTGCTTACATGTCTACGTCTACAAAGAGACTGGTTGGTCATGTTGTATAAAGAGATGCGCACATGCTTGCTGTTTGTTGACAAAGAAAAGGTCAGCGAGCAGTAGTTTTTAAAAATGTGTGCCTTATAACCACAAATCCATATTGTTGCTTATAATTTATTGGTTATTATGAAAATGGCATGTTTATAGATATATTGGTCATTATTATACAGAACTAGTTCATCACTTTTCTGCTCAACCTTATTGTACTTGACTCTGCACATTGTACATTACAGACTGACCCAGATACGTTTCCTTTCCCCGATGACCCAAACGCAAGTGCAGAGTAGTTTACATTATGTACAATGGAGTGGTATAATGGTGATTATGCTTTGTGCAAGTGCATAATTGAGAGTTTAAATGTACTGAGAATATGGTCATGAAGAAATTACTATAAAAAAAGAAATTATTATTTTATTTTTAATCAACACACAACATAATGCATAAATAGCATTTCATACCTTTAGTGATGCTTTTAGAAGATTCAATTCTACACATATCGTCATGTATTTGTTACAGTCATGGCTAACCAGGGCGCAGAGTCTAACTAGGAGCCTGGTCTTCACTAGAGCCTCTGATGGTGGGGATAGGCTGGGATGCTGACACCTAGCAGTCCCCAGATGCCACTTACAATGGATGTAAGACCACAGACACCCAAAGATAGAAAAGGGGTGAGAGTGAACAGTCCTGGGAATAATAAAGGCATAGACGGTAAGCCAACAGTTTAAAATGGAATAACACTGGAAAATAAAGTCAAGCTAAAAAAATACTCAAGTGGACAGACAACACAAAACAGTGACAGGGGCACTCACTCTCAGACCCACAAACACAGTCACACTCATACTCATAGACAGGGAGGGAACAAAGAGAGAAGCACAGAGGCAAGGAAGCAGGAATATACAGGGAGCCAAGCCCTGGACAAGAAGGTAATGAGCATAGGGAGGCTGGAAACCAGGGACACAAAGGCTGGAGAAGAAACTGGGGAATTAAACAGTCAGAGAGATGATAACAGCAACCAGAGAGCAGGAGAGTGCAGGGAGAGCCTAACGCTATAATTGGCAGAGTTGTCGTATTTTATAAGGGAGCTGCTGGTCACTGATTGGCCAGCAGCCCTACTGCTTCACAATCATTGGAGTTGTTTTTCTTTTTTTCACTAGATATATATATAGATGTAAAATTTCCAATGCAGAGGTGACTGCTGCCTATCTCCTTATACAGAAACAAAGGAAAGAGGCATTAGTTACACACATTTGCATTTATATGATAAGCCACCAGCCACTTTCAAAGCCTTTCTACTGTGGTGGTTTAAATCTAAACAGTGAAAGTTCATATACTGGCCGGCCATATAACATGTGGAGAGCTAACTCACTTGAGGCCCCCCTTAAAACCTTCAATTAGCTTCTGTGGACCAACACGCTTTATCAAATGGTGATCCCAGACATGCTTACAAACAAAAAGCTGGTTACAGATTTGCATCCGACACCCAAATTTCTAGTGCTGCACGTTCGAATTTATAGACCTCTGTGCATACACAACATGCATAGACATCTGGATCAGGTTCAAAGTTACACAAGATTGTATCAACCTATAGGTTTCTATAGAAAAATACATAAAAGGCAGGGGTAATGTACACAGAAACAAAGGGGAAAAAGTCCCACCAACACTGTACCTAATGCTAACATTATATACAGTCAGGAATTAAAGGAAGCACTCTTCTTTATTGGAATAAATGTTACCATAGAATCTATTTGCAGTCTCCTGAGTGCATTCTTTAATCTGGGGTACTCTCTTCCTTTCTCTCTACCTTTCAAGGCAGCCCTTAAAAGATCACATGGTACAAGTTCGCCCTTATAATCTTTAACAATCTCATGCAGTTTGCTGGATTTTAGAGGAATATTAAAGAACAAGTATAATAAAAAATGAAATTTTGGATAAAAGTCATGAATAAAATATTGATTAAAAGTGAAACAAAAAATCAGTGAGCTTTGACTTCGTAGTCTTGGAAACCAATTAGAGAAATTACATTAATGTTTGCATGAGCATGGAATTTTATGACACATCTGCAAAACTCTGCAAACATTTCTATGGGTGTTGAAACACAAAAGCATTTGGACATCTAATGGAGTCATACCATTGTTTGGATACATATCAAGAAAAATAAGTATACACATTAGAATCCAAATGTAAATAATGATGAACTATATTTGTGACTATTAGAGACAACTATTTATTTGCTGTGTTCTATATTTATTCTGTTAATTATTTTTATAACATCTACCTTCCTTTACAGTTCATCTTGAAGGTGATGTCAATTTGATCCTTTATAATTTATACAAAAACATAACCTAATAATTGTGCAGCCAATCTACTGTGAAATTGTTTTAGAGAAAGATTGTCAAATATATAGCCTAAAGGAGGAAGTAATTAAAGTCAAACCATAGAAGAATACTTAGATGAATGGGTGATACGGTACAATTATTCTTTGTACAACAGAAGAATGAATCTTCAGAGTTTAGCTACCTGTGCGGCCTTAGCCCAAATACTGTTAATAACAATACTATAATTAATATTACTACTACTACTACTACTACTACTACTACTACTACTAACTCATCATAAAAATAATAATAATAATAATAATAATAATAATAATAATAATAATAATAATAACATTTACTTATTACCATGCATTAAAAGTACAAGGTGCAAAAATATATGTAATTAATTTAACTCAGAAATATTAAAGACAACTAAATTCAAAAAACATATTTATTGTTGACACACATATATAATAATTTTGTTCCTTGTATTTAAACAGGAACAGTCTATACACAGAGCATGTAAAACATCAATAATAAATAAATAAAAACAAAAAACAATTCCAATTTTTTTTTTATTAAAGCTGTATCCTATTACTTTTCTTCCTATAACATCTATATGACTTACACAAACATAAAAATACATATATCATTTTAATGATCATTTATATAGTGCCACAAATTTCGCAGCACCGTACAAAAAATATTTTCTTTGTTGTCATGCACATCAGTTCCTACAATACTGGAGCTTTAAGTCTTAATTCCCTAAAACACACACACACATACAAAGACTCGGGTTCATTTTTAGTCGGCAGCCAATTAACCTGCTAGTATGATGGGAGGAGGAGGAAACAAACACAGACACAAGGAGAACATACAAACTCCATGCAGATAATGCCTTGCCCAAGAATGAAACTCATGACTTTAATGCTGTGAGACAGATGGGCTAACCACTTGACCCACTATGCTGCCCTGGGCCTTAACTGCCAAAGCAGTTTCTTGTATTTGAGGGAAAAGCTGTTGCCCTCTGGTAAAGGGATAGCTTCCCACAATGGGGTGGATGGTGGGTGTTGTAGGGAATTGTTGTATTCAATTGAATAGGCAGTCTAGAAAAGCCATTTGCAACTCTCTGTTTTCCCTGTTTATTCTCTCATGCATAACCATGATTTCATTCAGAAATTCTTTCTGTATCTCCCACTCATGTAGAAAGAAGTACTGTATGCAAGCATCCTCTTGATCCTGCATGGATTTATCTATGTCACTGAGCTGTTCGAATATGACAGCTTCCATGGTTTTTGTGCTGATCTTAATTTTGGTGTCACAAAACGTTGTACCTACAGAGTCAAACGCAGTCTTTATTTGGGATTCGCAGGCCATGCTGATCCAGGACCTCCATCGCTCCCTGCTCTCTCCTGATTCCCCAGTCTTTCCTGATTACTGGCTGGCCTGAAGCTTCATTGGTGTGTACATTGTTTTGTTCATGGGCATGGCCATATTGGAATCAGTCAGGTGACTGCTATGGTTCAACCATGCTCTCCTTGGATACCACATGACTCTCAATCAGCCTATGGACTCTGAGCACTCACTATTTAAATCACTGGCACAGGTCCACCTGTGCCAGTGCAACAAGTACTTTGTATCCCTTCTCCTAATGAGTACTTAGTTCTCGTTTTCTGATTCTCTGATTATCCTGGTAACCCAACTGCAAGTGTGTGCAGTTTTCAGTACATCACTCTCTGCCCTACAAGCTCCAGCAAGCGTCACCTGCAAATGTGTGCAGTTCTCTACATAGCGTTCTCTGCACTACAAGCTCCGGCAAGCGTCACCTGCAAGTGTGTGCAGTTCTCATGACATCACTCTCTGCACTACAAGCTCCAGCAAACAACATATACGTAGTGTGTGCAGTTCCCACTCCAGTGCTCCCTGTACTGCAAGTCCCAATGGTCCTTGTTATTTATCCTTGGCTACTTAGTGTGTGCAGTTTTTTTCTCAGTGACTCTGTATTACAGGCTTCAGTGGTACAACCACCATCACAATACCTACTGCTCAGTACCAATCATCTAAGTAGTGTTCAAGTTATAATAGCAATCATGACAGTTGTCACTGCTCAACTCTAATCACTATTGCAGACATTCTACAGTTTTGTCTGTTGTGGCCTTCTCCTTAGTGTCACAAAAAAGAATTTGATGAGCGCTGAATAGTAACCACTATACACTAAAAGTAATAGTAAAAATAGAAATTAAACATAAAAAATAAAATGGCTTTTGTTAATCAAAACATCAAAGATTTATTAGACATAAACATAAATAGAAAATCAGTAAAAAACCAATGAGCAATTGTATCTTGAAATAAGAGCCCCACTACACAAGTAACTCCATACTGAAAGTCCAGAATTAAATCCGTTATGAGGAGTGCAGTATAATATAAGAATAAGATCGTTGGTAGCTGATAGTGGCTGAATGTTGGGGATATCTAGTAGACAGCAATGATTGCAGGGTAATATGGACCACAAGAATGTACAAAAACTTAATGGTCAGGACTTGGTATCAATATGCAAATGATGGCAGTATGACGAAGTTCTGCACAGCGCTATGCGCACAATCTTTAGTTGAATGGTACCTCTTTTCTGTGCGTCCTGTTTAAAACTCCTGCTTGCTGTCAGAGTTGTAACCCCGTTGGTGATCTAGTAGAACTCTGATGTAGCCAGGTGCCGTGGGAGGAAGACAGAGCCGCACAGTCTCTTGAGATCTCCGTAGTGCCGTCACAAGCACACCATAAGCTATTAGCCGCTCAGCCGATATTCAATATAAGTACTGCACTTCCACAAGATATCGAAAAAGTAAAGGAGCACGTTAGTGGGGACAGTCAGCTTAACACGTTTCATCACCAGCGTGTGATTTCATCAGAAGGACCTTCTCTCCCTCCTTTGTGTTTGCTCCTTTTGGTATTAACCCCTTCATTCCTGAAGTGCCTGTTTCTGTTACCCTTGGAGTTCCCGCTGTTTGAGTGAGTGTGTAACCGCCCTTGTCCGTTTTGTTTGTCTTGTCCATCCTGCTTCCTCCTCTCTTGTCTTTTGTCATTATTCCGTGTTTTTTGTCGTCAGATCAGGTTCTACCGATTCTGTATTTTCCTGCTTCTTGCTCTGTCTCACTTCTCTCCTTCCTGTCGCCACCTTTTCTTTCTCCTTCCTCTCCCGGGCATAGCTCCAGGGGCCACGACCTGCGTGATTTCTTGCAGCCCAGACTATCTCCACCATTAGGGGCTCTAGTGAACACCAGATTCCCGTTAGACTCTGCGCCCTGGTTGTGTCATTCACATCGCTTGGATCCTGGTGCTCCGTGTCTGGTCTCCACATTGTACTACGGTACAAATTCCTGCTTTCTGCCGGTACCATAACTCTCACGCACCTCCTCATCCTTCCAATGCACCATGCTGGATGTTTTGCCATGGGCAGCATTTATATGACATTATTTTTCTGTGTCCTAATCCCTCCAATCAGAGTTTTTGTGCTACTTCGGATTATAAAACCAGGTCACACCTTTCACGCTACACACCTACCCGGGTCAGACCCGTGAATAACCCTTTTTTTCATCTGTGTCCAATTCACAGGTCACCGGGTAGAAGCACCTGAACCCTTTAACACTGACCCTCAAACTGGGTTTTGTGGTTTGCCCTGGCAATAACCTGGGTTTTGGTGCAATGTGAAAGGGATATTAGTTGGCAATCCTTTTGAAGAACAAATGAGGAAAAGCAGGTCTTTGTAAATATAGCTCATATTATTATCGTGGTAGATCCAGACCTAAGTTGTTTTTATGCTCATTGGCGTAGCATACACTAGAGTAAGTACTATGCACTCCCCTCGATCGTATGTAATTTATTCATTTTATGCTTGCCAAACCCTACCTTAACTTTTCAAAGCGGAAGTACTGACGTACGGAAAGCATTATCGTACATAACGGGCTAACCTGGCCCATACTTTCCGATTTAAATGCCTCCCTCTGCCTACACAGCGTAATTCCAGGTGTCGTATGGAAGACACGCCCTCTCATTGGTATTTAAGCTGAAGATACGTATGATTAGAGTTTCATAGCGTAACATCCGCCGCGCGCATCCACAGTACATACAAATTGCTGATTTTAGGTTATTGGCTAGCGTACATAGCTCAGGATCTGGCCCACTGTGTATGCAAATTGACCAATATTATTATCAGTTACAAGCATTTCTGGATTTTTTTTACAGCATTCTGACAATCGGTGCAGAATATGCAATATACAATTATCAGGCCAATCAGCCAATTATCAAAATTATCTGTAACTGTATAGTTTAAGTTATGTTAAATTAACATTAATACTTATTAATTAAACAACTGGGTTGCTAAAGATAAATAAATCCATGTAAGCTAAAGTGAGGCTTACAGAGAAATGGTTTCTCTATGTGAATACAGATGCTGTAAATGATCAGCCTGTGCAACCATGGGGTGTGGATCGGCAATCAGATGGTTTCTAACAGCCATTTTTGAACTGAAATCAATTGCTCCAGTCGCACCGAGGACAAGCAATCAAACATCCCAAAGACAAATCCACAGCGATGAGTGGTGATTATTTATCCAACCCTTATCCTAATCCTCATCCTAACCCTCTCCTTTCATTACCCTAACCCTTCCTTCCCCGCAGCCTGACCCTAAGAATCCCTTCCCTACAGCCTGACCTTAAGAATCCCTTCCCTACAGCCTGACCCTAAGACTCCCTACCCCGCACCCTGACCCTAAGACTTCCTTCCCCCCATTGTTTTGTGCAAACTGATTTATTGATTCAACAAATACAATTCCCTTTTTTTCAAGTATGTATTACTTCCTATTTTAAATCTAGTAATAGTGTAAATATATTTCTACTACAAATTACTAATTGCGGATGAGCCAGTAATTCCACACATAGTCAGCATAACTAGGCACTGAGTTTCTATATATATGGTACAAAAGGCCCATACATTTTTACTGGTTTAATTGTCCACATCTCTGTATTTAGTTTTGGAAATATCTATTGGAAAGGTATTGTTTTTTTGTTCTTTGACCCTGAGACACCCTTCCCTGCAACCTGACCATAAGACTCCCTTCCCTGCAACCTGACCATAAGACTCCCTTCCCAGCAACCTGACCATAAGACTCCTTCATCTCTGCAGCCTGACCCTAAGACTCTCCGCCCCACAAGCTAACCCGAAGACTCACCTTGTACACTAACCTGCTGTCTGGTTTGTGTTGAGTCTGTGGTAGTTGTAGGGTCGATGTTTCATCAGGTGCGCCAGGTTTTGGAAAGCCAATAAATGGGTAAGTATAATAAATAATAAATTCCTTCTAACCTTCTAATTAGAGATATTTTTGAAATACAGACAGCCGAAAATAAGCTTTTGGCTGTCTGTATTTTGGAAATATCAATTTTATTGTGGAGACCATGTCCCGCATCCATGATCTGTCCCACATTTATAAAAGCAGCCATGAGTTCAGTGAACCTTTATTTACAAGTTTTTTAGTGAAAGGAGTACATTGTCAATGTCCATATATGCCTCTAGAGCTCCTCAAGTGGGTATCTTTAGACTGCAGCCTCAAGCCTCTCAGCCATTGAAATGGGGTTAATAACCAAGAATAATAACTTTCCAACAGATGTTGCCAAAACTAAATACAGAGATGTGGACAATTAAAACAGTAAAAATGTATGGGCCTTTTGTACCATATATAGAAACTCAGTGCCCTAGTTATGCTGACTATGTGTGCAATTACTGGCTCATCCACAATTAGTAATTTGTAGAAGAAAAATGTTTACACTATTACTAGATTTAAAATAGGAGGTAATACATACTTAAAAAAAAATAGCAATGTACTTCTCGAATCAATAAATCAGTTTGCACAAAACAATTAGTCACTGGGACTAAATTGACTTGCAGTTCACTACATATCCCAAAAATAACTCATGAAAAAGCCTTGGCCCAATGTCTTTGGATCGGAGATTCCTTTCAACACGTAAACAAATGCAGCAGATTTAAAGCTTTCCCATAATTGTTATGCTAACCTTGGTGAAAAACCCTCTCCATTTGCATTTGAAGGAGCTAAATATTAGGCAGGAAAGAAAGCAGTCTTTTAAAAAGCATGAGAAAATGTTCTGTCTTTTTTGGTCTTCAACCATCTGGGCAGGCTCTGCTCCTTTCCTTTCTCTTCATGGCACAGGCAAGAAAGAGGAAGAGGGGGCTTGGATGGTGGTAATCTTCCTGAAAGAGAATTAAGGAATTCCAGCAATATATGAATGAATGAGACTTCCTATAGGGGAGGGGATGGGAAATTGTGTCTTAAAGGTTGGGGGGAACTTAGGACAAAAAGCTTTGGAGTGGAGCAATGTAACATACATCTGTGTTTTGTTGTTTCATTTTTATCTACACTGAGATCTCTGATTTCAGAGCTCATTTTCCTGCGTGGCGATGCTTTAGTATTAAGGGGATGGAAAGTTAGACATGCTGAATTGCTTTGCTATTGTAGGCATCTCAATGAATCTTGTCATTTATACACTGAGAATCATGTTAAAACCAGAGATGGATTAGCACTCATTGGAGACCATGGCAAGGTAACTGTTTCAGGCCCCCCATTCTGCACAATTTAGCTCTATGCCCGGTATGTCTTGCTTGTCGCATGCAGTATCACGTACATGAATAGAACGTATGTTGCACATTTATCTTTAAAAAATAAAATAAAGAACAATGATTGGACTTTTTTGCACTTTTACTGCTTTCCTGATCAACATTTTCAGTGGATTGCAAGCTGTATAAAAGGATAGCAACAACAGCAAGTGTAAAGTAACATATATATTAATATAATAGTATATAGTACATAGTGTTATTTGTTGTTTGGTATGGAGTGCAAGACCTGTTTTCGTTCCTTTTATGCATCAGGTTTATGAAGCACATTAGATATTTTTTTATTACAAATCGCAGAAAGAGTACATTATTTACTAAACTGGAGCAACCCTTGTCCCTCGCTGCATGCTAGTCTTTATTATATGATCACAGGTAAAGACTAGTATGTAGAGATGGACATGATACCTGGTTCCTGCTATCAGACACCACGGCACTTACACAGAACAGCTGATAGCAAACTTCCTTTCAGTTGCCAGTACCTGGTATCAGCTGCTCTGTGTAACTGCCGCGGCAGCTGATATGAAACCACATGATCACTAGCACTACAGACTACATCACATTCCCCCACAAACTGCGTCACACTACCAAACTGCATCACACATCTAAAAATTTGTGTTGTGATAGGGGAAATGTTTTCAGCAGCGTTAAACACTGTCTGGCATGCCTATCTGGCATCATCTCCCAAAGATCATTCACCTGTACAGTTCATGACATTGAAGTTTGAATCGGGACAGGGGGTTGTCGTTAGCAACCAGAAGCGGCACAACTTTTGCTTTGTAGACATTTCAGTAAATCAACCTCAAAATGTCAGTTACTCCACATGCAGTCTGCTTGTCTAAATTTAAAAGAAGAGGTTCCATATCATCCTGAGAAATGTGTAGTTTTGGGCAAAAAACAATAAAATTACTCTTAATAAACATTTTCTACCAAAAAAGATTTAAATACAGGGAAGTATAATAAATCGTTATAAACAAATGTATTTATTTTCTTATGCTCTGTCTCATTTAGCTTATCAAATAGATTGACAGTAAATAAATAATAAAGTTAATATTCTGGATTAGTAGCAGTTTTTATGTATGTGAATGAAAAAGGGAATTTATTAACCTTGCTCAGCAGTTCACTACTATCATAATGACTTATGCTTGTTTTATGATGTAATC
The DNA here is from genome assembly GCA_011038615.1 of Limnodynastes dumerilii. Taxonomy (NCBI): domain Eukaryota; kingdom Metazoa; phylum Chordata; class Amphibia; order Anura; family Limnodynastidae; genus Limnodynastes; species Limnodynastes dumerilii. The sequence goes on along the minus strand of WWET01001428.1, from coordinate 190,014 downwards.
TAATTTTACTGTGATTTAATAGACTGTTACACTCTTTTACTGTTGTCAGGTTATAGTATAAATACTAAATACAAAGGTTACAGAATCTATAAAGAATGCAGCTTTATTATTACTTTCTCACAATGACAGTAATCAATGAAAAAGTTTTAACAAAGTACTTTAACAAATGCAGTCTTAAAACTGCATTTGTCTAAAAATATCCAAAATGGTTTTGCTCAGATCAATACTTGTAAAAGAAAGGTTTAAGCGCAACCCTCTGATCAGCCCCTTTAAATTTAAAATGATAATAAACATTAATACTACTACTACTAATAATAATAATAATACATTTTAAATTTAAAGAGGCTTATGCAAATGAACATTCAATACTAATAATAAATAGTGGCCCTAGATGGGCCTGTAGTAAGCATGTTCTGTTCACAAGAAGCGCTCACTCTGCCCTTTTAAGATAACAGTGGAAAATAGTGGTGGAAGAAGTGCATAAGATGGTCATCGCCATCTACCACCTGAAGTAGTGCATCCTCTATGGGTGTAAAGGGGGACTACCTCAGGCTTCTTCTCCTTCAGACCCTTTAACAGCTGCACATCCTGCATCCATGTTAGTTATAATACTGCTAAGAACCTTATGTATAGGCATTTATGTTCCTTTTATTATAAGTGGAGCTAGCAAGCTTCTTTCCCTGGCAACATGCATTTAACAAAATTAATTGCATTAATAATTCTTGAAGTATTTTTTCGCTACAAGAGCTGCTTTCAATTGCTATATTTCATACCTGGGTAGTATTATTAGGCCCAAAACATAAAAACCTCTTACATATTCTGTCTGTCTGTCTGTCTGTCTGTCTGTCTGTCTATCTATCTATCTAGTCTGGCATGAAATGTTGACAGTCAAAATGTTGATAGCTGAGGTCTATGTTTATCTGGCCATAAACTAGAGCTTTTATTGGCTTGAGTGATTGGGCAAATAATCGCTGTAGTAAGTGGTCAAGATCTGCTTTGGATATTTGGTCTTTTGACATGTTTAATTTATATTGGGTGCTAGGCCTTTGTGCAAACCCAAAATGCTTTGCATCAAGTGCTCTCTGAAAATTATGGAATGCGGTTGCCAGTCCGGCTGGCCCTATTTCTAAAATGATACAGCTGCTAGCTAAATGGTGGCTGCATCATCGTTGCTATTGGGAAGGAGAATCTATTTTCTTGTTCCCAATAGCTACAGTCTGCAGCAGGTATAAGGTTAGGGTTAGGCTGTGGGGCATGGAGAGTTAGGCTGCAAGTCATGGATGGTTAGGGTTAGGCTGCGGGGCTTGGAGGGGTAGGGGTGAAGAAGGGGAAGGTTAGGGGTGGGAAA
>WWET01001428.1:153330-186553 GCA_011038615.1 Limnodynastes dumerilii | reverse complement strand
GAAAAAACCCCAGAAAAAGAAAGCCAATGTGGTTTACAAAAGAGGTAGCAACTACAGTGAAAGCAAAAAAAATGGCCTTTCGGAATTATAAGCAATCTCAGAGTAATGACAGGGAGGTGTATTTTACAAAGCAGAAGGAGGCTAAAAAGGTTATCAGAGCAGCAAAGGCACAAACTGAAGAAAAACTGGCCCACTTGCTACAAAAAGGGGACAGCTTTTTTAGGTATATAAAAGAAAGGCAAAAAAGCAAAAAAGGGTATCGTAAGGCTCAAAACGGAGAGCGGAAATCTTATTGAGGGTGAAAGGGATATGGAAGATTATCTTAACAAGTATTTCTGTTCAACATTCACAAAAGAAAGAGAGGGGAAGGGTCCACTTTTGAATGGGAAGACTATTAATACAATTACTACTACTTTCACTGAGGAGCAGGTATTAAAAGAACTTTCAAAGCTGAAAGGGGACAAATCAATGGGACCAGATGAGATGCATCCTAGGATACTAAAAGAGCTTAGAGGGGTGCTGGCAAAACCATTAACTGAATTATTCAATCAGTCAGTAATAACTGGGGTAATTCCAGAGGACTGGAAAATAGCAAATGTCATTCCTCTGCATAAAAGTGGAAGTAGGGAAGAAGCATCAAACTACCGATGGGAGTGAGTCTCACATCAGTAGTAGGGAAATTGATGGAAACACTGTTAAAGGAACAAATTGTACATTATCTTAAATCCAGTAACTTACAGGATCCCAAGCAGCATGAATTCACTGCGGGAAGATCATGTCAAACAAATCTTATTGAATTTTTTGACTGGGTCAGTAAAGTATCAGATAAAGGGGAAGCTGTAGACATAGCTTATCTAGATTCTAGCAAGGCTTTTGACACTGTGCCAAATCGGAGACTGTTAAATAAGCTGGAAACTTTGGGATTGGACTTAAAGATAGTTGCATGGATACGATCTTCGTTACATGATAGACAACAGAGGGTTGTAGTAAATGGAATCCCTTCTGGGGATGATAATGTAACCAGTGGAGTACCCCAGGGTTCTGTACATGGGCCAGTGTTATTTAATATCTTTATAGGTGATATTGCCTGTGGTATCGAGGGGAAAATATGCCTTTATGCAGATGACACAAAGTTATGTAACAGGGTAGACACGCGTGGAAGGGTACAAAAAATGAGGCATGATCTAGGTAGACTGGAGGAATAGTCAAGAGTGTGGCAACTGCAGTTTAATGCCAAAAAGTGCAAAATAATGCACTTGGAGCACAAAAACCCAAAAGCTCAGTATATAATTAATTACACTCCATTAGAAGCTACTGAGGAGGAAAGAGATCTAGGAGTCATTATTTTATGTGACTTAAAGGTAGCCAAGCAATGTAACAAAGCTACAAAAAAGGCAAGTCAGATGCTTGGTTGCATAGAGAGAGGAATTAGTAGCAGAAAGATAGAAGAAGTGATGCCCCTTTATAGATCTTTGGTACGACCTCACCTAGAATACCGTGTTCAGTTCTGGAAGCCATATCTCAAGAAGGACATAAATAGAGACTGTGCAAAGAAGAGCAACTAAAATGGTCCATGGCCTGTGTCACAGGCTTGGAACAGAGAAGGGAGAGGTGGGATATGATAGCAGCTTTCAAATATATCAAGGGTTGTGAATGGCTAGAAGAGGGGGGCATTATTCGAAGGAAGAGGTGTAATAGAACACGAGGGCATGAGTATAAACTGGTGGGTGGTAGATTCAAAGGAAATGTGCAGAAAAATTACTTCACTGAAAGGGTTGTAGATAAGTGGAATAGCCTCCCATCTGAGGTGGCTGAGACTAACACAGTAGAACAGTTTAAACATGCTTGGGATAAATATAAGGAAACCCTAAATCTCAAACTAAATTAAGGATAAATAGGGACCAAGGTCAGTATAGTTTTAAATAAACAACAGGGCAGACTGGATATGCCATGTGGCTCTTATCTGCCGTCACTTTCTATGTTTCACTATTTTTATATATATTCTGCTGTAAATATAATAAAATCAATAGTTTCAGAACCCTAAGAAGAACTAAGTAGCTGATTGTAAAGTACCAATGAAGACTGTTAGTGATAGTTTGACTATAATAAGAAGGCAAAAATAACAGTCTTATGTAAAAATTAGGAGAAACCCATTGTCTAAAGTTCTAACTAAGTGAATCAGATGACACTGACATACCATGTCTTACAACAAGTTGATATTTAATTCAGTATCACCAGCTGCTGGGTGCTGTCACAGGACATCACACCATACCACATCAGTAAAAGGATAAAGAGAAAAGATTAAGAGAAGCTTAGAAAGTAAGTGTAATAAAGGAGTGCAGACCATGGTAAGGGTGAGAGAAAACAAGGATAGGGGTAGTTAGTGAGAACTCTGCAAGGACCTCCTCTGCTTACACAGCTGATAAGTACATTGACCAAATAATTAATACGCACCTAGTACCCTGTTTCCCCGAAAATAAGACCTAGTCATAAAATAAGCCCTAACTTGATTTTTAATATTTCCTGAATTATAAGCCCTATTCCAAAAATAAGCCTTAGTCACATGCAGGTCGTCCGGACTCCGCTGAGCACTGAGGTTTCCCAGCCTGTAAGCGTCCGCACACCTGGCCCACTGTTACTGCGAGCCCCCCTCTCCGATCCTTCGGTGAGTAAGCCCTGCCTCCACAGCTGTGGTATACTGCTGACAAATACTTTGGGCGAACTGGTGGTACTTAGTGCACCGCGCACTGAGCAAGTGAACTACAGTGTGCACAGTAAAGGTGAGAGTCCATTTCCTGTCCAATAGGCACCATTTTATGTGTCTAGCCGGCACTGAACCCCAGCTTCAGCTGTCTAACTCAACCAAAGACCCACCATCAAGTTTCGTCTTTCCTACACCAAAAAAAAAAAACCTACAGTGTGCTTCACTGCTAACCTAAATACAAGAGGGGATAAATAAACAAAAACAAAATAAGCCCTAGTGCCTTTTTTGAAGAAAAAAAAAATAAGACCCTGTCTTATTTTCGGGGAAAGACAGTAGGCCCAAACCAGAAAGCAGTACTTTATGTTGTTTTATTACATTACACTTTAGAAGTTGGGAACATTGATGAAAAGCCGTAGGGACATATATTAGAAGTCTGTGGGTTATATTTGCTTTTATTATAAAAATGTAGGTTTTTTCATAGCAAAAAACACCAATAATATCACAAATGTAAGTTTTGTGGTAATTGTGCCCCTATGTATTTGCTAGTAACAAGTAAATGTTCCATAATAGGGGCAATATCGAATGCTTAAAGTTGGACTCATTTGGCCGGATTCAGAGATGCGCATCCTTCTGTTTTTTACAACGCAAGTGTGCCCATCCATCTGTGTCCGCATTCGCCTCTACTGCTCCTGTGGAACTGGGAGTTCCAAAATGTTTAAATGGGAAAAAGGGGTGTTTTTCTCATTTAAATATCTACAGTAGTGGTGTACGATACCTGTGCATCCACTATATGCTTACACCATCCCAGGGGATGGTGTAAGTGGAGAGCGCAAGACACCATTGTTGTAAGAAGTTTTAAAAATAAAAAAAATAAATGTATTTAACATTAAATAAACATAAAATAAATAAATATAAGAAATTACACAAGAATGCAGCATGCAGATGCTTGTAGTGCTACAAGCACCAGCATTCCTAAGGATGCCAAGGCATGTCCTATCTGCCATGGTATGTAAATGCCCCCCCCCCCCTAAATAAATAATAAAATATGGGGCTGGCTCTTCACACTAAAAAAAAAGTTAACTTTAAATACTGTAAAATAAAAAAAATCATACTTACCTGCTTTGATGGGATCTTCATCTTTAATGGATTCCATGTTGTAAGCTTTTAATCCAGCGGAGAAGGAGGGGGGGTCTTTGCAAAATGAAATAAATATTAGTACAGATGTCGCAATAAATTTTACAGTATTTAATGTTAACTTTTTTTTTTACTGTAAAGGGCCAGGACTATATTTTATTAGGTATCCAGGGGGGGGCATTTACATTCCACGGTGGGCCCTGGGTGACATCAGCATGCCCTATACTCGTGCAATTTGTGACTTTGTGGGGGGGGGAAGGGGGGTGGAAATAGATTTAACAAATACATTTTTTAATTGTTCAGCTCCGACAGCGTGAATTTTAAACAACTGCCCCCTGTTATTACTACGGACTATGCAGAGTTGGGTGTTTCTACTGGAACACGTAACTCTCTATAGGCCGTAAAGAGGATCCGTAACTTAAACTCTGAATAAGGGTCATTAAAATAATCACCTTGATACAGCAACGCGAATATTTGGTCAAAATTGTGTCCAGTTTAGCAACAAGCAACAACAACAAAAAAGGTGCAATTGCATAGAGCTAAGTGGTCTACTTTTCTCTGGCAACATTTCTATATTCCTGCATTTATCACTGGCTTCTGACTAAATTAACTTAGAATCATTTAAAAGTAAACGCAAGACAAACTTTATTTTCTGAGTTTACAAATGCCTCTTCTCTTCCTGCTCACTTAACCTGTATCCAGAGCTTTTTCTGGGCATGCATAAGTGAATTAAATCAGGAAGGAGAGCCTAAATGTAGTTTGCCTCATGTTTTGCAAATCCTCATGCTCCGACACAATTTGTAATGCCTGAGTACATAAAGTCTGTGAAGAGGTAGCCATAATCCTGCAAAATATTTAGAGTGTGAATGATGTTTCTCAACCACAATGAATAAATAGGTAATCCAAACAACTGCATTATCAGTTGGGAATATGAAATGCTGTTTGCTTTATTTTCTATTACGGTTGGCCTGCCAACTACAGGACTTGTGTAATAAATTCCAACTGTTAGAGTTTTCTATGTATTAAGAAAAGCAAAATAGTAATTTTTCTTAAAAAAACCCAAAAAGCATGATTTACAATTGAACGGCCATTAAAAAAAATGTGTTTGACTGTATTATATTAACATAACAACTGCTTAATTTATATTGAGATTGTCAAGGTTAAATAACACTTGTTGCTCACTTAAGCAATCCCCCGTTTTCATATGTAAATTGAATAACAAGGTCAGTGGTTAAGTGTCTTAATTATCCACAATAAGTTTAATTTAAATATGAATAACTCAATAGGTTTCTGTGTTGGAATTTCTACAAGTAAAAGAAAATTGTGTTGCATTGTTATGGATAAATAAATAAATAAACAAACCAAATTGTCATATATTTATATTAAAAATAGTAAAAAAAATTATGAAAATTGAAAAGGCCGAATATCTGCATATAAACACATATAAAATATGCTGGTAGGTTAATTGGCTTCTGAATAAATTAACCCATGTATGTGTATGTATGTATGTATGTATGTATGTATGTATGTATGTATGTGTGTGTTAGGGACCTTAGTATGTAGCTCCAATGGGGCAGGGACTGACATGAATGTAAAATATTATCTGTAAATCACTACATAATCTGATAGCGCTATATAAAACCCTGTTAATAAATAAATAATATAAACACACTTACAAATAGAGATTTAAGGCGTTTTTTTAAGGGCAGATTAGTCCACATAGTTCTTTTTGTAGTTTGCCAATGTTGAATGAAACTTTTAATTTTATTTCTGTACGAATTAGAATTTTCCATGCTGATAAAAAGATGGTTTTGCATTTTTTCCCCATTATTTCCAGATGGCATGACCTAAATTGTTCTATACGAAATCTGCTATTCAGAATGGCAGAAGTGCTGAAGGTTAAATTGGTGATTAAAACATGCTGGTGTTCCCCACATCAGAACAGTCAGTTCCTAAGTATCCAACAGCTGAAAAAAAAGCCTGTGAGTGGGACATCACCCACTGCTATTTGCTGTACCCATCACTTTACCCTAGGAATGCAGAGTTTACCATTCACCCTGTGTTTGCATCCTCCTTTATAATGTGTTTCCAGCGATACATTATAGGAATTAATTGCTCATAATGATCTCACCATCTGTTAACAGAGGTTCATACCTACAGGCTGGTGGCATGTGGTGGTCCTATTCAGCTATCAATAGGCAAAGCTGAAGGAACGCTTTCCCACATTGCCTTCCATAGCAGTCAGAAAAGGGGAGGAGAGCCCAATATTGGCCATCTGCTCCTTGTCTTTCTGCGTGAGACCTTGATGCAGTTCTGTCAGCTCGGATCTGACTGCAGTGTGATTGGAATGTGGCTGAGCTGAGCTGTGAAAGTGAGTCAAAAGCAGATCCTCATTGTCCTGCAGGACTGAAAGAAAATGATCACTTTAAAATTCATAACTCACAGGTGCCTGCTCTCCATTCATGGGAAGAAACTCTCTGAACTTCTCTTCATTAGAAAGAAGAAATTTTGCTAGAAGAGAAAGAAAGGGAAGTAGTTTGTGGGAATGTGTAGTGTTTTTTCAGGCTAAACAAATGAGAAATGTGGAATGTTCCTTGGCACTATAGGACAGTCATTAGAGCAGCGAACTCCATTATTTCTCCTCCTCATCTGTATGCAGACAAGTGAAGTTTCTCCCCTTTTTGTAAACTTTGCTTTATGTAATGACTTCACATAGCACAGTGGCACACCACACATGAGTAGAACAGATGTTACTTAAAAGGTATGGCTGGTAAATTGGGCCAGATTGGGAAAAAATGCAGAGTAAAACATTTCTAAAAAGTTTTCTTTATTTTAATTATTATTATGCTGTACAATTCACTGAAGTCTATTGTTACAATAATTAATGCCCTGCACATAATCTAACAATTATACACCTAGGATAGAGTGCCCATGGCTAGTTTCTCTAGTGAAGAGAAAGCTGTGTAACAAATGGTAATCACCACATTCAGTGCTGATCATAAAACTTATCAGATGATTCAATTCTTCCCTTAAAATAATAAAAACCTTATTTGGAGCTAAAATCTTTTGCCTCAATAGCATGGACCAGGCATGCTGGGTATTATAACTTATAGATACAGTAATATAATTCCCCCAGCAGCAGTGCAGTTTCTAAACAATATGGCCCCAGAGCAAAGAACTATAATAAGCATTTTAATATATACCAATAAAATTGAAATATTTAATGAAAGGTGCACATAAAAGAAAATTAACCAAAAGCTCTATGTGAAATACCATCTTTCTATACAACCATCTGTGATTTTTTTTTATACCTGGTATTTATTTATTAATATATTTAGTGTGTGTACAGTATGTATATGTGCACAGAGTCATCTTTAGCCTTGCAGGGGCTTGGAGCAAAGCGTTCTTGGGCGTCCCCCCTCCTCTTTTCCTCAATCTGGCACATGCGCATATTTGGTACATTATCTTCATCTCCTCATCTACAGCACCCTACCTCTCCTCTCTCACCTCCACACACACCCCTTCCCGCCCTCTCTGTTCTGCCAGTGTCTGACCTCCCAACTGATCACCACATCTCATGCCCATGTCCAGGACTTCTCACATGCTGCACCTCTGCATTGGAATGACCTCCCTTCCCCAGGCTCTCCCCCACATTGCAGGTGTTCAAGCGCTTTCTCAAAAAGCACCTGTTCAGGCTAGCCTACCCCTCCTCCACTTAACATCCTCACAACATCCTACATCTATCTCTTCTTCTCCGTCCTTCCCCCTCTCCTCCGCTCACACCAGCAGTCCGTTTCCTTCCCTCTTATTATGTCTTCTGTTAGTTCATCCCTCACACTTAGGGCCTCATTCATTAAGCTTGATTTGAGCTAAATCGCCTCAAATCGCGTGATTTGAGCTTAAAAAAATCGCTGATCAGTATTCATTAAGCTCAAAATCGCGTGATTTCAAATCGCCATGGCAAACATCGCTGGACAGAAATCGTCCAGATGTTTGCCATGTAAAAGATTGGAGAAAAAAAAAATCGCCCTATTCACTAAAGTTAGTGTGATTTGAAATCACCAAAAAACAAATCGCAGCCAGAGAGGTGTGATTGAGTGTGATGTGCCTTCCCTGACTATCAAAAAACACATGTCAATAGACTTGACATTTGTTTTTGTGTGTTAAAAATCTAAGTGCTGCATGGCTGAAAGCCTTAGCCATGCTGTACTGATAGAACTACAAAGCTCAGCATTGCTTAGCCTTGTAATAATATCAGCGGCAGAATGGTTAGGCTTCTAACCATGCATCGCTGTGTGTAGTGTGTGTTAAAAAAAAAGTACATTCACCAATAAACATACATTAAACATTTACACTAAGTATGCATGTAAAAAATAAATATTCCCTAACATTAAGTGTAATGTGTGCAGTGTGTGTTGTAATATAATTAATAAAAGGTTTGGGCACTCACCGTTTGATGTCATCATCTTGGGAAGCATTCTTTTCTTCATTGTAGCCTGTGTTCTTCTGGGTTCAGCTTGCTTGAAGTGTCTGCTCCGGTTCTCTGGATCTTCTCCTGTTGCCACGACGCTGGGAGCCTCCTGTTCTTCATCCAGGCTGCTCCTAATGATGGTTAGGTCACTAAGGGGCAGTGTTTTATATAAGAGATGACGTCAGTTACAGTGGGGGCTCTAGTGTTTCTGACGTCATCTCTTCTATAAAACACTGCCCCCTAGTGACCTATTGCTGCGATTTATTAAAAGGCTAATCGCGGTGGTTTTCTATTGAAAATCACCGCGATTTAGCCCTTTACAAATCGCATAACATCGCCTGAGATTGGAAAAATCACGGCAAAATCTTTTTTAATGAATCCCGTGATTTTTTGAAAAAAAAATCGCAGCAATATCGCTGCGATGTAATGCGATTTAAAATCGCATCAAAAAATCGCCCTTAATGAATGAGGCTCTTAGTGTGTTAGATCATGTGAGCAGGGCCCTCCATCCTAGTTTTATCTCCTTCACCTCCACTGAGGTGGTGACTTAGGGCCTGATCCAGAACTACAGCCGCCGTCGTGTAAGATCTGCAGTTTTGCCGATCTGCACATTCGCCGGGCAGATGTTGCCTAGCGTAGCTAAGGTAACCCGTTCCTTAGGATCGGGCGTCCCTAACTGTTGCGTAGCTACGGTTGAAGGGGCGTTCCTCGCCATAACTATGCAACAGTTGGGCAAGGAAGGCACAATAAAAGAAGTGTTTGGAGTAAAAACAATAAATGTATTGCCAATAAAAGTATATAAAATAGAAGACTATATTTACTAAACTGTGAAAAGTGGAGATGTTTCCCATAGCAACCAAGGAGATTCTAGTTAGTCTTACTTTCCTATTACATACTACCAGAGTCGGAACTACCATTGGTGCATCAGGTGCTATGGCACTGGGACCCATGCTGATATAAGGGCTCACAGCCATCATCACCGCACTGCCGAAGCTCCCCACCAGGCTACCTGGGATATCATCAGGGCCAAAGCATATTTTTTGCACCTGGGCCCACAACTCGCTAGTTCCGCCTCTGCATACTACAAAATATAAATTAGAATCTTGATTAGAAAGTTGCTATAGGAAGCATCTCCACTTTTCTTTTTCTGCAGTTTAGTAAATCTAGCCCTCAGACTTACATTCGATATCGGATCCCTGCTAGATACTGTGTGAGTGCTTGAGAGACAACTTCCCTCGCTCATTTGGTTTCTAGTCCCAGCCAGCTTCCTTATGCCACTCCTGCGCATGCACCGAGAGTGTACAGCGCATGTGCAGGATTTCAACAGTATCGTCGGCGCTTCACATACGAATGAAGCACCGACGATACAGCAGCTGCACTCGCAGGACATCGGGAGCCTGATGGTAAGTTTTTATAAATCTGGGGAGGGAAGTGTCCAGGCTCGCTGCGATGATAAGCGAGCCTGGATCACTATCACTCCCCTGATTTATTTGATGTGTATAAATAGAGCCTAAAGGTTGATAGCTTAAGTCAGCGTGAGGCACTCAGCTGATGTTAATGCTTTTATAACCAGTGCTTAGCCTTCATTGGGGTAGATTTTATTAAATGCAAAGTGTGCCTATTCCCCTCTATTACGGTAGCTGAACTTTGCGGATTTTAAGCAACACCTCTATGTGGGGCCAGATAAAATCTGCATTGTAAAGTCGCAAGATGTGCCATTCCAGAGGCACATTGCACTCAATCGAATTCCTCCCATAGACTGAGTGACAAGTGCACCAGCCTTTGTTATGGGGCTTGAGTCTGTCTAATTCTGCTCCTGCCTATAGCCATCACTTACGATACGTTTTCCAAGTTATATTAATGTAAAATACGCACTTCGTTATACATTGTAATACAAATCTTTTCCACTTGTAAGCGCAACCCAGACCATTGTTGGAACTGTCATTACTGTTAAGTCTAAATAAGGCAGAATTTGTTCCATATGGGTAGCACAGATACAAAGAAATCTAATGCACAGAAATGAGGAGAATGGAAACTTTTAGCATCCAAGCTGTGAACCTGAATACTAATGCTGTTATAGGGCCTGTAGTTAAGTATTTATTGTACACCAAGTAATAGTGGTAGTTGTGCTCCACTAGGCTCACTATCAGAATTGGACAAGTGCACTAAAATCCAGCTTTGGCTTCACTGCACATGGTCTTCTCCCTAAGCATGGTCTTCTCCTAGAAGAGCATAGAAGGGCTTCCTCCACAAATGTATCCTATGGGGCTCAGTAATACAGTGTTCTGGAGCATTAGTTGTGTCTACCCCACAGGGGTATTATATTTGAGACAAATGTTTTATGTGATAATCAACCATTGAAAGCCTTTAAAATGACCATATTTAATTTTAGTGTGTACTAATATTATGGAAGTATAGTCAAGTTAAATGATCCCCATACTCACAGTCATTCTTGCTGTGTCCAACTAGCAACATACACACAATTTATAAATTGTGTGTATGTTGTATTTACAGCTTTATACTTTTACAATCTCTATAAATAGTTGCTGTCAATGTACAATTTGTTTTGTATGATCTGCTAGATCTTATATTCATCATCATTTTACCCTGAAAATCCTAATCTCCTTTAGAATGTGTGATCTTGTACTAAACAAACTATATTCAAAGCCTTAAAGTACTTAAATCATTCTAAAATCTGATAAAAAAATATGACCAAATCGCATACTTTAGATAAGCACAAGAAAGTGCCCTTATCATCATCTGCCTGAAGCAGTAGTTATAAGTCCAGTGAAATTGCAATTGCTATTCATCAAAATTATAAAGTGATAATAAAGTGAATGCGTTTTTGGTTAATATATTTTGTGAAGCGTCATTCATACGTTCCTGTGGTGCTACGTAAATGGAATTTATAAATATAACTTGAGAGTTGTCAGATGCATTATTGTGTAAAGGGATTGGACACCTTATAGGGGAACTCCAATAGAGAGATGAACCTCCTTGTACCACAAACTGAAAGCTATTTCTCTATGCAATTTTCATATGCAACAGACAGAGCTATTATGCATAAATGATGCTCAAGCCTCAAAATAAAAATGACAAAATGTAAAATGAATGTATAAGTTATAGTAATTGGATCAGGTAATACAGTAATTGTAAATTGGGTATTCAAGCAATGCTTATTTAATGTGGCACTATTACAAGCATGCATAGTGGAGGAGTTATTTGACCATTATTTAAAAAAAAGGGAATAAAACCATTTAAGACCTCATTGTAACTATGGAGCACAATATTACTTTTCTCCTAAATTTTGGATAATATGAAGATAGTAGTCGTGAAAATACACAAAAAAAAACCCATGGAGGACATGTCAGGAATAAGAGGTCCAAGCTGTCAGTGGCTGACAGCTTGAACAGCGCTTAGTACTCAGTTATTGAACTGTTTATTATTACATTGCCAAATCAGAGCTGTCCTTTTCCAGCAAAGGGGAAAAGATAGAGGACTGCACTAAGCTGTCAGCTGCTGGCAATGTATTTATAAACATTCTAAGATGCCAGCCTCAAACATCTGTCTGCGCATGCTAAGAGTGCACCACAACTGCACTGCACATGTGCCAGATAGAGAGAGGCTCTTTTATCTTGCTATGGGCATGGGCGGATTTAGAATATTATTTTAGGGGGTGGATTAATGATCCATTGAACACCTCCCCTTTTTAGAATTAACTGCTCCCCTTATTTTTTTCTCCATCCACTATTTTCACCATATTCTATAGAGCTCCTTCTCTCCCTTATAACTCTCACCCAATTGTTACCATCACACAGTCCCTCCATATAACCCCCCCTGTATATCACACAGCCCCTCCATATAACACCCCCTGTATATCACACAGCCCCTCCATATAACACCCCCTGTATATCACACAGCCCCTCCATATAACACCCCCTGTATATCACACAGCCCCTCCATATAACACCCCCTGTATATCACACAGCCCCTCCATATAACACCCCCTGTATATCACACAGCCCCTCCATATAACACCCCCTGTATATCACACAGCCCCTCCATATAACACCCCCTGTATATCACACAGCCCCTCCATATAACACCCCCTGTATATCACACAGCCCCTCCATATAACACCCCCTGTATATCACACAGCCCCTCCATATAACACCCCCTGTATATCACACAGCCCCTCCATATAACACCCCCTGTATATCACACAGCCCCTCCATATAACACCCCCTGTATATCACACAGCCCCTCCATATAACACCCCCTGTATATCACACAGCCCCTCCATATAACACCCCCTGTATATCACACAGCCCCTCCATATAACACCCCCTGTATATCACACAGCCCCTCCATATAACACCCCCTGTATATCACACAGCCCCTCCATATAACACCCCCTGTATATCACACAGCCCCTCCATATAACACCCCCTGTATATCACACAGCCCCTCCATATAACACCCCCTGTATATCACACAGCCCCTCCATATAACACCCCCTGTATATCACACAGCCCCTCCATATAACACCCCCTGTATATCACACAGCCCCTCCATATAACACCCCCTGTATATCACACAGCCCCTCCATATAACACCCCCTGTATATCACACAGCCCCTCCATATAACACCCCCTGTATATCACACAGCCCCTCCATATAACACCCCCTGTATATCACACAGCCCCTCCATATAACACCCCCTGTATATCACACAGCCCCTCCATATAACACCCCCTGTATATCACACAGCCCCTCCATATAACACCCCCTGTATATCACACAGCCCCTCCATATAACACCCCCTGTATATCACACAGCCCCTCCATATAACACCCCCTGTATATCACACAGCCCCTCCATATAACACCCCCTGTATATCACACAGCCCCTCCATATAACACCCCCTGTATATCACACAGCCCCTCCATATAACACCCCCTGTATATCACACAGCCCCTCCATATAACACCCCCTGTATATCACACAGCCCCTCCATATAACACCCCCTGTATATCACACAGCCCCTCCATATAACACCCCCTGTATATCACACAGCCCCTCCATATAACACCCCCTGTATATCACACAGCCCCTCCATATAACACCCCCTGTATATCACACAGCCCCTCCATATAACACCCCCTGTATATCACACAGCCCCTCCATATAACACCCCCTGTATATCACACAGCCCCTCCATATAACACCCCCTGTATATCACACAGCCCCTCCATATAACACCCCCTGTATATCACACAGCCCCTCCATATAACACCCCCTGTATATCACACAGCCCCTCCATATAACACCCCCTGTATATCACACAGCCCCTCCATATAACACCCCCTGTATATCACACAGCCCCTCCATATAACACCCCCTGTATATCACACAGCCCCTCCATATAACACCCCCTGTATATCACACAGCCCCTCCATATAACACCCCCTGTATATCACACAGCCCCTCCATATAACACCCCCTGTATATCACACAGCCCCTCCATATAACACCCCCTGTATATCACACAGCCCCTCCATATAACACCCCCTGTATATCACACAGCCCCTCCATATAACACCCCCTGTATATCACACAGCCCCTCCATATAACACCCCCTGTATATCACACAGCCCCTCCATATAACACCCCCTGTATATCACACAGCCCCTCCATATAACACCCCCTGTATATCACACAGCCCCTCCATATAACACCCCCTGTATATCACACAGCCCCTCCATATAACACCCCCTGTATATCACACAGCCCCTCCATATAACACCCCCTGTATATCACACAGCCCCTCCATATAACACCCCCTGTATATCACACAGCCCCTCCATATAACACCCCCTGTATATCACACAGCCCCTCCATATAACACCCCCTGTATATCACACAGCCCCTCCATATAACACCCCCTGTATATCACACAGCCCCTCCATATAACACCCCCTGTATATCACACAGCCCCTCCATATAACACCCCCTGTATATCACACAGCCCCTCCATATAACACCCCCTGTATATCACACAGCCCCTCCATATAACACCCCCTGTATATCACACAGCCCCTCCATATAACACCCCCTGTATATCACACAGCCCCTCCATATAACACCCCCTGTATATCACACAGCCCCTCCATATAACACCCCCTGTATATCACACAGCCCCTCCATATAACACCCCCTGTATATCACACAGCCCCTCCATATAACACCCCCTGTATATCACACAGCCCCTCCATATAACACCCCCTGTATATCACACAGCCCCTCCATATAACACCCCCTGTATATCACACAGCCCCTCCATATAACACCCCCTGTATATCACACAGCCCCTCCATATAACACCCCCTGTATATCACACAGCCCCTCCATATAACACCCCCTGTATATCACACAGCCCCTCCATATAACACCCCCTGTATATCACACAGCCCCTCCATATAACACCCCCTGTATATCACACAGCCCCTCCATATAACACCCCCTGTATATCACACAGCCCCTCCATATAACACCCCCTGTATATCACACAGCCCCTCCATATAACACCCCCTGTATATCACACAGCCCCTCCATATAACACCCCCTGTATATCACACAGCCCCTCCATATAACACCCCCTGTATATCACACAGCCCCTCCATATAACACCCCCTGTATATCACACAGCCCCTCCATATAACACCCCCTGTATATCACACAGCCCCTCCATATAACACCCCCTGTATATCACACAGCCCCTCCATATAACACCCCCTGTATATCACACAGCCCCTCCATATAACACCCCCTGTATATCACACAGCCCCTCCATATAACACCCCCTGTATATCACACAGCCCCTCCATATAACACCCCCTGTATATCACACAGCCCCTCCATATAACACCCCCTGTATATCACACAGCCCCTCCATATAACACCCCCTGTATATCACACAGCCCCTCCATATAACACCCCCTGTATATCACACAGCCCCTCCATATAACACCCCCTGTATATCACACAGCCCCTCCATATAACACCCCCTGTATATCACACAGCCCCTCCATATAACACCCCCTGTATATCACACAGCCCCTCCATATAACACCCCCTGTATATCACACAGCCCCTCCATATAACACCCCCTGTATATCACACAGCCCCTCCATATAACACCCCCTGTATATCACACAGCCCCTCCATATAACACCCCCTGTATATCACACAGCCCCTCCATATAACACCCCCTGTATATCACACAGCCCCTCCATATAACACCCCCTGTATATCACACAGCCCCTCCATATAACACCCCCTGTATATCACACAGCCCCTCCATATAACACCCCCTGTATATCACACAGCCCCTCCATATAACACCCCCTGTATATCACACAGCCCCTCCATATAACACCCCCTGTATATCACACAGCCCCTCCATATAACACCCCCTGTATATCACACAGCCCCTCCATATAACACCCCCTGTATATCACACAGCCCCTCCATATAACACCCCCTGTATATCACACAGCCCCTCCATATAACACCCCCTGTATATCACACAGCCCCTCCATATAACACCCCCTGTATATCACACAGCCCCTCCATATAACACCCCCTGTATATCACACAGCCCCTCCATATAACACCCCCTGTATATCACACAGCCCCTCCATATAACACCCCCTGTATATCACACAGCCCCTCCATATAACACCCCCTGTATATCACACAGCCCCTCCATATAACACCCCCTGTATATCACACAGCCCCTCCATATAACACCCCCTGTATATCACACAGCCCCTCCATATAACACCCCCTGTATATCACACAGCCCCTCCATATAACACCCCCTGTATATCACACAGCCCCTCCATATAACACCCCCTGTATATCACACAGCCCCTCCATATAACACCCCCTGTATATCACACAGCCCCTCCATATAACACCCCCTGTATATCACACAGCCCCTCCATATAACACCCCCTGTATATCACACAGCCCCTCCATATAACACCCCCTGTATATCACACAGCCCCTCCATATAACACCCCCTGTATATCACACAGCCCCTCCATATAACACCCCCTGTATATCACACAGCCCCTCCATATAACACCCCCTGTATATCACACAGCCCCTCCATATAACACCCCCTGTATATCACACAGCCCCTCCATATAACACCCCCTGTATATCACACAGCCCCTCCATATAACACCCCCTGTATATCACACAGCCCCTCCATATAACACCCCCTGTATATCACACAGCCCCTCCATATAACACCCCCTGTATATCACACAGCCCCTCCATATAACACCCCCTGTATATCACACAGCCCCTCCATATAACACCCCCTGTATATCACACAGCCCCTCCATATAACACCCCCTGTATATCACACAGCCCCTCCATATAACACCCCCTGTATATCACACAGCCCCTCCATATAACACCCCCTGTATATCACACAGCCCCTCCATATAACACCCCCTGTATATCACACAGCCCCTCCATATAACACCCCCTGTATATCACACAGCCCCTCCATATAACACCCCCTGTATATCACACAGCCCCTCCATATAACACCCCCTGTATATCACACAGCCCCTCCATATAACACCCCCTGTATATCACACAGCCCCTCCATATAACACCCCCTGTATATCACACAGCCCCTCCATATAACACCCCCTGTATATCACACAGCCCCTCCATATAACACCCCCTGTATATCACACAGCCCCTCCATATAACACCCCCTGTATATCACACAGCCCCTCCATATAACACCCCCTGTATATCACACAGCCCCTCCATATAACACCCCCTGTATATCACACAGCCCCTCCATATAACACCCCCTGTATATCACACAGCCCCTCCATATAACACCCCCTGTATATCACACAGCCCCTCCATATAACACCCCCTGTATATCACACAGCCCCTCCATATAACACCCCCTGTATATCACACAGCCCCTCCATATAACACCCCCTGTATATCACACAGCCCCTCCATATAACACCCCCTGTATATCACACAGCCCCTCCATATAACACCCCCTGTATATCACACAGCCCCTCCATATAACACCCCCTGTATATCACACAGCCCCTCCATATAACACCCCCTGTATATCACACAGCCCCTCCATATAACACCCCCTGTATATCACACAGCCCCTCCATATAACACCCCCTGTATATCACACAGCCCCTCCATATAACACCCCCTGTATATCACACAGCCCCTCCATATAACACCCCCTGTATATCACACAGCCCCTCCATATAACACCCCCTGTATATCACACAGCCCCTCCATATAACACCCCCTGTATATCACACAGCCCCTCCATATAACACCCCCTGTATATCACACAGCCCCTCCATATAACACCCCCTGTATATCACACAGCCCCTCCATATAGCCTGCTCTGGTCCCCTCGGTGCGGCTGGGGCGGCTTCCGGCACTCTCCTGGCTCTATGCGCGCGCGCGCCGTCCTGCAGTATAGTCGCGTCCCTGTTGCTAGGGACTCTTATTCTGGTATCCCTGCGGCTCGCGGCTAGCGTCGGAGCGTTGCTTAGCAACTCCAGGCTAGCCTATCTGAGCCTTGGCGCGTTCCCCTAGCCCTGCCATTGGCCAGCACTGGTTTAAAGGGCAGCTCTGCCTCTTTGCCAGTGCTGGTTATAGTTCTGCCCTGCAGCCCTGTGATCAGCTCTCCTGTGTGCCTAGTTCTAGCCCTGTGCTGCTCTAGTGAAGTGTTTGTTGAGAGTCCGCCTTTCCTGCCCAGTATCCTTGCCTCACCTACCTACCTGTTACCTACCTCTTCGGTCCTCCCTCCTTGCTTGTACCTACCCACCTGGTTTGCCCACACCTACCTGCGTGCCTGTGTTTGTGATCCTGCAAGGGATCATTCTGTGTGTCAGAAGGATAAAAGCCCCAGTGCATCCCGTCAGTCCCATCTACCTTCTCAGTCCTCAGTCTATTGTTATCTGTTAATCGTTGTCAGTCCTGGTCAGTCCTTTCTGCCCAGTCCCGCCTCCCGCTTTACTTGTCATCTGTTACTATTCTCCACAGTCGGGTGTTTTCTACTTACCTTTCCACGAGTTCAAGTTCAACAGGGGACGACCACGCCGTCAGGGGTTACCCAGCCCATCCCCACCTTCAGGGGCTCTGGTGAAGACCCCCTGATTGGTAAAGACTCCGACCCCAGGAAGCTTGCTCGTTCACCCTTTGGGTTCCTTCTGGTGTCACTCCGGTTCCATACGGGTAAGCCCGGAGTACCTACTCTATTCTTGTGGGACCACTCCGGTACTCCTAAGGTAATTCCGGAGTGTCCTTATAGCCTGGTTCTTGTCCCTTGGTCCCGGTGTTCTACTGCCTCTCCAGCTCTCTGTCTCCAGTTCTCCTGCATTGCCCTGATCTATCCCAGTTCTCCTTCCCGATTTCCCTCTGTGGCGGATTGACTGTGGTTCATCTTGTCTTAGTTCCGTGCTGAACATTCACTCGTTTTCACCATGAATTTCCTGTGGGGACTTCACTTTTTGAACATAATGCACGTGACTTTTAAAAAACAAGGACCAGAAAGGAGACAGACAACTACAACTGGTGGAAGCGGCATTTTGTAGTACTTCTATGTCTCCTTTTCAGTCCGCCCGCAGTTCTGCTTTTGGCTGCTATGAATTTAAAAGTTGTCTGTTTCCTTTCTGGTCCTCCCGGCTATGAGATTTGTTTACTATATTGCCATAGAAATTGTAAACAAATCTCTCCAATCAAGTGTCTTTGGGAAGGACTAGTGTTGAAAAACAACATGGGACCTTTTACACTGACACCATTCCCATGTGAGATCCGGGAAAAACCTTTCTTTTTGACAAGACCTGGGTTTTCAATAAAATGCACTGAACTGCACAATGCATAATGCACATTTTGAAAGAAGTGGTACAGTTTTAGTGTGCCTTGTAAATTAATATTCACTTGCGCTCTGATTCTCCTACTAAACTTCCTTAATAGGGCTCTGACTGCCAGTAGTATTATTGACAATCTTTTTTCTACAATGCAAAAAAACAATTAAGGGCTGTCGTGTTTTTTCCTAAGTTGCACAGAAATTAATATCAGTAACTGTACTGTCTGATAAAAATAAGAAATAAAAAAAATGTGGGGACACACTGCACATAAAGGTGTATGTTTTGAAGGAGGTGTTGGTACTGTGTACAGTGTAAACTATATTGTATAAGGCATAAACTTCCAATGTGTGATACATAGCAGCATAACCCGCAACCACCTATTCCCAATAAATGAGACAGAGACATTTGTGTGTGATTAAATTGGTATTTATTGATAACTAAATGTAGGATCCTGTGGATCAAAGTTAAACATTATCATATTAATAATAAATTGATGGGGACAAGAAAAATGCAAGTTGAAGAACCAATGTTTGAGTAATATAACATAGTTATAAACAAAGTAATCATATAATAACAGCAAACAGCCCTCCACCAGGGAAAATACTTCCAATTACATGATAAAAAGCTGGCATTGCACTGGACATTATGGTGCCCACAAAAAACAGCGGGCTTGCCCGCTCAGTCGAGCCTAACAATGGGGTAGATCCAGAACTACGTTTGCCGTATGTTTATTCGCGGAGCGTATTTTCGTGCGCGTAAATTCGTTACACTCCCCTCGGCACACCCCTTGCACGGACGTATTTTGTTAAGATCTGCTTTCTAAACCCTACCTTAACTTTTTCCAACGTAACCGCAGTCATACGCACACGTACGTATGGGCTAAATGAATTTACGCAGCTAAGCACGCCTATACTGTACACTTTAAATACAACCCCCCGCCTACTTCACGTATTTCAGACGTATTTTGGAGTAACGTAAAATTGGCACGCCCACACGTAAGTATTTACGTGACACATACGTGAATGGCCCATACGTTCACAATTACGCTATGTTAATGTGCGTATTTTCTATGGTGCGCATGCGCAGTGCGTACAAAACAGCGATTTTACGTCTCCGCCACGCGTAAATTCGCTCCGAAGCGTAGTTCTGGATCAGGCACAATGTCACCGTCCAATTTTCACGGCAAAAGGACTCCAGCCGGACAATTTTCCCAACTCAGTCAACACAAACCAAAAAACAGGTGCCAACAACAACATGCAAGAATGCTAAAATACTTTAAGTGATGAGAAGCTAAATCAACCTGCTTTTCCGCCACGAACCGGATACCTACTGGCCGGTACCACCACCATCAAGAACCAAAATCTCTAAAGCATGAAAAATCTCTCTAATTAATAATTCCATACCAGACTCAGAGAGGTGAACGCCATCCGGGCGGAATAAATGATGCCTGTCCAGACAAAAAGAAGGGTGAGGAGCTACAGAGCCATTGGGCTTCATTAAAAAGACTTTTGCTGACCTATTAATTTTCCTTTGCACGCTGTCCATGGCAGAGTCATTAGAGGAATGCTTCCAGACACTATGGGGGACTATATCTGACCACACCCAGAAAATTTCAGGCCACCATTGCATGGCTAGCGATAAATTATCCTTGATGGCCCAGGTAAGGTCGATGGCTTTAATCAGACCAATATCGTTACCCCCTAGATGGATGACAACAATATCGGGGCAGGAGCTAACCAAAATAGCTTTAGCAAAATACTCTAACATAGATGACCATAACATACCTCTAACCCCTTTCCACATGACAGAAAATGCACCTGAGCTGGATCTAGATTTAGCTAGTGGATGACAGCTAGCCCAATAAACAAACGAGTGACCTATCATCCAAACCATGCGCACAGGTGCTACGAGGGCTGTAAAACAAAAGAAATATGTGTGGTTAAGAAAGAGAAACACTATTTAATATTAAACTCGGTAACAAGAGAAGAGAGGGAGGGGCCTGCCACGTCCACGGTGAAAACCTCAAGACTTCCGGGGTCTTTTCTAAGGTGTTAAGGGGACTATTTAATGGCCACTCGAGATGAGAGGAAAAAGCCCTTAGCGCCTCTGCATCTGGTGTAGCAGACCAGTTATGAGGCTAAATCCCAGTAACCATGACCAAGTACATGGCAGGATGGGTAGGGAAGACACATAGGAGCAGTTAGGCAATACTCGAACCAATAAACTTAAAGGTGACTCTAATTTACAAACCAGTGATCCACTCAGATCACCTGATGCCCACCGGGAAGAGGTCTTATGTATCTTTTGAAAGCCTGCAATTTCCAATGGCCTAGGGCTTTGATTGACTCAATTTCCATGCCCTGAGCAGCAGCTGTGGAAGCAGAGCCGATACTGAAGGAGTGTGTGCCTAAATTCCTTGGATCCAGACCCAGACACATGTTTTAGTGATCTCTGGAAAACAGCTGAAAACTGGAATCTAGACAAAGGTTAACCGTTAACATATCCGAACCAAACCAGGCAAGAGGATGCTCGTCTGGCGGCAAACCGTGAGCCTTGAGCAACTGGACAGATGGAAGGAACCTTGCTGCGACACAAGTTCACCCAGCGCCCCTTTCCCAGTTGGTTGGTTTTCCCTCTGTGTATCTTGCACTGCACGCTATCTGAATGGATCAGCACGAGCGTTGACAGGAGGCCAAATGCTGGTGGCACAGCATGTCCTTATGTTCGTTGGGATGTGTCTCCAGCTAGGCGTCCATCAAGGTACACCAGGAGTAGAGCCAGTTATTCTAGCTTCTAAATAATTCCTCCCCGGATGGGCCTTTTTTGCGTGCAGCCGTAAGGGCTTTTTGGGAATCAGTTGTCAGGGTGAAAATGTCTACAAATTTACTTTTGTGTATGCTTTCTTTAATACATGGGCGCAAACCCCTAAACACGGCAGTGTAATCGCATTGTACCATGCTTAAGGGGGCGGATGGCGGAGGGGCTTTGACCTTAGCTGCACGCTTATGTGCCCTCTTTTTTAAGTGCCCATCAATAGCTTTGCCCAGGCTCCGTGAGCCACGTCTAGGAGTGCTAGCTCTGGCTGTGTCAGAGGAACATGTTGACAAAGAAATGGTGTAATCAGAATCCTATGAGGGATCCGCATCTGACTCACCCCGTGGCTGAACTTCTGCTGTCGCCTGTGTGCCTGATGAGCTAGGTTCCGGCTCCAGTTCTGCCAGTCCCACTGCAACCGGTGAGGTGGCCTCGGGCTGAGATAACTCCTGGCGACCGGCCCTTCTATTTCTGGACCTGCGACCTGCTGGTGCTGCAGTGCCTGAAACAGAGCCCGGTTCAGGGACTTCGGGAGCCACAGGATTAGGCGTAGCAGGGCGCGGAGGTGAACTAGCCTGGGAGACCCTGTGTGAGGGTTGAGCGCGCGCAGGGGAGGGGGCTCTGGTGTGTGTAGGTGCGGGGTGCTGCCCATGGTGAGATTGACCTTGAAATCCCCCAGCTTAGTTCTGATGAGCAAGGCCTGCTGTAGTAGGGAACGGGGGCTGGCNAGTAGTGAAAGGGGAGGGGGCTGGCCAATAGGGCCACTGACTTGTACCTGGTGTGGAATAATGGGGAAGTGTAGGTGGGTAGCCAAAGGGAGGTTCACTGTAATAATTATAAGGTGGATAACCATATGCCCAAGGGTGAATGGAGGTGGGGGAACCATGAAATTAAGGGGTTGTGGCCTGGGAGGATGTGTGAGGTCCGCTGAGGCCTCTTCTACCTTGCTGTAGAGGATAATGCTGCCCTCTGACTCATCCCCCGGTGCATGCCTGCTCTGCGGGGGCTCCCCCTCCTCCCTCTGTGTGGATGTAGGTGGTAGGTGGAAGCAAATGGGTGGGTGAAACAGTTGCCCTCACTGTTCTCTGCTGTCTTCCTGGGAGCTTGTCCATGAGAGCTGCATATCTTTTTATTTTCCTCTCATTGGGGTAGATCCAGGCCTATGGGCTAGTTGCCTTACAACGCGTAGCGTATTTACGCTTAAAGACCGTGTATATGCAATCTACGTTGCAGTAGATTACATTACAAAATGACTGCGCATGCGTAGTAGAACATATCGGAGCTCTGCATATGGCAATCTATTACTATTCACTCCTCTAGCTCGTATGTACTTTGGCCGTTTTACGCTTTCCAACACCCTTCCTTAACTTTTCAAAGCATAATTACTGACATATGTAAAGGCTTCATGTACGTAAGTGCCTAAGCACGCCCATACTGTACGATTTAAATACCTCACCCTGTCTCTGAAGCGTAATTTCGGATGTTGTATGGCTGTCACACCCCTTTGATTGTAGTTACACTGTTGATACGAGGCAGGTACGTATGTTCAGAGTTACGTGGCGTAACATCTGCTGCGCACATGCAGAATACATACAAAATAGAGTTTTTACGTCACTGGCTAGTGTAAATACGCTAGCATACATAGCTCAGGATCTGGCCCATTGTCAGGTGTTAGGATAGCATTTAATCCCTTATTGTGTTTTGTGCAAACACATGTAGTGAATTGCATTCCACCCTATTCAGACTTAAGAGTAATGATAATCAGCTTCTGCTAGAGGGGCTGGATTGCACTCACACGTGGGCTTTATTTGGTATTATAAGACCGTATTCACTAAAGCTGGCCATCCACTAGAGCGATTATTGGCCTGATCATACAACTATCAGGTGATCGGCAAATAATCACTGTAGTTAATGACCAGGATCAAATTTTTTAAATGCCAAATAAACACACCAGAAACGCTCTTGTACGATTATTTGGTCTTTTGACATGTTAGATTTATATCGGGAGCAAGCTCCCAATCTTTTAAGGGAGCTAATTAGCAAGCTGAATGGCTCCCTATTCCTTGAAGGTGGTGCTGGAGATTTATTTACAAAGCTGCTCTGACAGCTCTAAAGTTTACTTTCAAAGCTGTCAGAGCAGCATAGTACATAGATATGCAGCAATGACTACTGCAGGGAGTAGTACAGACAGGGATCAGCCAAAGCCGCACTGTATGAAGCTAACTCACTCATTCAGCCCCTAACTCGCCCCCCGTTTTTAGATACCTTTTGGCACTTATGAGTGCCATAGGGCTACCTCAACTAACCGTGCGTAGATTCCTTTTTAAGAAGAAAACTACGCACAGAAAATGCCTCTTCTCGACTCCCCCCACCCTCCCCCATCACACTTCTAACTAAGCACTCTCCAAAGCGGAATAAGCACGCCTATTTCTGCCCAAACTACACTGTGCGGTCTTTAAAGACCGCACACAGGCAATCTACATGCCTAAGTGATACGTAGATTGTGTAAATGTACTACTGCGCATGTACAGTAGTTACATTCTTAAAATGATGCACCTACGAAGCCGAAGCTTCTTAGGAGTGAGTCCATTCTATAGTGTGGATTCCCACACATCCTTTAAATTGATCATCCAATTGCAAATAATCTGGTCCTATGTCCTGAAATAGGGTGTAGTTTATCAAATGATTTAAAATACATAAAGTTATATAAATCGCCATCATTAGAAGCATCTTTGTAAAGTTTATTTAGTTAAATGTATAGTTTTTATTTTTATATTTTATAGGTAAAAAAAACCTTCAAGGTTTACTGATAAACAACACAAACACTGGTAATCAAACTGAACATAAGAACAAAATAGTCGCTCTCCAGAGAAGGTATTAAAGCAATATTAGCTAGAAATGGCCGCCTCTGGGCTATGATAGTCTATGAATTCTGCTGAGAGACTACTAATAATATAGAGGGGAATGTAATCACAGTTACAGTACATTGCTGCACATTCATGTGGCAAATTAAAATGCAGAAAGCATTTTGTTTTATTTGGCTGTGTCTATATGAGTTAGTTCTAACATTTGGATTGCAATATAAAAATAGTTTGGAAAACTGTAAATAGCTCTGTGTCAGCACAATTTCATAGATCAGCGTAATATTAAATGTAAAGCATGATAAGCAGTTGATGGTTTTTATATTGTTGGGACATATATCATTTGGCAGTAGATATATTCAAGCATCCAAACAAGTAAATTGAAGGGCCACCAAAATCCCATAGCTAGAATATGATTCTTTGGTTTGGACAACCACATCTTTTTAAAGATGTTTTTGTAAGTGTATCTCTAAGACAACCCACTTTACATTAAGAGCTGTATTCAGACTTGCTATTTTTATGCAAGCAGGTCCACGAGCAAAATATTTTTACTGATATGCAAGCGTTGGGTCGCGCCATTCACCTCCAACATTTTATAATGGAAAATAGGTACACTTGGGGGGGCGTGTCTGTGAAGGGGGCATGGCTTGTCCCAAGAAGGGGCTTGGCTTTAATCTACTGTCATTTGCATGTATGATAAGGTGTAAAATCTCATTTTACACCTTATCATATGATCTAACTCACAGGGTCTTGTCAGTTCAACAGAGCTGTCTGTCCCTGCAGCTCTGCTATAATGATCAGATGCTGCAGGACTGGAAGGTGAGCATGGGGGGGGGAGGGAAAACCTGGTACAGGAGCCCTTTTAGCCGGTACAGACCATTAAAAAAAGGTACTATACCTGCTAAATAGGTACAGTTGGAGGGTATGCATTTAGAAACTTGGGAGTTTGGATTTGGATGGCCTTCTGATTTACGTATATGGAGAGTTCTGAATATATGCAAGAATTAGGGAGGGGAAAACAGTGAAAGATCTTGTATATTGATCTGAAGCACTTACCATGTTAATAATGGGTGCTACCTTTGGAGCATATTCATGAATTCCAAATATCAAGGGGAAAAGAGGAAAGAGAGAAAAGACTTCTACATGTTAGGTGTATTGCACTTTACAATTATCAAACCATAGGGTGAACAACAGTATCCAGATAATCAGACTGTAGTTCCTAAAATGTTCTGAATAAATAATCCAATCTGCCACAACAATGAAAATGCATACAGACAAATAGGTACTACAATTTGACAATACAAAGTCCTACATTATCTTGTCGTGAGCATACACAAGAAATTACATAAGTTCAAAAGTATATATATATATATATGAGTACTTCTCCTTGGCACAGACATGTCACCCACTTCTCCGGTGAAGGCACGTATGACTACTTATATTTCTGAACCGAACCTGGTCTAACGTGAACATTCCACACTGGATTTACAACTGAAATCATTGCCACTATTACTGCTCAAGCCTGTAACCTGTGGATTTTACATTATATTTCTAAGATGCAGTTTTATCTATTCAATAGATCACTGCAGGCACACATATAATTACAGATAGATAGGCCATGTATACCAGAGTGCTGCTACCAATTATATTTAGTTACATTTTAGAAATGTATTAAATTTATGAGAGTACGGGTGACGTTGGTCCAATATTCCCAGCATGTTCTGTCATTTTATGCTTTGTAATTTATACATCGATACAAGTGTGAGGATATAGATTGATATTATTTTCTGAAACATGCACACAACTAACTCTATCCAAGGATTTGTTTTGGAGCCTTTATGGAATTAATATATTCCACACATTTGAGGCACTACAATCTGATTATCTAAACACTGTGGTTGAACATTGTAAAGCCCAGTGCATTTCCCATATAAAAGTCTTAATTCAATTATTTTCACCTTGGTTTTTGGAATTCTGGAAGTACAGTATGGAAGTCTGGAGAGGTCCACTTTAAGAGAAAACTACTACAGATTCTGCTGTACTCAGAATGGAAAAATCCAATGACAAATCTCTGTTTGTCCAGCCTTCCCTATTGGCAAGAGGAGGACAATACAGACATATAATCTGAGGACCCTACCTTACAACTTCCAAGCTGTCATCACTTAAAGTGGGAGAGGGGTGGAAGTCTGTATAGTACATAGGGTGCATAGCGCTCCTTCACTGTACTATCTAGATACAACCCCCCCCCCACTATCCCACATAGTGGAAGCGCTGGTCATTGGACAAATGTTGAGCAAATTTCAAAATTCTGTTTGTGACCTTGAGAGTTTAACTTCACTGGGTTAAACACATGGGTTAATTTTTATTATATTAGTAATGTGAAAGAATGCAAAACATGAAACAAAGAAACAAGAAACATGAAACAAAGAAAATGAAAAGTATATTATCCAATGGTTGTAAATCTTGCATATGTTAGTATGACTATAATCATGTTATCTTAGGTCATGATTTAAAGCATATCCCCAATTAAATGGCAAATTATACTGTAAATACCAATAGGACTTGACAGTATTGTGATATACTTGGCTGAAGAGATGTCCAAAGAATGGATGCGATGACCTAAGAACAGTTTACATCCTACCCTTGGATGCTTTTTAAGTATTAACTTTCCACCCCCATTAAGGGTTTGTCATCTAATTTTAAATGTAAAATACACACATCTGAAGTATGCAATTCACATAGGTTTCATTTTTCAGGTAGTCTAAAACAATGGCACAAAAAAAGTAAACCTCAACAAGAACAACATTTTTGGAAACAGTGACACCTGCAGGCCATAACTGCAACACTTTTTTTTTACTTTTTACTAATTGGAAGTGGACTTGGTCAGTGCCCATTACACAACCTCTTCTCTGTACCAAGGTATAAGTTTGTTTTAAAAAAAATTGACATATAATATGTCCAATCCATGTTTTTTTTCCTGCAATTTTTTGAGGGAGTACAATTCCCACAATTCAATGTTACTGTAAAGAACGGCCTGAGATTAAATCTTCTTTTCTTCTGGCTCCAATGAGTCCCCCAAAACTGGACAAGGTGAAGACCAGTTCTCAGTACACACAATTTAAATAATGTTCACATTTACTATAACGTATTCTACCTTCTTTTGACCCAAAATTATACTGCATGTTACTTAAGAAACATATTTAAGATTCCTTTCTTGAGTCTTTAAACACATAATACTATACATTAGCTTATATATTAAATATTACTGTCTCTCTTTTTCCATTACAAATTCAACCAATAATGCTTGATGATAGAGATATAATCATAAGAAAAATATTAAACTGATAACACACCCATAGAAATATATATGCAATTTAAATGATATTATTGATTCAATGGAACAGATACAGGACTCAAGGCAAATTGTACAATTAGAAACATTATATACATTTTTAAATATGCTTTTCCCCAGCATCCACTGGTATTTTACAGTGAACAAATTCTCATTAGACCCTAACCTTTGTGGAAAATCACCAAGGTATTATGCCTGTCCATTGAAACTGATGAATTTTAAATTATTTTTGAAATATCTTATAAAACAGTCACACCTGAATGGAACTATTATTTATACAAATGAGTGCTCTCAGCATGAGACCAAGATTCCTAATCAGATTGCATTTAATTAGTTTAAGATTACAGTAAAGCATTAATTAAAGTATCATTCTTTGCTGGTTGCCTTCAAAATCATTAACTTTTTCATTGTCTATGGAAGACATATTTGCAATTTAATTTTAACAAATATTTTTAATCTTTCATTAAAATATAAAACTATGTCTGCAAATTGGCCGTCGGACAGATATGTTTTAATATTATAAAGCTATATTTATAAGTACAGAAAATACAGTAGAAAAATAGAATATAGTAGGAAATATAGGGCCGTGTTCAGAGATCCATTTTAACGGCCTGTTCTGTGCGTATTTTTAGGTACTTTTCAACTGTGCATGCGTAGTAACTTTTTTTACGTAGTTCACGTAGACTATACGCTCGGAAGTTCCTTATAGACGGACTTGAGAACCACAGGTTGGTACATAATTCCGGATCTGCGTTGGAAAAATGTAAATAAAAATGGGCGGGGGGGGGGCATTCAAATGAAGGAAAGTGGCACGATTATCAAGATACGCACGGACCGAGGACATACACGCACGGGACTCCACACAGAAATGAACAGGTGGTCTATGGAGGCGTAAGTTCCCGAGATCATGGCCGACAGAGGGGCGTGTCATGAGTGTGAGGGGGTTTATCATGCACCGTACGTGCGTATATTTTTGCGGCCCGATCTGGAGACAGATCTCTGAATACGATCCATATTTACTCATTTCTGTCTGTCATAGTTACATGTACATTAGGTCTTAGAGAATTTAATTTAATTGTGTTTATTATTTTTTTAGTCTACATCCACCATAATGTATGTTATATTCTTCTATAATTTGATACATTTTATAGGCTACTGCAATGCAATCTATGTGGTCTGGAACTATTATATGTTTGTCTATATTTTGGGTATGGGGTAAATGAAGAACGTGTAATACCTCTGATAGAGATCACTCCACTGCAAGCTAGGTTATAGAATATGCTTAGCAATAAACTGCAGTATATTTCATACTTACTATATATTCTATCAATCTTTTAATGGTAATTAATAGTAGCTCCTTGGTTACATGTACAGTATATAATGGACTTGAATCAGAGTTGTAGGGCAGCACATGCGCTTATCTGCTGCCATCAACTTTTGCAGCTCTGGATAGACCGTACAGAAAATTTGTTGTAACATGCAAATAGTTACGTATTGGCAGAGACTGCGAGGTGTAATTGCAGCAGCCTATGCCACTTTACACATTACAAAAAGTCATTTTTTTTGTATAACAATTTGTATGTAATATATATAATAAGTAACTCATTGAAATAATGTCTGAGCAGAATGCGCTGCTAGTTAGGTTTAACAAAAAACGCCCCCTTTCTAATTTAATTATAGTTGAATGCCCCGTTTCCAGTAGCGCAGAACACAGGCACGGACACAGGCAGATGGGCAGTAGGGTGCCCATCATTCTGTGCTCACATTGCACATGCACAGAGCTCATTACCGCTGTGCTTGAAAAACATACAGCAGCGCAGCTATGAGTCAGGTCCTGTGGTCCATACAGAAAAAGAGCATTATTCTCTTTACTGTGGTTTTAATGACTACACTCATATTAGTAGCTCACAGTGTTTCTAAAAGTCTGTGTTGTCTTCAGGCTAGCTGGTTGACTTTAGGCTAGCCATATATTTGGACCATAGGACTTTATAATAGTATCATTCCAGTTCTTCATCTATTTTTCATAAGAGCACAGTGTGATATCAGATAGTTTCCATGACTGCACAGCATGATATAATGCATTAGAACGTTGAAAGAAAGAATGTCTGCGTACGTTTGTATGTCAGTCATTCATGAATGAAATACATTTTTGCAGGTTGTCTTTCAAGTATTACAAGTGCTGGCTTAAATTTACCATATTACATGGAAAAATAAGAAACATTCTATAGGTTTAACATATGCTGACCTTAAGTGTTTAAAAGTCTGCAAACTGCTACAATTATGTATGTCATCCAGCAATTATAAAAGACTTCATAAATTCCCAAGAGTACAGAAACTCAAATCAGCTATAGTCAATAAAAGGTTACTGAAGCTTCTACAAGCAGAATAAAAGAAACACTTAGTAAGCATAAAAAAGTCAGGTTATACCACTGTAACATAATAGCTTCTTTTACTTGTATATAGCTAAATAAAGCATATTAATTTAAAGGATTAAAGCATGTATTTAGTTGTACATGCCTCATACACTCACACACTAATTTATAATAATTTGGGTTTTATAAATGGTTGTACATTATCTCTGTGGAAAATGTTCAGACTCTATTATGAGCTAATAGCAGCTTAAAATAATCAGACAACAAAGACAAAAAGTTTACATTTTGCATACAAGCCAAGGGCCGGATCCAGAACTACGTCATCCGTCATCCATAGACGGCTGTAATTCAATGAACAATAGCTACTGCGCATGCGGATTCAGAGCTGCGCATCCATCTTTTTTTTAGACGGAAGCGCAGCAAAAATGAGCACTGAGCATGCACAGATCGGGAGCGTGCACAGACAGATGGGCGCAAATATACTCATCCATCTGTGATCGCATCCGACAGCACTGTGTCTGTGGAACTGGGAGGTCCACGATATTTAAATGAGAAAAAGGACATTTATCTCATTTAAATATTGCGTGCAGGGCTGTCCAATGGCTGCTTAACAAGCCTTACGCTTACACCATTCCTGGGATAGTGTAAGCGTAAGGAGCAGCTCACCGAAGCAGAAAAAAAAAAAAAAAAGTTAATTAGTTAAGAAAAAAAGCACATTTAAAAAATTATAATTTTCTCGATAATTCTGACACTGCCCAAAGGGTATAAATATGCCTCAATGACCGTGAAACTGTCATTAACACCGGGATGTCCTGCTTACAGGACATAGTTTGCATCGTTGCAGAAGGGTTTTTTTTGTTTTTTGCCAAGGCCCCCTCCCAGATTAAAAGCTTACAAGACTGGACCCCCAGCAGAGCAGGTAATGGTAAGTATGTTTTTTTTTATTTTTTTATGTACATTTGGACCTTTTTGGAAACATTTGTTGATGGCAGTATAATAAATTTTTTATCATATGGGGACATGTATATGGGGCAGCGGGCCCTGGCTGGCAGGGCATGCTGGTCCTTGTGGTTCTCCAAGCGCCAGCATGCCCTGTGGGGATTATTTATTTATTTTTGTCCTTCTGTGATCTTTCGATTTGATCTTTTGAGCTAATAATATGCCAGATCAACAATGGGAAGATATCTTTTGCTTTTTGCAAGTGTGTCCTGTGTCAATGAGGAGATATTTGAACAGTACACACTGGTGAGATATATGTCTTTTGATTGTGTGATTGGAGAGATTATCTGCTGAAAAGCCCCAGCGTGTACCCTACATTAATGGTGCCCAACTTCAGCCGGCGTAACCGAGTGTACTTAGGCCGGGACAGGAGCGTAATGGCTCTAACCCTGCCCCTCCAAGCTAATTTCCTTCCCTCCCCCCGCCTACGCTGTAGTTACGGAGCTGCCCGCCAGATCCTGCACACAGAAAATCAATGATTACGCCAGGCAACATCTGCCCGGCGCATGCGCAGATCGGCAGATCAGGCCCATGGAGTGAAAGTCAGCATATGGGATGAGTCACTGCTGTTGATAAATATGAGGCACATGCTTGTATGTGTGGCTCAATCATCCATATATACTGTGTGAGTATAGTGTGTCAGTACAGATACAGTAAAATGACCATAACATTTAAACTTGTATAATATTTTGTAATTCTTGTTCTTTTAAACAAATGTGCACATTTAATTTACACATTTTTTTTAAATCTTTTATTGGGTTTTTACAATTAAGCATAATATATGGAGCACAATATTCATTCACAGCAACTTTAATTTTAAATTTGTCTTTATTGGGTAATAAAATTAAACGTTTAAGAACTCACAATTACAACTTTCCTACAGCAAATTATTCACCAGTTACAGTGGGATTTTGAAAGGGGGGTTTCCAATATGTGTAATACATGTGGGGTATATTAGCATATCTCCCAACATTTTGGAGCCCTAAAAACATGACAAATAAGCTCCGCCCCATTCAAGCTCTGCTCCCGCCCCCACTGTTAGCGTGTGTGTTAGGGAATTAGACTGTAATGCGGCGATCATTCTGATAATATGGTCGTACTATCTGACTGCCAAAATATCTAAGACGTCCATTAATGTTCTTTGTGAAAGCAAGAAGTTTATCATGTAGATTTAAAAATAATAAAAATTAAATAAATCTACATTAAGGAATTGCGTTATTATTGTCTGTAACAAGTCATTTTTTTTTATATTTTTAAGTAATTTATAATTTACGTCTTTTACACATTAAAATAGTAATTTTATATTGCAAGAACATAATTTATAATTTACGTCTTTTACACATTAAAATAGTAATTTTATATTGCAGGAACAGATCTAATAGCAATAGCAGTATACAATGCATTAGTGGGGCACATTACACAATGGACCAGAGCTTGTGTCAGAGTATAAGCACTGTTGAATATGTTGTGACACATTTACCATCCTCACCTGCTTCCCTAATGCAGCACAGGCCAGGGCCATCATCCTCCATGACCCCACATGGCCGCTAGGCCACGCCCCTTT
>WWET01001428.1:102421-114063 GCA_011038615.1 Limnodynastes dumerilii | reverse complement strand
GCTACGTTACTGAGCGTATTTTCTATGGTGCGCATGCGCAGTACTTACCAAAAGGCGATTTTACATCTCCGCCACGCGTAAATTCGCTCGCAAGCGTTGTTCTGGATCTGGCCCAATGTCACTAAAATTTGATTGGTTGCTATGGGCAACATCTCCACTTTTCTGAACCCTCAGCTTATTAAATCTGGCCCAAAGACTCCCTTTTCTGCAGTCTGACCCTAAGACACCCCTCCCCACAGCCTAGCCCTAACCCTAAAACTCCCCTTCCTGCAGCCTTACCCTAAAACTCCCCTTCTTGCAGCCTAACCCTAAGACTCCCCTTAAAATCTCACCTCCTGTCCAGTGCAATAAGTCTGCGATGATTGTGCCGTGGTTTCGGAAAGCCATTGATTGGTTAAGTGTGCCACAAATAAATTCGGCATACTTGCCTATTCATTAAGAAAAACTTCAAATAGGCAATATTTTTTAAATACAGACAGACGAAAATTAACTTCCGGCTGTCTGTATTTCGGAAATAGCATTTTCATTCCAGATATATAAAGTGCCTATTATGTCAGCAGAATCCAGTGACATCACTGAATCTTTGAACTCTATTTGTGAAGTGAATGTCACAGCAGAAAGTATATGTCTATTGTTTGTAGATTATAAGTACAATGTAACATAAGAAATAATTGTGAAACAATGAAAAAGTGCATTTTATACAAAATTACTTACCTAATTATGTCACTTGTTAAAATATATATATTGGCCAACACACCATATTTAGTATGAAATACTGTATTGTGCATTGAAATATAAGAACTTCTAGGGTTGATGTATTCTCATTAAATTTATGGGTATCATATATGTTTTAAGGCCAAGCTTTGAAATTAAATAAATAAATGTGTGAAAACGCTACAAAATTCTTGTGTCTTATGACAAAAAGCTGTTCAGCAAATTTTATAAGGTTGTGGCAATACAATGGTTAAGTTGCACTTTTGTTTCACCAGTTAGGAGGATAGCCATTGTAAAATAACATTTTGGAGAATTTAATGTCTATGGACTGGATCCAGACTTCCTCACAAAAGGGGCATTTTCCAATCACTTGGGGACTGGAGAACGCCAGAATTTTGCGACTGCACATGCCTCATTTCCAGTATAGATCTTCCTTCTCTGGATCTGGACTTTCATATTGGTTTCTTGCATTGGGACAGGGCAAGGCGGTATGCAGAGAACCATTACCTTAGGTTGGAGGGGGTAAGTATTTCAATTGTAAAGTTAGTTTATTCTAAGCACCCTCCACTGCATACAGGCATATCCACATATGAAGTGTGGATGGTACTGAAGTCTTTGCATGCAAGGGGAGTAGCCCGCACAGAACACAGGATAAAGCTATAATCCGCTGTTGCACGGAGCTCCAATTGCAGCAGGATTGGATGTCTGGATCTGGTCTTATGACAAGAAAGATCTTTTATGGTTGGGGTAGGAGTAGCAATGCTTAAATCTTGATCTTAGCAAGATTTGAAAACACACCTAAAATCTTTAAAACATTAAACACCTTATAAATGCTTGTGTGTTCAGAGAAGAGTGAGATAGATTATGTATTTAAATAGGGGACAAATCAAAGTAGAGTGGGCACGAAAGCAGTCATCCTCCTAAACCTACAGAGAACAAGCCAGAGGTGACAGCTGGCAGTGACTGGTAGGTTAGATAGCACTCAGCACTCTGTCTATGAGAGTTGAACACAGTATAGAAATATCTTGATAACATCTAACCTTAGTGCCATCTTCTACCAGAAGGGGACGGGGTGAAGGGGGGGAATTGTGGGAGGCAGAGAATAGCGCTAACATGTCAGTGGCAAGACAGTTATTTATAACCAGCACTCATGGACTGTCTAACCTGCCAGACACTGACAGCTGTCCACGCATGTTCAGAGCAGTCAGCGACATATGGAGGCACAAGTCCCTTTCCAACTTGGCTCTTACAGTTTCACTGTCAATTGCAAGTCCCGATGAGGATGTCGATTCACATGTACACACTATACT
The DNA here is from genome assembly GCA_011038615.1 of Limnodynastes dumerilii. NCBI lineage: Eukaryota > Metazoa > Chordata > Amphibia > Anura > Limnodynastidae > Limnodynastes > Limnodynastes dumerilii. The sequence continues at coordinate 112,039 of WWET01001428.1, read as the reverse complement.
GATTTCCCAGCAGATCTGAGCTCATCATCTCTCCTAACCATCTGCTGAAACAATTGTGACCCCGTACACACTGTACAGATATCTGCCACATAGTAGACTGCCAGAAAAGTCAGACTTGCGTACACAATGCCCACATTTGTTTGACATTGTGCCACCGATGATTTTTATGAAGTTCATAAAACCAAATCAACAGATACAGCCTGTTTTATCACAGCAAATCATGATCATGGGAGCATACACACTCTTGCAATATTTGACCAAATTATTAAAGCTCATAATTGGATACGTGTGTACACAGCTTTTCTGTCAAAAATCATGAACTACTAATACATCCATAGGCTATAATTGTTGTAGTTTCTAATCTAATTCATTGCCTAGCTCATATAGGGCTCTATTTACCTACCTTAATGTTTTTAAATGAATGAAGCTGTTTCAGGCTTGCTTCGCTCACAGTGAACCTGGCAGCTTCATTCATTTAAATTTACTACTACTCCCCCCTCCGATGAGGTCCCGCGATGATCTCTGTGGTCATCGCAGGAGACTTCATTCATACTTTTTATGAAGAGACTTCAACGCAGGACATTGAAAATTATAAGTCCCAATATGAAAAACACTGCGCATGCAGTTGAGTCGGACGCAACTCCTGGAGAGGTAAGTTTTTCTTTATTTTTTTTAGCTGTAATTAGTATTTTTAATGTATTTATTTATTTATTTTTTAAATGTAACTTTTTTATAAATTTTTTTTTAAAGATAGACACTTAGGTTTATCCCTGAGGTCTCCCGACACATGTCCCCCTTTTCCTCCCCCTAATAACAGCTATTAGGGGGAGGTAAAGAGGGGGAATATGGCGAGATCGTATGGATAAATGCAGTAACGCTGGCGTTATATTGTCCTTCAGGGCGGAATGATAATCTCCACTCCGGGGGGTGGGGGGGTTAGTAAATTTCTTTTAGAGCCGGTCCCCATTAAGAAGAACGGGCCGGCGAAGTGAATTGATGTGTCAGGCCATCGTCATGGAAACAGATTTCCATGGTGATGGCATTTTTATAAATGGTAAGTGCTTCATTTTTAGGTGATAATGTCCATTTTACAATGAAAACCTAAAACCTAAAAACCTAAAACCTAAAAATGAAGTTGGTAAATAGACCCCTCATTGCTGAACCTACAATCTTTGTACTGTATTGCAAAATACTATCTAAATCAAGTCTAAGACAGTTTTCCCACATTCTCAATGATTTAGTGCTCCCCCACTCATGCAGGGGGTGAGTGGGTACTATGCTTCGATATAAATCTATCAATATTCTGACAGCTGACGCCTGGGCTGTGCCTCGTTTACCCGGCCCACTTCAATTGTACACCCTGCCACAAGTCTATTTTGCTACCACTTCAGTAGATACAATCTGGGTTCCGCCCCCTGCCCTCCACTGAAACTTCCCTGACTAAGGTCACAAATGACCTCCTTTTTGTCAAATCTAAGGGCCACTTCTCCCTTCTCATCCTCCTGGATCTGTCAGCAGCCTTTGACACCGTTGATCACCCTCTCCTGCTCCACACCCTTCACTCCCTTGGCCTCTCTGGAACTGTCCACTCCTGGTTCTCCTCTTGGAAAATACGCAACCAATACAGACGCCAGAATCACCGCTACGAAAAGGTCTTTGGTACGACCGGAAGTTGTCACTATGTACATGCACAGTGCGTTTTTTTCTGCCGTTTTTTTCGCTTACGATCAGCGTTAGCTCGCAAGCTAGCGTAGGTCTGGATCAGGCCCATTGGGCCTCCTTAAGATAAGGAAGCAAAAAGCACTTTTTTCACTTACAAAAATATGCATTTGTGCTCAAGATGTCTCTTTTAAGGGTTACAGAAGACCACATTCGCTAAAAACGTATGATATAGGGCTCTATTTACTTAGCCAAAAAGAAAGTAGCTCATCCAGGTTCGAATTGTCTCTTTACAAGCTACTTTCTTGTTATTTAATAACTTCTTACCGTCCGCTGGCTGTCCCGCGATGACATTCGAGCTTTCTTCAGTCATCGCGGGCTATCTTCGTGTGACCAGAAGGACTGCACATGCTCAGTGGCTCTCTGCTATGACTTTGTAAAAAATGCAGCCCCGGCATGAGAAGCACTGCACATGAGCAGGCTCTTCATGTCGGGGTCGGCAGCTGTGGGCAGATGCGTCTTCGGTCAGATAAGTCTTTAAACCTATTCCATTGTTATTTTTTTCATTTCTGTTTTATCATTGTTTTTTAATTTTATAACAAAAAATAATAATAATAATTTAAACAAATCTTCTATTTACATATATTCCGGAGGTATCCCCATATATATCCACTTTTTCCTCCCCCTAATAACAGCTATTAGGTGGAGAAAAACAGGGTTATATGGGGAGATTGCTGGAATAGAAGCTTGAACGCCAGTCTGAGATGGCGTTATTTTAACTCTCAGAGCGGAGTGTAAAACTCCGCTCTGAGGGTTAGTAAATAGCTAAAAGCACCGGCCCACATTGAGAATAAAGGGCCGCGAGCACAAATCAAGTTTGAATGCATCGCCATGGAAACTGTTGATTTCCATGGCGGTGCAGCGTTAGTGAATAAGAAAAAGCTTATTTTTGTTGTTATACCTTCATAATGCCACAAAATTAACTTTTTAAAACTTTGTAAATAGAGCCCTTAATATGGTCACTATAAAAGACAAGTTCTGAGGTGGCGATAGCTAAAATATTTACCTTTTACACCAGAATACCTCTCATAAACAAAACAAGAACTAAACAGAAGTGGGAAAGCTGCGCCCTCTGTCATGCAGTTAGAATGCATTCTGGTAAATTTAACCTGCAAACCAAGTTTTCTTCTAAAGTCAGAATTGTGCTTTTTTACTATATACATGTCATAATATTGTTATTACACTTTTAAATAAACAATTAGAACACTTTTAATAGCATGTATATAGATATTGTATGTAACCATATTGTGGGATAAGATACATACAGTATATATATATATTATATATATTTTTTTTTTTTCCTGCAGATTACAGTGACATCACTAAATCTTTGAACTCCATTTGTAAAGTATATGCCATAGCAGAAAGTGCATCTCTATTGTCCGTAGATTACAAGTACAATATAACATAAATAATTGTGAAACAATTAAAAGATGCATTTTACACAAATGTACTTCCCTAATTATTTCACTCGTTAGAATAAACATATATTGGCCAACACACCATATTTAGTACGACATACTATATTGTGCACTGAAACATAAGAACTTCTGACATTGTAAAAGCAATTCTATTATGAACTAACAAACGTCTCTGTTCTATACTTAGCTAACCAAACACATATGTGAAATGTTGCTAAAGATTGGATCCATTAACAGAGTCTACATAAGCTATTTAATATTGTTATCACTATTAAACTATTCACAAAGGGTCAGCTTTAATCATTTGTCCTCTGCTTGAGACATTGCACACATATTATTCCTATAGATAGTGAACAAGAATTACAGGTAGACCTGGCACCTCCATCCCCTACTCCCAGCCCTTCTCAGCATATCTCAGACAGATGCAACATTTTAAGGACGTTTTCAACCCCAGTCATCCTCCTCCCCCTCCTCTGCTACTTTCCCCCTCTCTAACTCATTTGGCACTAGCTTAACTTGCAGCTGTGCAGGTGTGCAGGGCTGAGTCTGGGAATTGTTTGCTCCCCCTCCCTCTTCCCATGCTCTGCCTTTGCCTTAGCAGGGTGGATATGATCAGAGCTGGGCTGGCTCTACAGCTCTGTGTGTATCCAGCTGGAAGTCATTGTGAGATTGGCGTCTCCGTTGCCCCGGCGACCGCCCTGCCGGCACCAGCTGGACCGCACTGTGAATGGGTGACGTCACGGGGCAGGCGCCAGCCAGTCTGGGCTACAGAGCCAATGAATCAGCTGTCAGGGCGAAGGGCTGAGTGCATTGCAATGTATTGCAATGTGTGTGAGAGAGGGAGAAAGGGAGGGAGAAAGGGAGGGAGAGCGGCGGAATGTGCAAAACATACAGATACAGACACAGCTGGGAGAAACAGTAAGAGGGCTCTTCTAGGTGGGGCTCCTATATGATAGAAGAAGGGAGACCAAAGTAAATGGGAACATAGAATTCTTGTGCTTTCATTATTGCTCTGTAGTGAGTAGTGGTTACAGGGAATCGAACAATGACGAAGCTGCAGCCATAGAAAAAGACAGCAACAAACGGGAAGTCTCTCCTTTCTCTCTCGTTATGTATATGGAAAACTAATGTCTGTCCCTTCTTACCATACCAAATAATTCTCATGCGTTTAGTTCAATTAAAAAAATTATATATGTTTTGTAAAATGTGAATATTTTAATTGTATTAAAAGTTGTCTTTAACACATTTCAATAGACAACAATCACAACCTTTACAGTAATCCATATTTACCTTGCATGACGGGTAAAACTAATTTTATTCTGTCCTAAGATGGCAGCATTAATAAGTACACTGTATCTACAGTATGGAGCTGATCCAGAGCTGCGCTTCCGTCAGGTTTTCAGACAGAAGCGCAGTTTAAATGAGCACTGCGCATGCTCACAACCGTAAGGAGCACAGAAAGATGGGCTCAAGGCTGCCCATCCGACTCTGTCCACATCTGTCTGTGCTGTACGAATGGAATGGCTGTTTCCACAATATTTAAATGAGAGAATGAGTGTTTTTCTTACATATATATATATATATACATACATACATACATACGCACGCACGCACGAGTACAGGTGCTTGTGCTTTTTCGTGATACACTTATACCATCCGAGGGGACAGTCTAAGTGGGAGGCACAGGTCATCCTAACAGTAAAAATAAAAAATTTAAATATTTGTCACATTTAAATAACCAATAAAAAATGTAATAAATTTCAACACTACAGGGAATGCTGATGCTTGTAGTACTACAAGCACCAGCATGCCCTGCAGTGGTAATATATGGGTAATTTAATTAATTTAATTTTATATTGGTGGGAGGGGTCATTAGATAAAAAAAAAACCACATGCAATTCTGAATACACTGCGAGTCCCCGCTAAGAAAGGCTGCATTACGAAGTAGGGACAGGCAAAAGTTGCTTTATGACTGTCCCTATTTCGAATGCCAGCCATGTTAGAATTTTATTTAATGAATGGGTGAGTATGTGATTCGCATACTCACCCATTCACTTTCGGAAGCACCACCGCCGGGAACTTAGGGTTAGACTGCGGGGGAGGACTTAGGGTTAGGGTGAGGGTTTTAGAGTGGTTTACCTTTTACTTACCTTTTGAAGCACCGTGTTCAATTGCTATGCTTCATCAAGGTATAAGCAATCGATTGCCCGGCCAGTTCGGAACTGGCTGGGAGCGAACGTCCCTATCGAAATAGGGCCGCGGGGACCCACACTCCCTTTGCAGTACTCAGTAAAGTCCCAGTGCTGGAGTAATCATTGATCCCCGATCCCCATTGTTCTGTAAAGAGATTGCCATATTATTTTTAAATTGCTATATATACTATCTGTAATCTGTGGTGATCTTTTCTGCAGCTGTTCGCTTGTGTGTCTGTGCAGAATAGTCTTAACAAAAACTATGTGAGTTGGGGTAAACTTACTTAGCTACTGTGTTTGGTGCTCCAGGGAGGCATAAGCAATTGATATCCAAGCCAGTTCAGAACTGGCTGGGAGCAAACTGCCCTATCGAAATGGGGCCGTTTGCCACAGGGACTAGCACTTCTCTGGATAGGACGTCCACTGCCACAAACTAGAGAGGTGTGCTATTTGTTGCGCATTGTCATATTCTACTAGGATAACTGCAGTAATCCTGAAATAGCACACATATAATGTCAGTGCGTTATTTATTCTGTTTACATAAGGTAGTTGAGGCAGTTTTAATAACTCTTAATCAAGGGAATGAGACCATTTTTAGTTAGGTAGTGCAAGATATCATTTTGTTTTGGTGCTCTTAAATCATTGATTGTGGTTCCCTCATAATATGTAATAGTTAACATGATAATGAGGTACAATAATGCCCCCTTGTTCAAAAACTTATTCCTCAAACAGTAGTGTTCCAATTCACATGATTATGCACTAATGTCTCCACTTCACATGATTATGACACACTGTAATTCCATAAATTCACAGGATTATGTCACACAGTAATGTTCACATAGCTCTGCCACAATCCTTCCAGTTCACACTATTATGTGGTATAATCATACAAAGTGTCTTAAGGTTGTTACAAATAGAACATTTATATAATATATGTAAAAGGTAATGTAAATGTATAAAAAAAAATGTAGAACATATAGTGCTATGATAGAAAATTATTCATCTATTCTAGAAAGAATTATTACTGTACAGCAAAACTAGTAATCGATAGATTATTTACACAATATCTGTAGACCCTACCTAAAATTTGTATGCATGATGGCTCAGAAGCCTGAGGTTTAAGAACCTTAATATGTCTTTATTGTAAAATTTAAATTCCTACCTCCTCACACCTAGCGTACAATCCATACACATAACATTGGAAATATTTTCAATATGGAAGTCTGCATCAGGAAGATCCGGATCTGTACTCAAAGTGTACACATGCAAAATACAGTGGTTTTCCGTTCATTGGGCCGGATTCAAAGTTAATAACTCTACGTTACATGCAGAAGTCTGCTGAATAATGGTACTTTGCATATCCAGAACCAATGGGCCTGATCCAGACCTACGATGTTGCACTGTGCGTACTAACGCACAGCGTAACATCAATGCACTCCCCTGACAATCCCCTGGTCCTGCCATAGTTACCCTCTGTTACGCCGGCTAAAGGCTACCCTAACTTTAGCCGGCGTAACTAGGATCGGAGCGTAAGATCCTAACCCTGCCCCTCTAGCCTAATTTCCCTGCCTCCCCCCGCCTACCTTCCCTAACTGTAGCGTAGTTACGGTGATCTTAACTTTGGAACGCCCCTTAAACCGTAACTATGCTACAGTTAGGGACGCCCAATCCTCACTAAAGGAAATCCCTAGTTATGCCGCAGATCGGCAAAACAGCCGATCTTATGCATACGCCCGCCGGCGTAGGTCTGGATCAGGCCCAATATTCCCGCATTAGAACGCATGCAGAGTACTTAAGGTAAGGTTCTGCTGGTGGATCCACAGTCTGCACATAGGAGAGCAGGGGGGTTGCCATAAATGAATATGAATATTTTATGAAAGTCTGCAGCTGGTCCACTAATATTAAATAATAGCTTATGGAAGAAAATAATCAGTTTGGATGCTTGCTACATTCTAACACAACACAAAATGACAGATTTGACTGCTTCCAAGCACTCGATAACACATTGTAAAGCAGTGAATGTGTTAAACAGTAAATACTGGAGTGATTGGATTCTCAAAGACCTCATCAATTAAGTCAAGTAACTTGACCTGTCTGGCATAAGCTCTATTTTACCTTGTATCAGGCACTTGTTAGTTGCAATTAAAAAATTACGTCACACATGTATTAGAGCAGATGCTCGAGACAGTGGATAATTTATCCATAGCTTCACAGTAAACATACGCACATTTGGTCAGGTCCAGAACTTCACTGCCGCTGTGGTTGGAGCTCCGGCCACAGAAAATGGCAAGTCTAGATCCGGTCCATTGTTATGAGTGTACTGAAGTCAGAACAATTCTGGAATCATTAAAAATGTTTCCAAACTATATGCTAACAGATTGTTTTGCATTTGCGCATGCACCGCTACCTTGGTTGATAGTTTGAGCCATGAGATCCAGTTAACCATTTTTTTAGCATGTTTTCTGGTGGTAGTGTAAGTGCAAGCACAAGAGGTAGGGGTTAGGCATTATATTTTACAGTAAGGCTCTATGCATTCCACCCTATTCAATGCATCCTTCTAATGCATCCCCATTTTAATAGGTGGCAGATCAGAAATCTTTAATGTGTGTGAGTGAGGGGAGTGGCCCCCCATGCACTCACACAGAAAGCTGGATCTAGCAGATATCCTGTATCCTGTATTAGAGCTCCAAATAAAGCACCAGTGGACACTGGATATGGTCCATTGTACTTACAAAATAATCACTCACACATTTGTCAAAAGGTTGTCATGTGTAAAGAAGAAGGGAGACTGTAGTTGAAAGCTGTATGCTATATGATGTGTAGCTATTGTATAATTTAGGACCAGATCCTAACTTAATAACATTGGACCGTGTTCAGAATTAAGAACGTCTGATAATTTACGCACACAAAGGGCCGTATCCAGACCTACGCTGGCCAACAGCGTAAGATCGACTCAAAAGCCGACCTGCGCATGCGCTGGGCAGATGTTGCCCGGCATAGCTACGGAAATGCCCGATCGGGCGTCCGTAGCAACAGCGTAGTAATGCTGGAGGGGGTGTTCCCCTCCGTCACTATGCTGCAGTTAGTGCAGGTAGGCTTGGGGAGGGAGGGTATTAACACTTGCTTACGCCGGATGAAGTTAGGATAGCCTTCACTTCCGTCACATATACGCGTGCTAACGATAAGGTTGCTTTCACAGCACGGAAGTGTTCCGAAATTCATTACTTTTGCAAAACGTACTTATTTTGTATAAACGTACGGATCTATTACGAATGCACGGAAAACCTTCTTAAATCTGAATCCGGTCCATTATCTCACTTAAGCTGGCCATACGCTAGGACAATTATTGGTCCCAGCAGGGGGTGACCCGATAAACGACGATTTCCTGCTAGGGAAATGTTCTGTTATTGGCACCATACACCTCCTCTGCTCAATAATCCTAGCTGAAGAGGGGGGCCAGGGCTCTCAGTGCTGCAGCATATCTATGTACAAAGCTGCTTTGACAGCTCGCATAGTACATAAATATGCAGCAGCACCTTTCAGGAATATGGAGCCATTCAGCTTGCTGTCTGTACTGCTCCCTGCAATAGCATAGTCAACCTGCAGCACATAAAACACTGTGGAACTGCAAGTCCCAGCATGCTTCATCATGCAAAGGCAAAGTTGATAACTGGCAAAGCATGATGGGAATTGTAATATCACCTGGAGTGTCAGCGGTTTCCTATAGCTGCTAATAAGGGGTCAGTTAGAAGGCATCCCTTCTGTGAGCAGCAGAGGAGAACGGTATGGTTAGACCACTTCCAGTATTTGTTGCGGGGCGTGACTATGCATTGTGCTAATCCCCAGTCTAATTATTTTATAGATTTATAAGATTTTACCATTTTCTCCACCCCCACCCCCACTTTTTCATCATCTCACACTTCAGATGTTTAAACTGAGCAGTGAGAAAATCTATTTGTACCACTAGACAAATACACTGTATTAGAAAAATGTGTTAGATATGCTCTGCTGGAGTGTCTTTGGAAAATGAATAGACAAAGCATAAGCTCTATTTCCCAAATACAACTAGTAGTTATTGGAACAGAGGTAGTTTTAATGTGAATGTATATATGCCTTAATTCATGTACAACCTCTTTTTGTGTGTGTGTGTGTATATATATATATATATATATATATATATATATATATATATACACACAGTACCAGTCAAAAGTTTGGACACACCTTCTCATTCAATGGTTTTTGTTTATTTAAATTATTTTCTACATTGTAGATTAATACTGAAG
>WWET01001428.1:68005-89483 GCA_011038615.1 Limnodynastes dumerilii | reverse complement strand
CAGCTCTATTTACTAAAGCTTTAAAAAGTTCATTTTTGGAGTTATGAAGTTATAACTCCAAAAATGAACTTTTTGCTATTTACAACAGCTGCACCGCCATGGAAAACACCAGTTTCCATGGCCATGCGGCAAAACTTCGCCAGCCCGTTGTTTTCAATGGGGCTGGCTATTTACTAACCCTCAGAGCAGAGTTTTATACTCTGCTCTGAGAGTCAAATTATCGCCATCTCAGACTGGCGTTTAGAATTCTCTTCCAGCAATCTCCCCATAAAACCCGCTTTTTCTCCCCCTAATATCTGTTATTAGGGGGAGAAAAAGGGGTATATGTATGGGTAGACCTCTGGAACATTCATAAATACCGTTGTCATAAAAAAATGTAAATAAAAAAAAAAATTGAAAAATAAAAAACAATTAGAAAAACAACAGAAATTAAATAAAACAATATAATAGCTTAAATACTTACCGGACCGAAGACGCGTCTGCCCGCAGGTGCTGGTCCCGACATGGAGAGCCTGCACATGCGCAGTGCTTCTCATGCTGGGACTTCATTTTTTTACTAAGTCCCAGCAGAGAGCCACTGCACATGTGCAGGCTCTCCAGACACAGGAAGAAAGCCCGCGATGCCTGAACAAAGTTCAGATGTCATCGCGGGACAGCCAGCGGAGGGTGAGCTACGTTTATACTTTCTTAGTAAATAGAGCCCATAGTGCAAAAAAACTAAATCACGTGACAAGTCAAGCAATTAAAAATGAATGGCAACTTCCATATAATGGGCATCAATTGTAGTTGCAATGTATCCAGGCCCAGAGTAATTCAAAATGCAAGATTGTCCATATTTAAATGTGAGCCTCCATACTTCAATAATATTACTTAAGTCCAATTTTACTTTAGCAAATCAGCAACCAATGCATTGTAAAAATCTCACGCAACAGCTGTTTTGGCGCTCTAGCTCAGCGCCTTCGTCAGGGATCCATCTGAAAAGAAGCTGCTCACCAAATGCAAGATAAGCACAGTATGAATTTACTTACCCCAGCTGATTCCACTTAACTAGCAGGTCCCACAAATCCCACAAATACACAACTGTTTTCACACACAAATACACATAACTGTTATAACACACACACACACACACACAAAAATACATATAACTGTTGTAACATACACACACAAATACACATAACTGTGGTCTCAAACACACATATACACACACCTGGGGCTAGATTTACTAAGGTCGTGTTTAAATCTGACGCTTATAGTACAGTAAGGCAAATCATGCAGTGTATCACATGTGCATGATTTAACTTATAGTACTATAGGCAGCTGCTTGCCAACGGTGAACGGCTTGCTGCGGCAGCCATTTTGAACATTTTTAAATCACATTTAAAATCGCCAGAGAGATTTAAACACTGGCGATTTGAATAAACACACATCTCTGGCGATTTGTATGTGATTCGACTTTTGTAAATATGCAACAGTCAAAATCGCTGCTAAAAAAGTAATAACTACAGCGATTACCACTAAATCGACCTTAGTAAATCTAGCCCCTGCTGTCTTTTACACAGTTATATACTTACCCAGTGTTGCCATTTCAGTGTCCAGCCCAGACGGTGCCTGCATTTTCCACATTGCAGGATGAATGAGGCCCCCCAGAGGCTGCCCATGTGGTGCCTAGTCTTTTTCATTTATTTTTTTTCCATGGCTCAAGAGATTATTAATCAGCTGTTGCAGCTTCTGGAGAGCAGCTGTAAATCAGAGATCTCTTCCTATGTGCAATGCTAGTTAGTATTATTGCACATAGAAGGAGATCTCCTGCTGTCCAGGAGTCGAACACCAAAGATTGCAGCTCAAGAGCTGCAGGTTGGCCAACCCTGCTTTAAATAAACAATTTGTTGGTTCTCCGCCTCCACTCCAAGCTTCTCCCGTGGTTCAGCTGCTCATGGAGGCAGATGGTAGGAGACCCATATCTTTATATCTCCATAGGGGATTGTGGGAACTGGTATAACCTTGCGGCCCTGAGGGAGAGATGGAAGGACAATTTTGGGGTGTTTCTGGATGAGGAGTGGTTGGAGGATATTACAAGTTGTAGGGCGGCTACCTCCTCTTCAAGCTTCCAGCAGATCCAACTGTTCATTTTGCACTGATCTTATTTATCCCTGCAAAGATTAATTTGTATGGGCCCGAGGGGAACTTCAGCCTGCCAAAAATGTGTAGTCCATGGTGTGGATTTTTGGCATTTACTTTGGAGTTGCCTGGTGGTTCAGAGGTTCTATGTTGAGATGTGGAGATCTGTCTATTCTACCATTCCCAGATTACTATTCAGAGTAAAGTAGAGGAATCCTCCATGGTTCTATATCGATCTGTTAGCATTCTAACCTCCCTCGCCTTGGCCCTGATAGCCTGGTTATGGATGGTTTCCTTCCATAAGTAGATTGATTTGGACTCAGTAATGAATCACAAAAAATTTGTCAATACTAAGCATAAGACTTTGACACCCCCTGACTAGACTCACCCTTTGTTATCCTTCTCACTGACGAACTGGAACAAGGTTTCTAGATTATGTTTATGTACAATGTATATGATGTGTTATGATCTGCTTCAATTAACATTAAGGTAGTGGTGTCATCTGCCTATATCTACTCACACTCACCTTATTGTGTTTCTCTCCTTTGTGCCTGTTTCATCCTTTACACTCTGTGGTGATTTATTTTTATTTTATTTTTTTTATGTTTTTTCATTCCTTCTCTTGGGTTATTGTTAGCTGTTTTTTTGTTAGGGGGTTGGATGGGAGATGGGTAGGGGGTTATAATGTATATGTATGTTTGTTCATGCTTGAAAACCAATAAATATACACAATTAAAAAATTATTATAAACGATGATTGGTGTGGCCCCAACAAAGTAAGTGATGACGCATGGCCTAACAGCAAACACTACGGTTCATAAACTTATGAGTGGTCGTAAAAGTGACGGTACATAAGAGCCACATGGCTCATCCAGTCTGCCCAGTTGTTTATTTAAAACTATACTGACCCTAGACACTATTTACCTTCAATTTAGTTTGAGATTTAGGATATCCTTTTATTTATCCCAAGCATGTTTAAACTGTTCTACTGTGTTAGCCTCAACCACCACAGATGGGAAGCTATTCCACTTATCTACCACCCTTTCATGGAAGTCATTTTCCCCCACATTTTTCTCTGAATCTACCACCCTCCAGTTTATATTCATGCCCTCGTGTTCTATTACACCTCTTCCTTCGAAAAATGCCACCCTCCTCTAGCCGGTCACAACCCTTGATATATTTGAAAGCTACTATCTTATCCCTCCTCTCCCTTCTCTGCTCCACGCTATACATGTTTAGTTCCTCTAGCATTTCTTGGTATGTTTAGTGATACATGCCATGGACCATTTTAGTTGCTCTTCTTTGCAGAGTCTCTAATGTATTTATTTATTTCTGGAGATATGGCGTCCAGCACTGAACACAGTATTCTAGGTGAGCCTCCAGAACTGAACACAGTATTCTAGGTGAGGTTGTACCAATGATTTATAAAGGGGCATCACTACTTCCCTCTTTCTGCTACTAATTCCTCTCCCTATGCAACCAAGCATCTGACTTTTGTGGAAACAGAAATAAAAACATTACTATTAATCTCTAAAATAATAATTAATCTTTGCAAGGACTGAGAACAAAGAACCAAGGAAAAGAGCGGGAAAATGTGATCGCACTTTTACGCAACAATGCGCGTGCATGGAAGTGCGCGTGCGTATTTTCGCGGGCTTTTCTTACATTCAATTTTACACATTAATAAACATATTGACTTACATATTTTTACACAGGACTTGTTTATGCTTAATGTCTGTACTCGTTCCTATTTTCTTGGACTGTGTTTTATATTCACAGATGGATCATTTAGCTAAATACTGCCAATCGTCGAATAATTGTCATAATTATGTTGTGTTCAGTCTTGTAGAGTAGAATATAATGCTGTATTAGTTATGATGCTATCCGCCGGAAGATCGCATATAGAGGCCGCAAGTTATGAACATTATTAGATTAGAATGTTAAATGTGTATAACTGTGAAATATGCTGATGAACCTCTGGGAGAAGAACAAAGAAAGACCCCAGAACCAATGACGAGCTAGGAACCACAGAAGGTCGTGAGATCCCTCCAATCAGCGGATGTTCGGCGAACTCTTTCATCATTGTGTTTAAAAGGACTATCTTGTGGACATTGTTTCTCTCAGATGACTTTGTAAGACGTCTTGCCAGTGACTGGTCGTGCTGCTGTATTAGGAGACCCTCGCTTTTGGTTAACTTTTTCTCAGCCTACATAAAATACACTCTTTGTGGGTTGGATCGCATCCATGACTCTGTGTTAATTATAAGGTTTATTTGCGTACAGCTAGATTCCTTTCATTCTCAGTAGTTTCTAATGTAGTGCCATTAATGTTATATTGAGCTTTTGGGTTTTAGTGCTCCAAGTTCATGATTCTTGACCATTCCTCCAGTCTACCTAGATCATCCCTCATTTTGGTTACCCCTCCTGGCGTGTCTACCCTGTTACATATCTTTTTGTCATTTGCAAAAAGACATATTTTCCCAACCATCTTTAAGTCCAACTTAAGTTTTAAAAAAAGGAAATAGGTCGCACCAGCTAGTTAAACCAAATGTATTATGTTAATCAGGAATTATAAAGGGTGCTACCGAAGGTAGAACATTTTGGCAAACAAAAACAAAAGACAGGTGCCCAAATGTGGTACCTGGATATAACCTTTTACGGTGCACACCTAATAGAACTTGACAGAAGCAGCTATTCCGTTATAAAATAAATTTTTAAAGAGACATTTTAAAAGAGTTACAAAGCTTTAAAATAACAAACCATGGGGGCGTGGTCTGACTGTGGACCTGAGCGGACGCACGCTGCAGAGCTCCTCGGACTGGGCCTCAACTTTCCCCACTATTGGGGTGATCCGCCTGCTGGGGACCCCCTATCTGGTCCTCGGGAGACTCCTGCCTCTCCTGACTCCCCCGCTGCCCGGGCCGACACTCCCACCTCTCCTGCTCGCGGTGATTCGGGCCCTCTGGGGACCGCAGCCTTTCCTTTGCTCTTCCTACCTCCGTTACCTCCGCGGACTCCAGCAGGGTGAACGATCCACTGGCGGTGTACAGTACACCCTGCCCTGCCGCTGGACGAAACTGGCCGGAGCGAGAGCTACTTGCTGCCGGCATCAGAACCGCGTGGCTCCTCGTCGCGGGCGCCATCTTGGATACCGCAGCCCGTAGTTTACCGCTGAAAAGTGCCTGGAGGAGGTGAGCTGGACAGTGGGCTCTGATTCTGTGCAGCTGGGAGTGATGCCAATTGACCCCCACAAACTACCACCGGAGGAAGGCTTTTTCAGGGTAGCATAGCCCTGCTCCTGCTCTCTGTCACCCCATTACCCTCCTCTGCTACCTCTTATAATCCCCCCACAAATTATAAGGCATACCCTGCCTAATATTGCCTGCTCTCCCTGCAGCTTCTGCCCTTACCTCCCTACTCCTATAGAGGTCTGAGAGACTGCCTTCCCTACTTCTCCCTGCAAGATAGCTGGAGGAGAGGGGTGGAGGAGTGTATTTGAAGTAGGGAGTTCCTTGTTTCCCTATTAGTCCTGTAGGAAGACCTGAGTCCTATTATGGGGCTCTTTTTCTTCGGTGCAGGTGACTCCTGATGTGACTGTACTACCTTCTCACCATCCAGAGGCCAGTTGTGCTGTTTGACTGTACTATCCCACGTTCACTGCCCTGCAGCAGCCAATATCTTCATCAGGAATACATCTGAGAATTAACCTTTTCAGACCCAAGAGCTGTCAAATGTAATACACCAGTTCTCCCTTCCCCACAGGGGACACCACATATGAGATGCCTGTTTGATTAACCTATTTTACCAACCTAAGTCTCACCCTCCAACCACTGTGTACGATTTTTGGCTATCCTATCGACCAAACATTTGCCTCTATGCCGTCAAGGAAAGCTAAACCTATCCCCCTCCAACCTCCAGTACGGTTCCCTGCACGTCCATCTTCATCTCAGAGTAAAGCTACGGCCTCTGCTTCTACACCTGAGGCTATGGAGCAGTCGGACTCTCCTCCTCCCCAACCCCCTGCTGTCCCAGATGTGAGAACTGACCCTGACTCTGAAGCTCCCTTAACGGTCAAGGCAATGCAACATATGTTGACTGCTCTACGCACGGACATTACCAACGACCTTAAATCTACTCTACAAGATTTGCGTACGAGTATAACGGAACTTGGAGACCGTACCGACCATCTGGAGAATAAAATGGGGGAAATTGTCCAATCTCATAATGGTCTGTTGGATGATCACGAATCACTACAAAAGGAGGTGGAGGCCCTTAGGACCAAAGTCAACGACCTAGAGGACAGAGCACGCCGGAACAATATAAAGATTCGTGGTATCCCTGACTCGGTCTCGTCCACTGACCTGTCAAGCTTCGCAACGGCTCTCTTCCGCAAATTGCTGCCGTCAGCTACCGACAATGACCTGCTAATAGACCGTATACACAGACTCCCCAAATTCAATCTAGCTCCCCCCTCACAGCCGAAGGATACACTGCTACGCATACATTTCTTCCACATCAAAGAAAATATTCTTCGGGCGGCGAGATCTGCTGAGGGTACAGATCTGCTAGGAGACTTGCAACTGTTTCCAGACCTCTCGGCTGCGACGCTCGCCAAACGCAGAGACCTGCGTCCAATCACCTCGGCTCTCCGGGCGCAGGCAATCCAGTACCGCTGGGGATTCCCGACCAAGCTACTTGTCCGTCGCTCTGGGACCCTTCACGCCATCTCATCAGTGGAATCCGGTGCTTCCCTACTCACCTCGTGGGGTATCTCTGTTTCGCCTGGACTGACCCGACGCTCGTCTCCGATCCAGGCTGCGTGGACCCGAGTGGGAGGCTCCAGCAAATAAGAAATGGGTGAGACCCATCTATGTTGACTTTTTCCACTCTTAATCTCGTATGGACTGCAATATTCCACAACTTGTCATCTTTTTGTTGTGTGTTAGCTTTGTCTCTATAGTAGTATAACCAGAGTGGTAAAATTGTCCGCCTTACTTGTTTACCTGGTATAATTATAATTGTTGGTAATAGGTTTGTTACAATAGTCCCCTGGGGAAGGGTCTATACTGACCACCCCCCAACCTTCTGTTGCCACACGATCCCTATGTGGCATCCATTTAAGCCCAATATACAGGGCTTTTTCTGTTTCCCCCTCCTTTTTTATTATTTTCCCACACCATGTTTTAAATGTTTTTGTGACCCTACTGAGAAAGGTATCCTATGCCTCATCATCTATAGAGTGGTCTTTACTATAGATACTACTATGACAAGAATGCACCTATACTCACATACACTCCAGCCCCTTTGCTTCAATGATTTACTTTCTATCATTAAATGTTAGGGGGTTGAACGCCCCGGTAAAGCGGCGCATGGCCCTTGCAACATTTAAATCCTATAAAGCAGACATAGTAGCATTGCAGGAAACCCATTTTTCCTCTCATCAAAACATTACCTTGTCTGATCATCTATATAAATGCCATATGGCAAATGGCCCCTTTAAAAGAAATGGAGTAGCTATTCTTATAAGGACATCCCTACACTTTGAATTGCACTCCTCCATTGCAGACAAAAATGGTCGGTATTTGGTATTGGTGGGTTCCTTGGAAGGTCAGTGGATTACAATTGCATCCGTATATGCCCCGAACACACATCAAATCCCTTTTCTACGATCTCTGTTTGAATTGGTACTTGCCTCTAAAAAGGGTAACTTGGTCCTTTTGGGTGACTTTAACTTGGCCCCAGATCCCAAGCTAGATAGAATGTCAGCTCTCCCTTCTACGCCCATAAGTGTACTCCGCTCCCCCTCCCCATTGTCCCAGTTACTCTTAGAATTTGGCCTTTATGATGTGTGGAGGGTACTTAATCCTACAACCAAAAACTATACGTTCTTCTCCCCACCACATAACTCTTACTCCCGAATTGATCTGATTTTAGCGGACAAATGGCTTCTGCAATATTCTGCATCATCTGCTATTCTGCCAACAGTATGGTCTGACCATGCCCCTGTACAGTGGACTTGCAATTTTAAATCTAGACCCCATATCCTACGTCCATGGAGGTTTTCTGAGTTTTATTTCACTGATTTAATTGCCCAGAGTGAACTCACAAATGCGCTCACTGATTATATGTCCCATAACTTGCCCGCTGATACGCCTTTACATGTGCACTGGTGTGCATTGAAGGCAGTCCTTAGAGGGGCGGCAATACAGATCGGCGTGAAACTACGCCGCAACAATTTAAAATCCCAGCAAATCCTTATAGATAATTTGTCCCGCTTGGAAAGCCTCCATCAACAGTCCCCAACCCCTGCAATTAAAGCAGAACTGGATATTGCCCGCTCTGCACTCTTAGCTTGGCAACAAATCCGAGCTCGAATTACCTTAGACAGAGCTAGACAGAAATTTTATTCATCTGGCAATAGAGCGGGCAAGCTTCTGGCACGTAAATTAAGAGCCCAGCGAGCTCAGTCCGCAATTAAAAACATAACTACGGATCAAGGTCTCCAACTTTTAAACCCATCTGACATTGCAGAGCAATTTGCCCAATACTATGCTAAGCTATATAACCTCAGAGAGGACCAAACTACATATCAACCGACCCCGGTCTCTATTGCCTCCTTTCTAAATGACCTCCCACTCCCTTCCCTGTCGGCGGAGGACCTCTTGTTGTTGAATTCCCCATGGACAACAGCGGAGATTGCCCAGGTAATCAAAGCTCTCCCTTTACGAAAATCCCCTGGTCCGGATGGATTTAAAAATGAATTTTATATCCACTTTGTGGACAAATTAGCCCCACTATTGACCAATCTGTTTAACGACATTCATGAAGGTGGGAAGTTCCCCCCTGAGATGTTAGAGTCCAGAATAGTCACTATCCTTAAACCGGGAAAGGATCCCACCAAATGTCAAAATTACCGCCCCATAGCCCTCTTGAATTCAGACTTAAAAATTTTTGCTAAATTGATGGCGAATCGCCTGTCTCCATTCCTACCCAAACTAGTTCATCCGGACCAGGTGGGCTTCATTCCCCATCGACAGGCCTCTGATGCTACTAGACGTGTGTTGGACGTGGTGGATCTACTATCCACCACGGGAGATAGGGGCCTTCTTCTGTCTTTAGACGCGGAGAAGGCCTTTGACCGGCTACACTGGGACTATATGCGGGAGGTTCTCTGCCGACTTGGCCTCCAAGGCCCTTTTTTGCATTCCATACTAGCCTTATACACGTCGCCCAACGCTAGAGTGTTATGTAATGGTTTCCTCTCCAGTCATTTTCGAATTTCGAACGGTACTCGTCAAGGCTGCCCAATGTCCCCTTTAATTTTTGCTTTAGCCATGGAGCCCTTAGCGACTAGGATCCGCTTAGAGCCCTCCTTCCCAGGACTTATCCTCGCTAAACAGTCACATAAGATTTGTCTTTTTGCAGACGATGTCCTATTGTTTGTTTCCCATCCGCTCTCCGCCCTCCCCTCCCTGCACTCTATATTGAAGAGCTTCAGTGAGGCATCTCTATACAAACTCAACTCTTCCAAAACTGAGGCACTTCCACTCAATACCCCCCAGGCGGTCGTGGCCATATTGCAACAACGCTTCCCCTATGTTTGGAAAACTGACTCCTTATCGTACCTCGGTATTAAGATCCCAGCCTCCACTGCCCGAGTATTTGAAGTCAACTACCCCCCATTACTAGCCCACATACAGAAATTGATGGATGGGTGGATGCGATTTGAGATCTCCTGGCTGGGCCGTATCGCTGCCTATAAGATGATGATATTACCCAAAATCTTGTACTATTTCCGCACCATCCCCTATCTGCTGCCGAGTAAACTCCTCAACAAACTGCGCTCCATCATGACGGCGTACGTCTGGCGACGGAGACCCCCTCGCCTGGCGTATTCGTGTCTACTTAGACCTAAAAAGATGGGTGGGGTGGAGCTCCCGGACCTGCTTCGGTATCAAGAAGCTTGTATCCTTGCTCAAGTGCGCGATTGGACCTTGCCTGTGGGATGTAAACCTTGGGTAGATATAGAAAAGCTCGTTCCCTCCTTTTTCCCCACGGTGGACCTCCTGTGGACCCCCCTCCCCTTGAGACCGGTGGGTAAACCTCCCTTGATGAGCATAGTTCATGCGATTAAGGTGTGGGACACTACCGTTGTCCCAAACCGTTTCTTCCCTCTTCCATCTAACAACCTCTCCCTGGTGGCCATTTCCAAACTTATCCCACATATTAGTTTTAAAAACTGGATCTCTAAAGGTGTCCACTCCCTACAACAAATCCTCCAGGGTCCCTCTCCTCGGCCTTTTACTCAACTGCAGGAGGAATTTGCGCTCTTTCCAGCTGAGCGATTTTCCCATCTCCAACTGACGCACTGGTGCGAAAGTATTAGAAAAAGGGGCCCACCGATATCCTCTCTACCCGAGCCCTTCTTATCCCGATTATCTAATGTACCACTGCGGAGCCTGATCACATTCTGGTACGGCGTCCTGACTCCAGAATCACCTGGACCTAAGACTAAGAGCCAGTTGGACTGGGAGAGAGATCTTGGAGTGGAGTTTTCTCAATCCCAATGGGAATTAATACACTCCTCTGCCTTTAAATTTACGAAGTGTATTGACCACTCAGAGCGGCAGTTAAAACTCCTCCACCGTATGTATATCACCCCGGTGCGCTTGCATAAAATTTGGCCTACACACTCGAATCTTTGTTGGAGAGATTGTGGGGAACGAGGAGATATTTTCCACATCTTTTGGTCCTGTAGAGCTATCAGACCTTTTTGGGATCAAATCTCACGTTTCGCATCAGAGGTTTGTGGACTACCGATCACCCTCACCCCGGAGGTCTCGTTGCTACACCTATTTCCATCCGACATCCCCTCTGACAGACGGTACGTCTTAGGGCATATCCTTTCAGCTGCAAAAGCTACCTTGGGCCAAGCGTGGAAGTCCCCTCTCCCTCCCTCTCCTGCCAAAGTGGTAGCTAAAGTGAACTTCCACTATAATATGGAAACATTCGAGGCCCCATACTCAACCTCCCCCTCGGCCCCTGCTATGCAATGGTTCCTATGGGCAGAATACCTGGCTAACAACCCTACCCAGGCCCCGGTCAGGAGAACTGTTGGATGTGAATCTCCAGAACGCCAAGATACTATCTCTACCTCCCCAGCAGAGTTCTCTGTTTCAACCCCCTAACTGCAATTTTCTGCTATTTGATTATGCATGTATACTTCTGTGCTGTTTCCCTGAGAGAATAGCCCCTATACCTATAATATCGCTGTATATCCTTGTCAATCATCGCGCCCTGATCTAAACTGCTCTGTGATACTATGCGGCTGTATACCTTTTCCTCTGATAACTTATCCTACCCTCCCCCTATTCCCCTTTCCCTTTCCCTTTTATAGCTCTGTACCTGTCCCTTATTTCTTTTCCTCTTATGTTCCCTCTTAAACTCTATAAAATTGTGAGAGATTCCCCTTATCTGTATAGATCTAAGCATTGATATATAGTTTTGTACCCATGTGTTACGTTTTGAAATGTTACTTGTACACCCTGGAAATTTCTCAATAAAAATTACAGTTAAAAAAATTAAAAAAAATAACAAACCATATAGCAAAACATGTAGCTCCCCGTAAATTCAAAAGCTTCTATGCCCTTTATGAGTCATCAGAAGTATATGTTCACTAATTGCAATAGAAACATAGAAAACATAGAGTAATACTTTTATATAAACCACCAAAATGCAAGGATTTGCATACTGCCACAGCCAATGCTAACTACAGATGTATCATCATATGGAGGCTGACCCTAATAAGGGAACTAGTGGTCTCACGACCGACGCTTCACACATACTATGCAGTATCTCACCCTTTCCTGAGCTAGGTCTATAGCTGGCTGGGCAGAGGGATCAGAATGGTGGTGTCCAAGTGGGAAACCAGAGGCTGCGAGAAGACAGACCAGTGCACACGGTAAGGAGTCCCCAATGATTTGCATGAATCACACGATGCCTGACGCGCGTTTCGCCCTCCCTTTGGGTTTTGTCAAAGGCACTGCTATATGGTTTGTTATTTTAAAGCTTTGCAACTCTTTTAAAATGTCTCATTAAAAATTAATTTTATAACGGAATAGCTGCTTCTGTCAAGTTCTATTAGGTGTGCACCGTATAAGGTCATATCCAGGTACCACATTTGGGCACCTGTCTTTTGTTTTTGTTTGCCAACTTAAGTTTAAGTTTCCATCTTATTTAACAGTCTGCGATGTGGCACAGTGTCAAAAGCCTTACTAAAATCTAGATAAGCTATGTCTACAGCTCCCACTTTATCTAATACTTTGCTGATCCAGTCAAAAAAATCTATAAGATTTGTTTGACCTGATTTTCACACAGTGAATCCATGCTGCTTGGGATCCTGTAAGTTACTGGATTTAAGATACAATTTGTTCCTTTAACAGTGTTTTCATCAATTTCTCTACTACTGATGTTAGACTCACTGGTTGGTAATTTGCAGCTTCTTCCCTACTTCCACTTTTATGCAGAGGGACGACATTTGCTATTTTCAGTCCTCTGGAATCACCCCAGTTATTAGTGACTGGTTAAATAATTCAGTTAATGGTTTTGCCAGCACCCCTCTAAGCTCTTTTAGTATCCTCAGGTGTATCCCATCTGGTCTCATTTATTTGTCAACTTTCAGCTTTGAAAGTTCTTTTAATACCTGCTCCTCAGTGAAAGTAGTAGTAATTGCCCCCATTGTATTAATAGCCTTTCCATTTAAAAGTGGACCCTTCCCCTCTCTTTCTTTTGTGAATATTGAACAGAAATACTTTTAAGATGATCTGCCATAGCCCTTTCACCCTCAACTTAACTTTTCCCGTGCGTATGTTAGTTCATACAAGGCACTCCTTCTTGTGAATCAGTCCTAACTATTGAAACGTCTGTGCGTGCATCAGTCCTAAGTCAGACGTCCTTGTTTGTGAATCAGTCGGCCATGATTTCCATGCATATATTTGTGTTCCTGGCATGCTCAGTTTAAATGATCATAAAAAGATGCACGCAGATTCTGCACTTAAGTGTGAATATGGTCCATAGTCACTATGTATGGTTCAGAGTAGCATTAACTTATATTGGATATTATGTACGACAATGTAGCTAAAAATGATAGTTTAAGTTGTCTGTGATGTCTTATATAGACAAAATCAGTACACAGCACTTTAAATAGTACTCTAGAAAGAATATAGTCATTCAGGCTGCCAGTATACAGCCCCGTGCAGACAGAACAGCTTGAGCACTTTCAATTTGAAGTGTCACATTAATCCGCATTGCTAATATTTATACCTTGACCCTTGAACGTGGTAAGTAATTTAAATCTAAATTACCGCCCAAGGCTAAGGTCTTGGGCTGAGAATCACATTTATAAGGGAGGCTGCTCATGCACAGCACCACCCTGTCTATCGGGGGTAGACACTGTTGGTGACTAAGGGCCAGATCCAGACCAAAGACTGTATTCAGAATTAAGAACGTCTGGTAATTTAGTGGATAGAGGATATTTAAGGGACTGGTAGCACGCAGGCCAGTTGGGGAATATACAGTATGATCGAGGATTTAAGGAAATGAAGTTATGGTTGATGAGCCTATAGTAATGGGAAATGGGGCTATTATGGGGTATAGATACACCATATGCAATGTGTGTAATGGTAAGGTACATCAAAAAGTGTATCAAAAGTAAATCAATAGTTAATCAAAAGTTAATCAGAGGTAAGTTAGTCTTTATAGCAAAGCTCGGATGTGGTACGCTTTGGCGGTCCACTTGTTCCAATAGATGTACGTGAAGGGGAGGTTCCGATGGGTAGAGTAAAGGAGAGACACAGATAGAGACACTAGTGCATTAACTTTGACTGACCAATGCAAGGATAAGGAGTCAAAAGTGCACTCACCCTTTCTGTGTCTTGCTGTAATGCATATTTCAGGGTATATTGTAGAGTGACTGCTGCTTTAGTGGAGTGGAGTTGATGCTGTCCTGTATATGGGAAGGAGGTCCGTGACTGTCCTATCCTTCCGTCTGTTTGGGAGATATAAAGCAGCAGATACCTAGTGCAGGAGTGGAGGGCAAGGGGAAGTAATATACTCGCCTTGTCCCTGTCTTGTCTAGTATGCGATGGAGAGGTCTGTAGTGCTGAGCGCTGTGTTGATCCGGTCTACGTGGTTTTGCCAGGCACTAAGTATGGACGTCACCTCGTAGCAGCTGAAAGACAGGAGGTGGCGTATGCCTGTGCGATTACCCGGTGTAGTGGGTGTGGGGTGCAGCGGTAATACATTCACCTGGCCCGCGTCTTTATGTAAGGCAATGGAGAGGCACCGTGTGTGGATCTTCAGTGGTCCTAGCGTCTTGCTGCGATGCCGTTGCTTGGCCGAATGTGAAAGTCTCGTGTGGAGTACCCAGGAGGCGCCGCAGCGTCCCCGTGGTCTCGCGAGATCAAGGATATGCGGCTGAAGATGGTGGTTCTGACTGATGCAAGGAGTCTGACCGATAGTGGTGGATTCCAATGGTTATTTATTCACAATAAATTTGTTTAAAAAACACTGTGTGGAGCATATAATGTAACCAACGCGTTTCGTCACGCAATGTGACTTTATCAAGGATATATGTAGCAATATGCTGGGGGTCTTATATAGGGAGAGGGCGGGTGATAGGGAAATGATTGACTGGTGGGTGTGAATTGAGTGTAGCCTGGGGATGAGTGATATCCCAGGGAGGGGAGGAGTAATGGTGTATAGGAATTTAAAAAGGATGTATAAGATACTGTATAAGATACTATGTACACTGGAGGGGGGGAGAGGAATGATGAGACATATAGATTAAGAATGTGTAAAAGAAGGTTTAAAAGGAGATTGCGTGGATTGTTAAATAAAGGGGGATCACAAGATGCTATTGATCTCAAGGTCTATGTTTAGACCATTGGGTATCAATGTTTTCAGACTATATATCCAACGGATTTCTGTCTTATTGATCAATTTTATAAAGTCACCTCCTCGCCAATCTTTCTGAACAATGTCTATTCCTAGAAATTTCAGTGATGTTGGGTCCTGATTGTGTGTTGTCCTAAAATGTTTTTGACACACTGTGTTGCATGTAGCCCTTGCAGATGTTGCGAATGTATTCACTTATTCTGATTTTCAATGTTCTTGTTGTTCTGCCTACATATTGTAATCCGTAAGGGCATTCAAGTAGGTAGATGAGGTTCTTGGAGGCACAGGATATGTGTTGTTTGACCTTAAATATCTGTTTGGATATAGTGGAGGAGAATGTTTGGGTTGCTTTTGTGTGGTGGTAGCCTGCTGTGGTGCACCCTTGGCACGTGCCACAATGAAAAAAACCTTTTGATGCTATCAACCATGTTTCTTTGTTGTCTTCTTTTATATGGTTCTTGACTAATTTCGACTGTAGATTGGGTGCTTTTCTGAATATCACATGTGGGTGAGGACCAAGGATTGGTGCTAATATTTCACCCTTCATAAGAACGTGCCAGTGTTTTTTGAGAGTTTTTTGGATAATGTGGCTTTTCTCGTTGTATTCTGTGATGAAATACGTATTCTGTGCATCAGTCTTATTCTTTTGGGTGTATGTCAAAAGAGATTCCCGGTCTATCTCCCTAACTTCTTGGTAGGCTTTATTGATGAGTCTGGGGTCAAAGTTTTTTTCTTGGAATTGTTGTGTCAGGGTCTGGCTTTGTGTGTCATAGTCTTTAATTGATGTACAATTACGTCTAAGACGCTTGAATTGACCTATAGGAATATTCCCCTTAACACCCATCGCCCAAAATACTGCTAGCACTAAAACCACACCATTCTGTCTGGTAATTTACACTCGCAAAATGCGTAAGTGGAGTGATTTCTATTCAGGGCGTATGTGCATACCATGAAGAAACGAAGAGTAACTGGAATGATGCGTAAGTAATTTCCGTACGTCAAAAAATGCGTACGAACATAAAAGATCGGACGGATTATTAATAAGTAGGCATCAATCAGAATATAAATAGCAAAAAATAGGCATGGTAATGCAGTAGACGTGCGGTTGTATTTGCGAACGTTTAACTTCCATGACATATACGCACGCTAATGATAAGGT
This sequence comes from Limnodynastes dumerilii, assembly GCA_011038615.1. Taxonomy (NCBI): domain Eukaryota; kingdom Metazoa; phylum Chordata; class Amphibia; order Anura; family Limnodynastidae; genus Limnodynastes; species Limnodynastes dumerilii. The sequence continues at coordinate 73,251 of WWET01001428.1, read as the reverse complement.
TGCTTTCACAACATGGAAGTGTTCCGAAATGTATTAATTTTGCAAAACTTACTTATTTTGTATTAACGTACGGATCTATTACGAACACACGGAAAATTTTCTTAAATCTGAATCCGGTCCCAAGTTATTTGCGCAAGACCCCTGTCTCGGAACATTTGGGCATGCATGTTCCATATGTTCCAATAGAATTCCTACAGACGTACAGGCGGGGATAGCCATTTCAATGAGGAGTCGGAGGCAGGTAAGCCCCGTTACGACTAGTTGTAAACGTTAAGGGGGCTACTTACGTGTCCAGATTTACAACCGACAACGGGGAGTGAAAGTTTAATAAAGATTGATGTTTTTAATAAAGTGAATACATTTTTGTCATAAAAAGAGACCCAGAGTGCCATTTTGAGCAGTCTTTTTCCACATAATTTCCCGGTAGGATGACTTAATGTGTACTTATTATTTAGTGGATAATAAATATGATAAATTGTGTCATAATTAATAAGGGTTGTTTTTTTTTGTAACTATTAATATTTATATTTATAAGTTAAATGCTGCTATGTTGCTAAGTATGTTTTAATTTATATATGTGTGAGTCTGGTGTTGAATCCAATATTGTTAATCAACGGAAAAATATTTTTGTTGATTGAACACTTTTTAAATAAGGAATCACTAAGCCTCATTTATGTTATGCCTTATTTGGAAATCACCATGAAAGATGAAGAAACACGTCAAGGCTATTATCAAGTATCGCTGCTTTGAACTGACGCAGGCACTGAAATGTTCAAGGTGACCTTAAGGCAAGCATGCAGAGGAGCATCCAAAGTATAAATAGACCCCATGTGATAAGAGCCTTGAGAACGATCGTGGTTAGATTGAAGCACATTGGTTATACATCTGGGGCCTGATCCAGACCTCCGTCACCCGGCGTATTAAAGAAAAAAGACGATCTGCACATGCGCTGGGCAGATGTTGCCCGGCGTTGTTGCTTAAACGCCCAATCGTGGATCGGGTGTCCGAAGCTTCAGTGTAGTAACGCTGGAGGGGGCGTCCCCCAGTGATACTACGCTGAAGTTAGTGCAGGTAGGCGGGGGAAGGGAGGGTAATGAGACTGGGAGGGCGGCGTTGATATGTCATACAACATATCAACGCCGCCGTCCCAGCGTCAACAGTCGCTTATGCTGGCTGAAGTTAGGGTAGCCTTCAGCTGGTGTAAGCGACTGTTAATACGCTGGGGCAAGGGGGAGTGTCGGGGGAGGGAAGCAATGGCACGCTAAGTGTTAGACCGCTCAGTGTACCATCGTAGGTCTGGATCAGTTCCCTGGTGTCAGCGTGCATCAGTTAAATTGACAACCGAATGCACTTTCTGAAGACAGCTCATTACAGACTTCAATTCTGTTTGAGTATGATATTATGTGATTTTTAAAACAACACTGTGAAATAAATAATGTCCACACCATCAGCGATGGTATTTTATTTTCCACATCATACCATAACCAAATACAGAAGTAACAAGACCGGTATATACCAGGGAACAGGCACCAAAGGGAAGCATGGTAGAGGCAGTGGAACACCGAGCAGGACACAGTGGAAAAAGGAAAACAAAAGTACAGACTATAGAAAACACACCCACTATCCTCCTGCCAGCCGATGAGAGACTGAACTATAATAAAACGTCAGGCTGTGAATAAATACGGATAATGCTTCTTTTTTGAACTTTGGTTATTAGTACCCGCTTCTTAAGAAGAAATAGAGGATGAGGACCGACTATATAATTGAAACTGTTTTGCTACCTATAGAATAAATATCCTATGCATCTGATGCATGTATTTATTTATTGATTATATTTGATATATCTATTGCCTACATCTATCTATCGATATATACAGAGTTACCATACTGTGTATCTTATCCATTTCATCCATTGATTGCATCTGACACATTCATTGTTTGTATCTGTTGTAAGATCTACATTGTCAGCGCTGTCACCCTTAGTTCTCTTTCAAAGTAAATGTATTTATTCACTATATATACACATGATTTATAGAGGGCAGGGGCAACAACAGCAACAACCTATTGCGCTCCCATAATCTCTTTTGTGTGTGAGTTTACACTAGCGTTAACAGTAGTATTACTCGTAAATGTTGTAGTTATTCTTTCGACAATGAATATGTCAAAACTTATACTGTCCACACAAAAAGGTGACTGTAATACCCCTTTCATACCAAAAACCTGGGTCAATGAACATGACTTCTAGTCCTCTTTCATATGTTCAAACCGTAGATACAACCCGGGTAAATCGTGGGTTCTAGCCTTTCACACTGAACCCGTGTCTCCAGAGGCAGGTAGTGCTCTCAATCCCCCAATTTACATTTTTTTACACCAGTGCAACAGATCCAGGTTGACCCAGGTTGACCCTTTCACACTGACACCCAACCTGGGTTATTAGCTCGGTGTGAAAGGGGTATAAATGTTGACATATTAATTCTGTCCACATTTAAAAATGGTGGAATTGTGACTGTCCACAGAAGTAATAAAGGTGGCAGCGGGTCCTGCACAAAATAAAATAAATTAAAATGTATTAAAATAAATTGACATAATTGGTCAGTTTATAACTTAGGATCTCCCCACCCTGTAAGATTAAACAGCTTGTCATTTATTAATTATGAGGTGGCCGCTCCTGTCTGTAGGAGTTTCTAGAAAAGAAGAATTTTTTACATGCTTGGAATAATTTAAAATGTATTTTTTTTACTTGCCACAGACCTTTGAAATATATATATATTTTTTTTGGGTGGGGGGGCTGTTATTGGCTAAAGCGATTGGATCCCTTACAGATGAATAACCTCGCTTTTGGTATTACTGAGGTTATACATTTTTAATACATTTATTAATAAAACAAGGTGTCCAGCAGGCCCTGAAAGTCAGGACATACTGGCAATTGTGACTCCCCAAGTGCCAACATACCTTGTCAGCCATGGGTATGCTGTTGTTTATAGGTCTCTTTGGCCCCCCAGATTTTGCCACTACCAGTCTAGGTCAGCAGTACTAGGGTTAATTTGTTTGGGGGGAAGGGAATGGTTTGGGGCTTACGTTTTTGTGGAGGTTTTTAATATTAACTATTTTGTGATGGAAATGCCCACTGTATTGCTGTGGGGTCCACTGGCTGAGCATGTGGCATCTCATCTTTAAATGCCTCCCCCAACCACTTACACGTATCTGTCTCCGGACGGATTATATCCACACCCCTCCGTACGTATTTTCTCACGTGCGATTCACAAGTCCGTGCCTACTGGACTTTCATGCGTAAAATCAACATATATTGCGTAAATTTAGTTACTATGCATGCGCAGTTCATCCGATCCTAAAAATACGCACAGAACTTCCCGCAATAACAGATCACTGAATACGGCCCAATGTCTGCAGTTCTGCCATACTAGTTTTTGGTTTATTGTGTATCTGCATTTTAGTCACATTTTTACATTGAATTAAAATGACAGTTGTTAGATAGAAATGCCATCAATATTACAACAATGATAAATTTGATTTTGTTTCTAATATATATGAACTGGAAAAAATGAAATAGTAATGTCACAAATATCATAAAACTTTCATATACATTATATGCTATTGCAAAGTATTTAACAATTCTATTTTATATAAGATCTGTTTTTTGTTTTCTATTATTGTAAAGGAAAAAATTACTGTTGTCATCTTTGGACACCAAATAAAAATGTATATATAAATACACTTCCTTTATGATATCCTCGCCCATTTCTTGCAAGGTGGTTGACGTACTCACTCACACTCTTATTTTTACATGCATTAATGTCTAATAGATTACGTCTTATGCTGGCCACATCTAGCGACCCTGCTGCTTGGTCTGAGAGCAGAGTGACAGGATCACTCTCCAGCTTGGCAACACATGTGGTCTGAGCTGCCAAATCCCTTTCAGAATCTATGGAGCTTTTTACTGCAGTCAAACAGTTTTGACTGGATTATAGTTGGGCATCAGGCTCATTTAGGAGAAAACATGCTGGAGACAGCAAAGAATGAGTGGCCAGCTTTTGTAATAGATTAAGTTCCTATCTATTAATCAGTTCAGACAAATGTAATAAGTGACAAGTGTTAACCTTTAAGCTGCATGCACACGTGCAATGTACACGGAGAAGGGTCCAATAGAGCATGTGCACGAGACCGGTATACACGCAGAGGATTTATTGTACAGAAGACAGGGAGAAGAAACAAAGAATGAAGACTGAGTGGGACATTGGAGCAGATCCAGAACTAATAGTGGAGGCTAACGTAAGGAATTTGCGGGTGTGGGTTGTCATTGCAAGTGGGCTCGCAGAGACAAAGCAATCAATCCCTGGAACATCGAAAAAGGTGCTGCTGTAAGTCTAAATGTATCCCCAACACCTACCCTAGTCATTATCCTAACCCTCCTCTTTAATTATCTTAAGCCTAACCATCGTCTTCCATTACCCTGACCATAACTCTTCCTTCCCTGCAGTCTGACCCTAAGACTTTCTTCCCCACAGCCTGATCCTAGGACTCCTCTCCCAGCTGCCTGACCCTAAAAATGTTCTTGCGTGACCCTAGCCCTCCCTTTCCCTGACTTTGGGCCTAATCCAGACTTACGGGCGCCGCCGTTTTTACGGCGGCCGTATGCGTAAGAACGGCATTTCTGCCATTCTGGGAGCCATGGATCTGGCGTCTGTAACTACAACGGACAAATGGGCGTGCTGCGATGCAACTACGTTTTAGTTACGGAAGATAGGCGGAAGGAGGGAGGGTAATTAGCTAAGGAGGGCAGGGTTTTTCAGATTACGCTCCTGTGTGAGCGTAGTTACACACAGTTACGCCGGTTGAAGTTAGGGTAGCCTTCAGTCGGCGTAACTATGTGTAACTACGCTCACACAGGGGGACTGACAGAGGGAGTGCACGAGAGCTACGCTGGCTGTACTTATTGGAGCAGGCCCTTTAACGCTAACCCTCCCTTTCTATTACCCTAACCTTCCCTTCCCCACAACCTAACCTTAAAAATCCCTGGAGAGTGTTACTGTTTGGGGTCTAGTCAGTGCAACGGGGTCCAATGGGTGTGCGGCATATAAAATTTTAAAAATGGCTGTGTTTTCAAAATAGAGATAGCTGAAAATGAGCTTTTGGCTGTCTCTACTTCTAAAACAACCATTTCTCTGTAGTTACTCCGTCCCGGAATTTGCTATCCTAAATTACACATGCATGAAGGATGTCCCTCC
>WWET01001428.1:57290-67964 GCA_011038615.1 Limnodynastes dumerilii | reverse complement strand
GCATACAGAACGTGTTGTCCAGGACCCTACCAACTGCGTGCGTGCGGAATACTGGATTGCAGTAAATACCTATGCCCACACACCACGGGTATTTCGTATGGTGAGTGGACCAGTCCACTGTGCGGAGGCTGAATTCCAAAAGGTTGCATCAGACAGACTGCTATACAGGTAAAGTACAATATTCTATGCCCAATGCATCATACACACTGTCCAATTGTCATACTTGATGGTCGTATCAGATACATTGATACAGTTAATTGGACAGCATGGATGGGGCTGATTATTACTCCTTGTTATCAACGCCAAATCTATACTTGTTCCCAAAACATAGTTTTTGTTAATTCTACTTATATACATTTCTGTGAAGATGTTGATCTTATTTGTGTCACTTAGATTTTGATAGTTTTTTTCATGTTCTGCCTTTTTATCTCTCAAAGTTTGCATATAAACAAATCTATCTCATGCATAGTTAATTGGATGACTTAAGCCCCATACACAGGACTAACCCTCCTTCATATAAAAGAAGATACAACATGGTGCCCCTGATGGCCAGCGTACATTAAGGAACATAGGGCCTGATCCAGGCCTGATCCAGACTTAATAACTACAGGCAATTTACACATGCAGCATGTGTAAGTCTGGCTGTGGGAATGCACTGCGCATGTGAGTGGCAGATGTTACACATTGCAACTCTAATCGTACGTAACTTGTTCGTAGCTCTTTACAATAAGGGGTGACCTTCCTATGCAAGCCGAATATATGCACATTGGGCAGAGGAAGGCATTTAAATTGTACAGTATGGGCTGGGTTAGGCATTACATATGACCAAAGATACATAAAGAAAACTTAAGGCAGGGTTCTAAACACGTAAGTCAGCTAAGCTGCGTATGTGAGAGGGGAGTGCCAGAGGAATTCATTATTATATAGTCCAGTCATCATACCTGACAGTCCTATAGAGTACTTTAGTATTATTTTTTGGATCATCTGCATGGGGCATAACTATTGTATCTTTCTGTTTCTGGTTCCTATGTTGCCCATAATACCGAGTTAAGCTTTTTTCACTTACTGGACACACTTAATAGTAAAATTGTGAATTTACCTAAATATATGCACACGAAAAATCCACAATACCAATTCAGAGAAAATAAAGAACCTGGTTAACCACTCCCCCTGTGTCAGGAGTGCACATAAGGACGTAAGTCTTTCCTGCGTATAATTAGTTACGTGCAGACTTTGTTAGCTGTGATTTGGTCATGCGTTTAGGTGCTTAAAATTACTTATGTTTCAAAGATACGTAACTAAACACATTGATTAGGCTTTTGAAAAATAACGGGGTTTTTTTTGTTTTTCTCAAACAGCTTGTACTCTCATTAACATATATAAACAAAAGCAACCATTAAAAATACAACTCGAAAAAAGAATAATCATGATATAATTTACAAAACACTTAAACGCATACTGCATGAAGTTAGAAATAAAACAATCTACTAAATATAGAGACTTTCATAAAACATTATAAAATAAGCATTTAAAAAATTTAAATAACACAAACAACCAATACAGTTAAAATATAAGTAAATGTAATGGTGTTTGTTCACAAAATTAAAAGTAAATAAAAAATCCCCAAAAAAACCATTGCAAACTCTAAACAAATAATAGCACTTTTACAATGTTAAAGTCTTGCATAAAATATAAAATCAGCATAGGATTAAATTAACGAGCCTTTATTTGTTTCACTTAAAAACACATCCATTGATTATAAATACGCAGCAGGTGTGGCCTGAACTAAGTAAGTGCTGACACATGGCCTCACAGCAAACAATACAGTTCATTAACTTACGAGTGGTTGAGGGTTACCTTAACTTTTCCCATGCGTATGTTAGTTTACGCAAGGAACGCCTACTTGTGAATCAATCCTAACTGTTGGAACGGCCATACTGTACATTAGTAGCCCGTGTGCTGCTCATGTGTATTAAGAGTCTAGCCACCCATGTGGGACTCATTACGTGCCAACCCGTGCATCAGTCCTAAGTCTTATGTCTGTGTATTTAAATCGGTCGGCCATGGTTTCCGTGCATATATTTGGGTTCTGGGCATGTGCAGTTAAACTGATCATAAAAATTACGTAGATTCTACACTTACATAAGTGTGAATATGGTCCACTATGGTCAGGTTTTTCAAATAGTAGAGTCAGGTGTAATTCTGACTATAATCAGGTTGTACATCATGTCCAACACAAAACAGCTTATTGCATTAAGGACCCGATTCACAGATCAGAATGCGTTAGCTGCAGCAGTATCCGCACCTAACTCATCTTACCTGCCCTGCAATCTGCTCCCATTTTTAGGAAGCTTATGACACTTTAGAGTACGAGAGGGCTTCCTTAAGTAACCGTTTGTATTTTCCTTCTTAAGAAGGTAAATACAAATGGAAATCCCTTCCCCACGTACTCCCCAGCTAATTTAAATCCCTCTGACTGTCCGTAGTAGGTTATTTCCTAATTCTCCGCACTTAAGAAGCAGAACCTTCTTAAATGTGAATCCTAAATGTGTATGCAAAGGGGCCGCGGTCTTCTGTATTATGTGGCCCCAATGCAGCCAATCAGAGATATAGGATGGTTATGTTGTATCAGTTAAGGTAAGTGCTTTGCAGCAAGTGGGTGGGATATGTAGGTTGGGGTTCATGCCAATGAATGGGGGTTAGAATATGTAGATAAAGAAATTATATTCTTGCTGTAAATGTTATAAAAGTTTTAATTCAATATTTGAGATTTCAGAACAAGAAGAATTATCCCGTTACCTACAAACTTCCTTAAGGACATGCACAGCCACTGCCAGGTACTTACTGTTGATCCAGATAAACTATGATTGACAAGCGAGTGTGGGCATGGCTTCTCGTTTACCAAGCAAAAGGGGTCTACTCTCACAATGATCATAGTAATAAACAATCCAACTGATAAGAGGTCTTTATTGCTCATTTTAGGCCTAAACTTATTAGGCTAATATACTTTCTCAGCACTTTCTGAGGAAACCTGATTTAAAACAGGAGAAACGCGTCAAAGGCTTTTAAATTACCAGCAGGACTATCTATCTAAATCACGGAGAACATCTAACTGAATTGCATGCCCATCAATATTCACTTTTATTCAACAACCAACTCTGCAGCATATTGGAAGGACACATAATCTAAGGGAACGGCTGGAAGGTGAGAAGTGTTTCCCGTCGGTGACACCAACTGGCAACACAGCGGGAGCGATCTATCCCCCTGGGACCCACTACACCGAACGGCGTACACGATCCCCAGGACCCTCCGGGAAAACCCGGAGGGAAGCCATAGATTTCTGGAAGGGGGCGAGGCTTAATGGTGCGATTTATGCAATTCGTGTCATTAAGCCCTGTCAATCACTCCTGTAATCTCTAGTGTTCCAGGGATGGACAGGGCTTGATGACATCATCAAAGTCCCACCCATCCCTAGTAACGCTAGGGATTACAATAGATATTAATAGCTGGTAGGGCTTGTGGGAGCTTTGCCGACTCTCCCCAGATACTGGGAGAACTTTCTAAATTTCGGTAGTCTCCTGGATATTCCGGGAGAGTCGGCAACCCTGCATTAAATTATCTTTTTGTAAACAAATCATTTTCATTTCCAAAAAGTGTTATGAAGCAGCAGTGCTGGTTCTGGTAAAATGCAATATTTTGGAAGCACAGGTGGTTTGATGAATATATTATAGATTTTTTGTATGTTTTAGTTGGTACTGCTCTTTTTATTTAATAATTTGCAAAGAATAATCCACCAAAAGGTAAGTGTTTAACCCAACCCTACTCTTAACCCTTACCCATAGCCTAACCCTAACCTTCATTTTCTTCAGCCCTAACCCTAATGCTCCATGCCCCGCAGCCTAACCCAAACCCTAGATACCCCGCAGCCTAACCCTAACCTCTTACCTGCCGTAACCACCACATCCTCTTGCTATTGGGAACGTGGAAATAGGTTTCCATTCCCAATAGCAATTTTCTGTTTTCATTCTATTTGGAACAAGGATACAGCATCCATTCATCATGTTCAAATTACGTCAGCAACCGCATCCCTTTATTTACTATGTATGTTTGTTATGTAGGTTTTGTTGACTTTGAGCTGTTACTTGCTTGCTGATTTTGAGAGACTCCTTCTTCCATAATGTAGAATCTTTGGGTTTAGCTGGGTGCGGAAATTTTTGGTATCAGGCCGGATTCACAGATCCGTTTTCACGTGAAGTTGCGTGCGTACTTTTATGTACGTTTTAACTGTGCATGCGTAGTAACTTTATTCACATAAGTAACGTAGAATATACGCAAGTAAGGGCTTTAGGCACGGACATGTGAATCGCACTTGGGGACATACGTACGGATGGGCGGGGTTAAAATACGTGCCTGAAAAGTTACGTGAAAGAGGGTGGGGGGGCATTTAAATGAGTCTTTGAGGGCGCGGTTACCTAGAATCGCAAATATGGCATACATATGCGCACATAACTACATATGTAAAGTTAGAAGTGGACTATGGAGGCATATGTCTATGATTGCACGGCCGTGAGAGGGGAGTGTCATGGGTGTTGGTGGGTGTTGGCTTGCTACGTGCGTGCGTATAATTGCCTACTTTTGAACAAACGCATTTGTGAATACGGCCCATCATCTTGAACATAATGGGCCTGATCCAGAACTACGCGTCGGAGCGAATTTACGTGTGACAGAGACGTAAAATTGTTGTTTAGAACACACTGCGCATGCGCACCATAGAAAATACGCACATTCACGTAGCGTAATTGTGAACGTATGGGCTATTCACGTATATGTCACGTAAATACTTACGTGTGGGCGTGCCAAATTTACGTTACTCGAAAATAAGTCTGAAATACGTGAAGTAGGCGGGGTGTGGTATTTAAAGTGTACAGTATGGGCGTGCCTAGCCGCGTAAATTCATTCAGCCCATACGTACGCGTGCGTATGACAGCGGTTACGTTGGAAAAAGTTAAGGTAGGGTTTGGGAAGCGTATCTTGACAAAATACGTCCATGCAAGGGGTGTACCGAGGGGAGTGTAGCGAACTTACGTGCACGAAAATACGCTCCGCGAATAAACGTACGGCACACGTAGTTCTGGATCCGGCCCAATGCTGTGAACTTCCAGAAAAAGCAAGATACGTTCAATTATTTACACTATAAATTAACATTTTGTGCAAGTTATTTGAGGCAAAAAACGGATTTGGAATAACTAGTAAATGTATAGTTTTTGTTTCTTTCATGTAATTCAAATGATAAAGTATTATGTGCAAATATTCCACCTTAAAGTTAGTTGTTTTTTGGGGACCCTGTTTTGAGTACATGTGTAATAAAGACTGTATGATTTTGGTTGGAGCAGATAATACTTGTGTTTTACATGTATAAAGAGACGCATTTCAGAATATTAAGGGCAATACCTTGCTATGTGCTGCTATGTCCAATTACTGAAGTCCCAGCATAGCTTTGGGACTGCAAAAGGAAGACCACATATAATATATTATTCTTATTAGGCAACTGAAGCATAGGAAGCATAAGATCAGTAACAATACAACAAGCTAAAGTTTGGTAGGTCACCAACAGGATATCTAAAAAGTCAGGTGCCAGGGAAGAAATGAATGGAACAAAGACACTGACAGGCAAAATCATGAAGCAGGAAATCAAGAAAAACAACACAGGATTATGGTCTAGGTCGCCAAATGTTTAATGCAATGGAGGCAAAATGCCAGCAAACTGATTTCTAAAAGGGAGTGCCCAAAAAATTAAAGTTTTGTGTTGGAAGCTAAAAGAGTATCAGGTAGACAACTAATAAAACTCTGCTATCTTAACATCCATGCCAACCAGCATATTCACATAATTATGTGTGAATGTGTCTTAATGTATGATGACACCATCATCACCTTCATGATGATCAATGGTGCTTTAAAGTTCTGTAATATAATTCATAAATATTATCCACTGAGAAACAATTGTTCCTATTGTTCCCAGCCCCAGACCCATTGTTTATAGCCTGAGCTAGTAGCAGCAAATATTGTACCCAGAGCACTTCAGTTTTTAATAGATTGGTAATTAATAGATATTAGCCGTGGCAGCACTAAACTGTTTTGGTGTTAATGGGGTAGATCTAGAACTACGTGTGCCGTACGTTTATTCGCGGAGCGTATTTTCGTGTGCGTAAATTCGTTACACTCCCCTCGGCACACCCCTTGCACGGACGTATTTTGTCAAGATACGCCGCCCAAACCCTACCTTAACTTTTTCATACGTAACAGAGTACGTCCGCTAACGGACATATAGACTACGTGAATGTATGCAGCTTAGCACGCCCATACTGTACACTTTAAATACCACCCCCCGCCTCCTTCACGTATTGCAGACGTATTTTGGACTAACGTAAATTTGGCACGCCCACACGTAAGTATTTACGTGAGACATTTGTGAATCACCCATACGTTCAAAATTACGCTACGTGAATGTGCGTATTTTCTATGGTGCGCATGCGCAGTGCGTTCAAATCTGCGAATTTACGTCTCAGCCACGCGTAAAATCGCGGGGAAGCGTAGTTCTGGATCAGGCCCAATATCATATAATTTTCCCCCCGTATAGGAAATAAAATGGTAAAACCTAATATGTGTGCAGGTTATCTTTTACTTTTATTACTGTAATTCTTTTTATGGTAAAGGGTGTTTGTCTGCAATAGTTTTGCAGGTACCATACAGATCCTGATGTACTTGTATAGGAAATTAGTTAAGGCTGGTAGAGTACTGGTAATAGCAACAAAATGATCTATGGAGTTGGCAGATAGTAAAATAAAAGGAGAAGGATGGAATAGAAACTCATCGGCAAATTCAGTTCTCTGCAAGGTGACTTTAAATTGCCCATAACAGCCTTCAACAGGTGCATTAGCCAGTGTCTGGCTCAAACATATTGAAAAGGCCGTCACAGTTTTCCCTTTCAAAGTAAAGTTTGAAAACATCAGACCAGAGTCAGACTTTTGGCACAGTGGTAGTGGAGATCTGGCCGGATCCCCACTGCATCCAGTCTTCCATGATGGCAAGGAAGGGCCACTCCCCTTGCACACATGAACCTACACTCTGTGGACCTCACTTAAAATGGGGAAGTCTGAATCCAATGGAGCCAATGAAGGGTGCTTAGCACTTCCTCACTGTACACTCTACATACTTATCCCCCTCCCACTTAGTGCACACAATCTCTACATCCTGTCCTGCCATTGGAAACACTTCCTGTTCATAACTTTGGATCCCGAGGATTTATATTAGCAGTGTGGGGCTTGTGCATACGTGGTCGCAAAATATGGGCATTTTCCAATCCTAGCTATCAGAAATCACCCTTTTTACAGAAGTCTGGATGCGGACCACTCTATTTAAAATATGTTTAGCAAATATGCGCCAAACCCGACGCTGACCTGCAGGCTCAAGCATCGCTAGTGCCATTAGCACTAGTGTGCTTACTACAACCAGTTAAAGGTGGGTTGTGAGGTAACAATATAATCATTCTTGAATTATTCTCTGAGGTCCCTCTTTTGCCCTACTTTATTACTATATCTGAGCAGCAGCGTAGATCTGAAGTTGGATCACAGCTGTGTTCTGTGTCCTGTATGGTTTCCCCTTGCACAGGTGGACTTATGATTCGTTCACGCTACCTCAGTGCTCGAAATGGGCCGGTATACATCAGTATGGCATACCGCCACTTCTGTGAGCCAGCTCTGAGTAAGAATATAGCTGCTCACAGAATTGTAAGATTCTGTGAGCGGCTGTATTTTCACTCAGTGCAGGCTCACAGAAGTGATGATATGCGATACTGACGTATAGCATACCAGCTCACTTCTCCTGCGCTGCGCTGCCGCCGGGACCCACTGACAGAGCGGGCTGTGCTATGCACAGCCACAGCTCTGATCAGAGCAGAGGACGCAAGTGTGACCTAAGGTCACGCGAGCATCATTAGCCTGCAGAGCGTGCGCCATGGAGGAGAGAGCCGGAAGACACAGGAAAGGTAAGTTTATTTGAATGGTTTCTTTTTAGAAAGTAGTTTTGGAATGGGGGAATGGGAAGCTGGACATGAAAGGGACTTAGGATGGACACATATAGAGGGGAAATAATTCTGGCTGGAGACAGAAGGAGGTGCAATAAAGCTGGGTGGACACAGATAAAGTGGGGAGCAATAAGGCTGGCTGGATGAGAGGACACTCATAAAGAGGGGGCAAGAAGACAGTCTGGGCACACAGAGGAGGCAATAAGACTATCTAGGCACATAGAGGGGGCAATAAGACTGGGTAACCTGAAGGAAGGGGTAATAAGGCTGGCTGGATACAGGAGGGACAATAAGGTTGGGTGGTTACTCATAAAGAGGGGCTATAAGACTGGCTGAACATAGAGAGGGGGCAATAAGACTGTTTGGAAAACAAAGAGGGGACAATAACGCTGACTGGACACAAATAAAGAGGGGGCAATAAGGCTGGCTGTGCACACAAAAGGAGGGGCAATAAGTCTGACTGGACACAGAAGGAATGGGCAATAAGGCTGGTTGGAAACAGTCAATAAGGCTGGGTGTACACGCATAAAGAAGGGGCTATAAGACTGGCTGGACACAATGAGGGGGCAATAAAACTGTTTGGACAAACAGAAGGTGAGGACAACAAGGTTGACTGGACACAAATAAAGAGGGGGCAATAAGGCTGGCTGGACAAAGAAGGAAGGGCAATAAGGCTGGCTGGGCACACAAAAGCAGGGGCAATAATGCTGGCTGGACAAAGAAGGAAGGGAAATAAGGCTGGCTGGGCACTCAAAAAGAAGGCCAGTAAGTTTGGTTGGACTTGTCCGCCCTTAGAAACGGCCCTAAGGAGGAGCTATCATTATTTTTCTCTAGCGGTAACCAGATCATTTAATTAAACTTGAAGCGTTCAGTGTAGAAATCATGACCCACATGACATGTACACAATGTGATTACTCATTGTTGACCTGTTTACTTTGCCAAACTCAAGACACATCTAGTGCTGAAATTTCCATACCCCCACTTCTAAATTTCCACTTCGAGCACTGCTCTACCTTATATTCATCCTGCCCTGTCATCAGAAACTCTTCCATTACGCAAGTCTGGATTAGGAGCATCTAGAGCCCTGCAGGAAATGTCATGCACACACACAAAATGTGGTCGATACTGACCAGCTTTACTATCACACTGTTTTTACACTTGGGATAGGAAACTTCACCACTCAACTCTGATACTGCTTGCAACAGATGAAATATGACTCCCCTGCAGTCAACATGGTTTAGGCCAGGAGAAACTAATTTCAAGCACTTACTTAAGTCTGGATCCAGCCCTTTATCTTGTTTTCATTTTATTAATTTTATTATTTTTTTACTATTCACTATTCTTTCTATTTGGTTTGGTTTGAATTCATATTATTGATCAATTAATTAATAAAATATCAAAGTGCTTATTACTGAAGGCACTCAATATAGTGTGCTCCAACAAGGTAATTGCTGGGACTTTTTTTGGTGGTATAAATGATTTTTGGTTAAGGAGCAGACTATCTTGTCCCATATTAACAATACTTTTGTATCACACTATGCTACCATTAAACTATTAGATCTGCCATAATTTGTTATTTAATACTACCCTCATTTCTATGTACAGTAAGCAGTTCACTGTCAGTGTGTTGTATAAGTGTGACAGATATCTGGATCTAAGGGAAAACATGTTTAGCATATTTTCAATTGAGGGACAGTTCATAGCCTATATATATATATATATATATATATATATATATACCCATATAATTGATCTCTTCACTGGGCTGGTATATTGCATTCTGTCCAGACCTCCTAAGCTTTCCATTTTATTCACTGGCAATTTGTCTGCCTAACCTCTTACAATTGATGGATTTGAATAACATAGGCAGCAATTAAGTATATCATGAAATATCTAAATACCAGTAGCCTCTGTTATTTGCAGCTAGATGAATGCCTCCTCTAATTGTAGGGAATTTGCTTGATAAATGAAGATAAAGCTTCTGAAAAAATAGGAGTTGGTAGGCTAAAACCTAAGGAAGGGATGTCCTGAGAAACTCAGTTGAAAGGCAGATGTGAAATCCTATTTTCTGCTTTCCTCTAAGCTCTCTATCTGCTAGGAAACCATGAATGGTATGTAGTTTTCTCAGAGGTCAATCATTAACCTGCACTGATAACATTCTATAGAACAATTGAGTAAAATCGAGCAATAGGTTGGTATGGATGATATCAAAACTCTATAAGGGCCAGGTATGCAGAATTATAAAACGGAGGAAGATTATGATTATTAAAAAGGTGCACTTTCACCTTTTTTAAAAATCATTTTAACAAAGCAGTATAGAAAATTCCATTGCACTCCTTAGAAGCTCTCTCTGGCAGCGAGGGGGTTCATTTTGTAATGCAGTTATCTCTCATCTGGTATAATGGCATGCTTTGCTTTTCCCAGAGATATGACCTCAGGTTTATTCAGCCCTCAGAAAATTTCATAAATTATAAATGCTGCTCATGTGTATGGAGGTACTGTCAAGCCAGCTTGGTAATGCTACCTTGTACTTGAGACATACCCTTATGAATAAATGATAGAATTGACTCTGGGAAATAGATGCCTGTAGG
>WWET01001428.1:35257-47101 GCA_011038615.1 Limnodynastes dumerilii | reverse complement strand
TTTTTTTTTTTTTTTTTTTTTTTAAGTATTGTTCATTTACATCTCTAGAGTCATCCTTTTTTGTGTATTATAGTATGGCAAATGTACATTTCTGTTAGAGGATGATTTCTGTTATACATGATTATGAGATTTGATTTACCCACATATGACTAAAGGTAATGCATGGCCTATGAAGTTAATGCTAGTGTAAGTAGCAGACTTGCCAACATCTAAGCTGACCTGGCAACTTTCATCAGGGTATTAATATATTTCAATCAATGCAATCTTTAAAAGCATGACTAAAATGCAAAGAGTCTGCTATTCATATGTAGGGATACTTCTAAAATCCTGTTCTGTTACCAGTACTATACAATAGTTATAAAATACTTTATATAGTTTTTAATAATACACTTTACTGACATTGGGAAGGTGTGCTGTTTGCACCACACAAAACCACACATCTCTTCTCTTCTGTGGTATCCTAAGCACAAATAAATGCTTTCCATCAAAGTCTGAGAGGAAATCCGTTATCAACCAGATGCATCTATAGAGAAAAGCACCAAAGAACCATATTTATAGTTCTAGATGTACTAGAGAAGTAGAACACTTGGCTAAAGGAAATTATTGTTTATAGTCATCCAGACAGTCAAATATTTCATAGGGCAGTAGGCATGCATCTAATAAAACTACTCAGAGTAGGTAAAGTCAATGTTTATATTTAAGATTTCTATAAACAGAATGTTTTAAGTGAAACAACAGACATGATGATTTTGAAAATAAGGAATATAAAAACGAATAGACTTCCTATAAAGTTTGAAAAGCTGATGTGCAAGATTATTCTTGGATCATAAATGCAATATTGTTGCAGAAAATATAGTGACAATGGCAACTTAGATTTTACAACAGCTAAGGTCATATACATGAGGAAAGCCAATATAAAATATAAGCATGAGAGAATATAATGTTTTGCCAATGTATATATACAGTAATCTTAAAATAAATCTAACCATTGCTTTTTTTATTCTCAGCATGTTCCTATTTTGCATATTTCACATATGTTTTGTCACAAAATCTAATATTATAAATAATAATTATTTTTATGATTAACTTATATGCAACTCCTACTACACTACATAACATGTGGTGCATTTAACTGATCATACAGGATTAACTGTGGTTAGTAAAAAATATATATATTTATGGGGATAGCATAAAACTACCAGCACTATTAATGTATTTAAGGTATGCCCCCATGCTAGTTTGTTAATGCTGTTCAAGATTTAAAGTTTCCCAATAAAAATGGAGGGAAAACTTCATATTCATTTTAATGTACACTCACTTTCATTAAAACTTTTCACTGCTTTTAAAATAGCAATTTAATTAAATTATCACTGTCACAAAATATATACTAAAAGTAAATTTCAAAACAGTGATTATATATATAATATATATTCTAAGTATATTTATATAAGTATATATTTTTAGCGTATAGTTTTGTATAAAGTCATTTAATCACAGCCATTCCATTTATTGAATGTGTGCCAATAATATTAAAACTTGATGTACAAGGAAATTAATTTCCAATATGGGACTTCCTCCTTTGCCTCTTTTCTGCCAGAAGTACACACAGAATATAGATTCATATTTGTCAACCATGCTGGCATTATTACAAGTCAAAGCAGGATTTGATAAATGATCATGCACTCTAAACTATTTTAAAAATAGGAATAAGGACTTATAAAAATGACATTATATCACTCCATTCACAAGAACAAAGTGAATTAAAAGTACAATACAAACTGCAAGGCAAATGTAGGAATTCTTTTTTTCTTGCTTATTAATATGAAGCAGCTAAACAGGTCATCTTTTATAATGAGGTATAAATAGCCTGAAAGGACATTGCAATAATGAAGACGGTTTTCTTTCATTCGGTTATTGTTGCCTTTGTGCATGCAGAATTAATGTACACACAAGAAAAGGAAGTGGAAACATTTTTAAGTCATGATCTATAGTAAAAAGGCACTTACATTAAATGCAATCATTTATCATTCATATTTAAGAAAAAAACCAATGTAATCCCAAGTAGTATTTTAAAGGGGGGGGGGGGGGGGCACTGGGAGAGGGGGGGGGGTGGCACTGGGAGACACTGAGGATACTACATCTACATTTGTGGGCACTCAAAATCCTATGAGTTATGCAAATCTTATAAAATGAATGGTCAGCAACAAGTGTTCACACTAGTACTCAAAATAAGAAATCCAGTTAGTTGATTTTTTTTGTCCAGATCTCTACAAATGAAAATAAAGTATTTAAGAAGCAAATTGATTCTGTATTAACAGCATAAATATAAAATAATTGTATCCTTTAGCATCACCTCTAGCACTACCTGTCCAGGTTTCTCTTGGATTTGTTGTCCTTCCACTCTCTTAATATGGCTGACAGCAATTCTGTTTAAAAATGTCTAAACCATAATCACAGCAGTAGAAACGGGGTTTTCTCTCTCCATAGACCTCCAGAAAATGTCTTTATTTTCCATTGGGCTTTTAATGTACACTTGCCACTAGGAAATAAAGTTTTGGGATTTATTGATTTATTTTAAAGGCTGACAGAAACTGAAATCTTTTAAACACAGGCTGACAGGAAATGGGCTTATTAATGCCATGTCTACTGAATTATTCATGGGTATTAAAGAAGAGTGTTAACTAACTACAATTAATATCCATTGATATCACTTCTTCAGTTGTTTCAACATACAAGAAAGATATTACTAACATCAGGAATTCTGCTAATTTATGGATATGTATGCAACTCTTTCAAATTATAGAAAAATCATTTTGAATGTATTGCTTTCATTGAATATTAAGATTGGTTATGATAATTATAACCATTTTTTCATGCTTTATGAGCTGCATAAAAACATTGTACAGTTTACAACAACATTTCTTTAGCAAGTTCATCAAAGCATGATACGTATATCATTTAAATAATGTTAAGATAAGCAATTTTAAAGGGTTTTTTTTTATATAAATTATTTTCATTTTTGGATAATTGTTTATGTATTTTATCTGTTTTGGTCTTTTCAGACCTATGTAAACTCATTTGTATAGAGTATGTGTTTATTACTGCTATTGGTTGTAAAATGGGGAAGGTAAGAATAACAATATAAGAAAAACACTTGCAGGACCAATGTTTCAAAACAGTATGATTATTATCCTACAAAAGGCTATACTCATGTGTAACTCAACCTGAAAATTTGTATACTTTGTACATATATGAAAATGGTAAATGTAAACACAGTTTTTTTTATCTAATATACTGAGTGGTTAGAGCAGGATCAGATTAATTTCACAACACAATCTGTTTCATTCTCCTTCCATGCTTCTGATCTTGGTTCTTCAAAATTCTGTGGGACATTAATTTGGGAGGAATAGAATGGAGATACAGGGAAGTGGATGCATCTGATTAAATGTGAAATCATTCTGGTTATGTAACAATGTGATGTGCATCATGCATACTGTAGGAAACAACCTCTAAAATGGCATTGAAACTACCATGCTGGATAACAATGTAGCAAGTCCTACCACATCAACTGAAACGCTTTTGTTAGTAAAAAAAAAAAAAAAAACATCTATGAAAGTACATTTACAAAGAACTTTTCTTTTCATCAATGCATTTTTTCTATCAATTTCCCTCATGCCACTACAGAATATGTGAATTTTATTGGGTATTAGTAAGTCAAAGTTATGATTGATTTACTAACACCTCTTATGAAAGAAATTTTGTTAAATGTGAGGTAGACTCTGTGGGGATAATTTGTTTATGGTACATTTACAAATGTGCATTTCTTAAAGCTATTACCTTTGATATAGTGCTGTTACAAATTATATTTAGGTTCAAAATAACAATTGCAATAACCACCATCTTGGAACTGGACCATTTTCTTCATATTTTAGTTTGGTGTTCCATACAGAAAATTAGTTTGAACCTTCTAAATGATTCATTTTGTTTTAGTCAACCTGCAGTCATGCTGACATGCAACTGATTCCATTTTACAGAAGTCAACAATATGAACATTGTGTCAGTAATGTTCTGCAAACTAATATTTTACTAAACAGTGCATCATACCCTGTCAAAACCCTTACATTTTGCCACATTACACCTTGAAAAAAAATGTATTCAATCTTTTTGTAGCTATTTACACATTATAACCCTCAATGTGAAAGTAAAGTAACATTTTATTTTCCAAGCACTGTGTTTTTGATAAACTGAACACAACCCACCACACACAATATTGGTTGCAGTCCCCACAATGATGATGTGCTTTCAGGAATAGAGACAGACTAAAGTTACTTTTTGTCTGTCTCTATTTCAAACAGGGGGACTTTTTAGAATGTTTTTTTTTTAAAGAATGGGTGAATGTGCCTATCAGCATACTCACTCTGAGTAACCTCTCTTGGGACTTTTAGTGTTGGGGGGGGGGGGGGTTAGGGTTAGGGTCAGCCTGCGGGGAGGGAGGTCTTAGGGTTAGCTATGGGTCATATCTATAGCTAGGGTCAGGGTAGGGAGAAGAGAGGGTTAGTGTTAGAATTAGTGGAAGGGTTGGGGTAGTTTTTAGCCTAACCTTTCAGAGCACCATGTTTGGTGCTTCGGGGATCGATTGCTATGCCATCAAACTGGCTGGGCGAGAAGGACCTTTCTTTGCGGGGACCCACACCCACAATATATACCATACTTGCTCTGAATCACTATAGTGACCTGCTCCAGACCTAATGTACGTTTGCCAACTACTAAGTTCTGTACATGAGTGTAAAGGGCACTACCCTTCTCACGTACAGAATTCTGTACACTTGTCTAGAACCTTGTCTTATCCTAACCACATGTTATATAAAGGCTCCCTCCATTGTCACTAACAGGTGTCCTTTATGTCACGACACCCTTTACTTCCGATTACCATACTTTTTAGGAATTACTGCGGTACGGTCTCTTAATAAACACAGGTGATGACATTTTATAAAATGACTACATAAAAATCTTATTACAACTGATTGATACGTGTCATTGATTTTCCAAATATACTAATAGTAACCACACAAGCCATTTGACTAGTTTTTAAGTTGGTAAAAAAAAGTGCCTTGCACTACAATATAATATAAGAATCCTGGGAAAGCACCAGAACGCTGAAGCAAGCCTCAGGCCCTAATTCATTTTGTGCTGTTAAAATCAATATCATGAAGCAATCCCCAAACAGAAGGATACATTGATGGGTAAGCCAACCGTGCAGAAAATGCAAAAACAGCATAAGTCCTGTAGAAAATTCAATTCTTAGAGGCTTAACCCTTTCTCAGAGGTCTGTGTTAGTTACACCTTTTCATATTACATCGGTTTTGCAACATTTTATTTGTTATAGTAAAAAACGATGCTGTTTATGGGCCGTGTTTACAGATCCGTTTTCACGTGGAGCTGCGTGCGTATTTTTAGGTATGTTTTAACTGCGCATGCGTAGTAACTTTTTTACATTAGTTACATAGAATACGGACATGTGAATCGCACTTGGGGACATACGTATGGATGGGCGGGGTTGAAATATGTACTGGAAAAGTTACGTGAAAGAGGGTGCGGGGAGGCATTTAAATGAGCCTTTAAGGGCGCGGTTAGATTGAATCGCACATACGGAATACATATACCCACGTAAGTACATGTACAGTTAGAGGTGGTCTATGGAGGTGTAAGACTACGATTGCATGGCTGTGAGGGGGGGTGTCATGGCTGTTGGTGGATGTAGGCTTGCTACATGAGTGTGTATAATTGCGTACTTAAAAAGATCGGATCTGTGAATATGGCCCTATATTGCTAAAACATTGTGTTTTCTAAGTATATGTACAATATATGCACTGTATTTATTTACAGGACTGATTTAGAGTTTGGTCCCCTTTGTTTTGCAAAAAAATAAGCATTTATGTATAAAGATTACTGCATATTTTCAAATGATATCCCTCTACACTAGGTGAGACTGTCCATGGAAGGAAAGGGAAAAGCAAATAGTATATGATTAAGTTGCTTATTAATGCAATGATGCCCCTTTTCCAGTGAATATAAAATATATGCTTCTAATGATCTACAAATAGATGCAAGTACCATTAGACGCGGGCCTAGGGTTTGATCCAGAGTTGGAAGCAGCTGCAAAAAAAAAAAGGAGCAGGACAGCTCCATTTTGACTTCCAGTAGGGAACAATTTGTGGTATGTAGGTATGCAATTTACCTACTGGAAGTCCAAATGGAACTGACCTGCAACACACTGAAGCTATTCCAGTCACATATTATAGACCACAGCAGAGATATCTGTGCCTGTCAGAATAAGGAAGGATCAGGTGTCCAAAAAAGGATTCTTTCCACATGCCACTAAAATTCTTAATCACTTTATTGACCAACGCTAAAAACATTAACTCTGCTGCTGTACTTGATTCCTGTCAGCTGTTCCAGTGGGATATACATGGCTCATTAGGATATGGCTTTTAGTCAGAAAAGGCTGAGAGTGCAGGACATAGCAGGATGCGTGTCTTAATGATTCAGTCCTTATAAATTAATGGGAATCACTACAGGTAAATATTCTTTATGCACATTTAATCTGCTTGGAAATAAATAATTTTAATACTACTCTTGACACAAAAATGACTGTTACAGAAGCAAGGTGTTGAATAGATGATGGACAATTCCAGTCAAAAATTCAAGGGCCATTAATTACAGCAATTCAATTTGCTCTTACTCAGCCATTGCAATGCACTTCTGTCATTGTGCCTTGGGTGATTGGATATGTCATTGTGTATCATGAAATGACATTACATACACACACATTTCTGTCCTCTTTCAATCACTAAAATATTTAAAAAGCAGGGAAGAAAAGTATATTAACCACTACCATGTTATTTTATTGTCAGTGGATTCATTTTTATTTTATTATTATTAAGCTGTGACATTTCCATTGAGTTTATGTCTGTTTAAACCAATACCATTACTGGCCTTCTTCATACTACCTGTATTAAATTGATTCTCATACCTCTAACAGTCTTAGGCCTTCAGTTTAAATATGTAGAAGTAAAACAAGACCAAGTAGTGTAATAAAATAAAACATCTGGATATTTGTTTTGAAAAGCTGTGATACTCCATTGACGCCATCACAAAATACATTCACAAGGACACAGAATAAGACCTGACAATAAACATGTGGAATAGCATAGGATAACTCCCTGGGCACCATGGGATGATGTAAAAAACTTTTTTTCCATGGTATTTACCAACCCAATACAATTTAACAAAATATATTCTTCTCCCTCTCCGGATTCCTGGGACTACTCAACATCTGAACCAACTAATTCTTCATTTGACTGCGATTATGTGATTGACAGGTTATATGTTTGCAGGTCGTGATTGACAAGTTGTGGTATGTATACAAAATGAAGTTTATGACACACATATTATACAACAGAGCAAGGGTTTTCTGAAAAAATTGGGAACTGTGGAGCCCCTATTTCGGAGTCACCCTCCTCATTTTTTAAGGATAGACTTTTGTGACACGTCTTTTACTCTACTCTTTTTTTCTCTTAATATCCTCCATTTCTACTTTCTCCTTTCTACTTTTTTTCTCTCTCTGAACGGTTTGTCTGCCTATTTACCCCTTAATACATAGAAGTAAAAAAAACAGGTTACTTTTTGTTAGTGACTATTTGCTATTTTAATATTACACAGTAAATTGAGATCTTTCCGTGACTAAAAGTTATGCAGTGTCATTTATTCCATGTTAATGTAATCTTTTTTATAAATAAAAAAATAAAAATACATAAAAGGATTTTGCAGTAGTTTGACAAAACCACATTCAACATTAGATGCTGGCTCTAGACATATAGGATTATCTGACATAGACCATACAGGTGAAACTCGAAAATTTGAATATCATTCAAAAGTTCATTTATTTCAGTAAATCAACTTAAAAGGTGAAACTAATATATTATATAGACTCATTACATGCAAAGTGAGATATTTCAAACCTTTATTTGTATTCGTTTTGTTGATTATGGCTTACATCTTATGAAAACCCCAACATCAAAATCTCACAATATTAGAATAATGTGACAAGGTTCAATATTGTTCAATATTGTAGGCTCAAAGTGTCACACTCTAATCATCAAATTATTCTGGGTCAGTAGAATTCACAATCATGGGGAAGACTGCTGACCTGACAGTTGTGCAGAAAACCATCATTGACAAGCCTGTAAAGGGTCTCTCAGTCTGGATCAGTAGAATTCACAATCATGGGAAGACTGCTGACCTGACAGTTGTGCAAAAAAGCATCATTGACACCCTCCACAAGATGGGAAAGCCTCAAAAGGAAATTGCAAAAGAAGTTGGATGTTCTCAAAGTGCTGTATCAAAGCACATTAATAGAAAGTTAAGTGGAAGGGCAAACTGTGGAAGAAAAAGGTGCACAAGCAGCAGGGATGACCGCAGCCTGGAGAGGATTGTCAGGAAAAGGCCTTTCAAAAGTGTGGGGGAGCTGCACAAGGAGTGGACTGAATCTGGAGTTATGCATCAAAAGCCACCACACCCAGACGGATCCTGGACATGGGCTTCAAATGTCGCATTCCTCTTGTCAATCCACTCTTGAACAACAAACAATGTCAGAAGCATCTTACCTAGGCTAAAGAAAGGAAACCAAGGTCCCAGAGTCTGGCGGAAGAATGGAGAGGCTCACAATCCAAGATGCTTGAAGTCCAGTGTGAAGTTTCCATAACACCTCAGCAGTGCCACAGGCTGATAGCATCCATGCCACGCCGCATTGATGCAGTAATTTGTGTAAAAGGGGCCCAAACCAAGTACTGAGTACATATGCATGATTACACTTTTCAGAGGGCTGACATTTCTGTATTTAAAAACATTTTTTTTTATTTCATGTAATATTCTAATTTTGAGAAATTTTGCTTTTGGGGTTCTCATAAGCTGTAAGCCATGATCATCAAAATTAATACACATAAAGGCTTGAAAAATGTCACTTTAATGAGTCTATATAATATATTAGTTTCAGCTTTTGAATTACTGAAATAAATGAACTTTTGAACGATATTCAAATTTTTTGAGTTTCACCTGTACATCATCCCAATTTCTCACCAACAATAGGCATGTATGAATTTGAAATTTGAATAACTCTGCATCTATTTATGGTTTGAACACCGCTATAGATTCATATACTATACACAAAGCTACAAAACTATAAATCAACCCATTTTACATATGGGTAAATAATGGTAATTTGTCGAATATATAGATTTGACATAACTTGAAGCACTCAATGTTAATATTATATGTGTAGTTAGCATCTGGAAACATACTTTATTCTAACAAGTTATCTAAACCAGGGTTGCCGACTCTCCCGGAATGTTTGGGAGACTCCCGAAATTCGGGCAGTTCTCCCGGTATCCCGGGAGAGCCGGTATATCTCCAACAAGTGACTTGAGGCCCGCCCCCTGTCTAGCAACACTAGTATACTAGTGTTGCTAGGGCCAGGGAGCGACTTGATGACGCAATTTGCGCCATCCCTATTACAGCTAAAAACTAGTAAGTATTAGTCAAGGGGCGGGGCTTAATGGTGTGATTTGCATAAATCGCACCATTAAGCCCTGCCTCCTTCATGCATCTGTAGCTTCAATCCGGGATCTCCCGGGGGGAAGCTGTTAAAAAATGGCAACCATGATCTAAACCCATAATTTGCAGAGCCTGTACCTATAGATGCAATTCTCATCCATGGTTTCTCATTTGGTAATAAACATATACGTTTTACTAATCACCCTTTAGTGAGATCATAATGATAACACATTCTGAAGTAGTAGTATTTATACAATACTACTGTGTATAATGTGTGATATGGTCTTATATATGTGAAATTTGCAATACTTTTTATGCATATTTTATTGAATCAATGTTTATTGATTCATCCAACATTGCCCCCATATGCATATTACCCTAAAAAGTAAATAGAGAACAGTAGTTGGAAGCAGGATGTGAAACATTGTTTCAAGTATCTTATCTTACAAGTACAAACAGCGTGTTACTTCTGGATAAGACTCGGATGACTCAGGAAACACAAAATAGATTATAATGGTGTGTATCATAAACATGTGCCATTAATTTATTCTAAAATAAATATGGATATGATTTCCTGTCCTAACAAGTTTTGTAACATAGAAACAAGAACAAATGCTGAATTTTTTTGTCATGTTCCATTTACTGTTAATGAGAACATTTTTATAGGTTAATCATACTTCATGGGGTATTTTCTGCAGTGACAGACAGCACATCTACCATTACAACTATTCCACTGCCATTACACTGGAGGAAGCAAATAAAAAATGGAGGTAGCCTCCTGCCACCAGCCTACCTGGAAAACTCTCTGTGGTCTATAATGCAATATAACAATATTGGTTCCCTTATCACTTCAAAGAAAAACAAACTGAGAAAATGCACAATTAAAACTTTTTACCACATTTAAACAAAGGTACAATCAGGATCGCCTTCAGAATTTCATCGGTGACATCACGTGGGCGGGGCCATGCAGACCTGTGCTCCCATCTCCCTGCGCTTTGGCCCTGAAATGACGGCGGGCCCTCATCAGCTGCGGGTCCGGGACAGTAGTACCAGTTATCCTCCCCTGATGGCGGCCCTGGGTACAATATTTAGCTGTTTGTACAGTTCCATGTTAGCATGGTTTGCCGGACAGCTGCACATCTTGCTTAAAAGATGTTTTATTGTGCAACTGTTACACTGAAACTACTGTACTGCACTACCATGGAACATTACACAGCTAAGTAAAGTAGCTTTGCTTATCAATATCATATAATGCTGTCAGATGCTTTTGTGATCCACAGACTTATTTATTTACCACAATAAGTGAATTTTCATTATATTAATTACAGAGTGTGAGAGATCTGGCATATCAAGGAGTGGTAGTGCATTGATTATGGCAGTTAGACAACTCTGTACCTCAACTGCATTCTTGTGTGCATCAATCTGTGGACTAGATAGATATACAGGACCAAAATCAGTAGTCTACTATCGCTGCGGTCAGAGCTCCGGGTTACAGCAGTAGCTTAGGACCTGTACTAGACCCCCACCGCATCCAGGCGTCATAAGGGTAAGGCATTCGGCCGGGTGACCTCTACCTTAAGATTCTGGAGTCTGAAGCCAGCCCTTATTGCTCTATTAGTATGCCTCCCTCTCCCACAGAGCGGAAGTGCTGTTTAATCACAGCGTCAGTTTTTTAACCAGGATAGAATCCTAGATCGAGATCTGTCCTGGAAAAGCGGCACCTGCACCACTTTCCAAAAGGGGGCATTTTCCGATCCTACTGATTGGAAAACAAACCGCTTGTAGTAAGTCTGGATCAAGTCCATATATACAGATAGACAGATGCAAAGGAGTGAATGACATACATTTATGGCATTTATGTCAACTATTGTATTGGTAACGGAAAGAACAACTCTGCAGAGTTACATTTTGTCCCACCAATGCTTCTCTTTGTTTAGCATTACATATTTAATGGCACCAGCTATTTAACTTGTTCTTTGCTGCATTAATATATTTGGAGGATTTGCTTTGATAAAAGCCTGCACTATATAATTACACAGCCATGCCCAGTCTAGCTGGCCCGTGTTTGTTTGGATTCGCTAAAGGTTTAAAACAAACAGTGCAGTGTATGCTGAGGAAATGTTGTCAGACTACTAGGATAATATGCATATTGAAACAAATCGTATTTGTTCTCCATGAAACAGGTGTCATTGTGGAACACCTGTGGCACCTGTAGGAGGGGGATCCTGCTGA
>WWET01001428.1:17869-35241 GCA_011038615.1 Limnodynastes dumerilii | reverse complement strand
GAGAGCCTCCTGAACAAGGATGTCAGCTCAGGGCTTAATCAACTGTATATATGGTAACATACTGCAGATAGGGTAAACAAGCAAGCAACTTTACCACCAGATTTTCAATTTTCAATTGAACAGTAACTATTATTATTATGTAGAGAAAAAGTGTGGACATGGTGTCAGCACTAGCTAATAGTTACATTATTTGTACAGGTGTGTGGACTGTTGCTATTGTTAGATAACAGGAAAGTGACAAGGATCAGTTAATGCAGAATAAAAACAGCTAGTAACCAGGGTGTTAAGGCATTTGAATTCATCATTAGCACACAGCTAAACAATAGTCAGGAGTAATTAAAAGACTGTAATGATTTCATTACAAATGATGATGCAGCTATGCTATTCAAGCATTTTCATAGCACAGCACATGTTTCTACAATAGCTCAATACAAACAAATCTTTCTGTAGTTATTATAATGCATGGCAGGACGATGGAACGAAATTGCTCTGCCCAGCTAAGGTCAATGTAGACAACATGGAGTTTAATGGGACCCTTTTGTTTACATAGATTGGAAGCAGCCAGTTTTTAGGGCTAGAACATTAATATATATATATATAAGGACTCTCTCTCTCAATCGCTATATATATTTGTCTCTGTCCATAAATCTTTATGACTGTCCGTTCCATGTATCTTTCTTTATTTATGTCTGTCCCATATATCTATATGTCTGTATCTGTCCTATATATCTCTATATCTGTATGTCTGTCCCATATATCTCTATATCTGTATGTCTGCCCCATATATCTATATGTCTGTATCTGTCCCATATATCTCTATATCTGTATGTCTGTCCCATATATCTCTATATCTGTATGTCTGTCCCATATATCTCTATATCTGTATGTTTGTCCCATATATCTCTATGTTTCTGTCTGTCACATATATCACTATATCTGTCTGTCTGTATTTCACATAGATCATTATGCCAGGGTTGCCGACTCTCCCGGAATGTCCGGGAGACTCCCAAAATTCGGGCAGTACTCCCGGTATCCCGGAAGAGCCAGCAAATCTCCCGCAAGTGACTGCTTGAGGTCATGTGATTATGAAACCCCCGCCCTCAAGCCCTGCCCCCCCTGCCTAGCAACACTAGTATCTAGTGTGGGTAGGCACAAGAAGGGACTTGATGACGCAATTTGCGGCATCAAGCCCCGTCCCGACCCATATTTCAAATAAAAACGGGGCAGTATGAGCCAGGGGGCGGAGCCAAATTACGCGATTTGCATAACCCGCATCATTAAGCCCCACCCCCCACATGCGTCGCTAGCTTCTCTCCGGGATCTCCCGGAGGGAAGTTGCCAAAAGTCGGCAACCATGATATATGGCTGTATTCCCGGTAACTGACACCCCTTACCCTTCCAATTCACATATTTCTTGAAGTTATTTCACTTATCACTGTTGAGCCATGTTCAAGACACAGGAATACACTAGGAAAAACTATGTGACTGGGTCGTTTTCTCACAAATACGCATAGCAACGAAGCAATAGTAATGAATAAGCGGTTTGCATCCTTTTGGAAATAGATTTTCTACAGAAAAGGACCACCTCTAGTTTCTTTGATAATTGTAATGGTTTAGTACATATAAACATGTAAAACATGTCGTTTAAACAACATTTGATCATTCATGTTGCATGTTTCTATAAAAATGTAAACATTGAATTATATCTGTGAAATAGTATTTTATTAAATCCACTCTTATTACATATGGAGCCAGATTTACTAAGCTGTGGGTTTGGAAAAGTGGAGATGTTGCCCATAGCAGATTTTAGCTGACATTCTCTAGTATGTAAAAAGAAAGTGAGAGCTAGAATCTGATTGGTTGCCATAGGCAACATCTCTACTTTTCCAAACCTGCAGCTTAGTAAATCGGAGTTCTTGTTGCAGTAAATCAGTGAATGCTATATAAGGATAAATGGCTAATATTTCTGGACTGTGGCAGTAGTAGCTTTCACCAGGCCAATGCTATCACTAACACAGACTCTGAAACACAACAGTAAAGGATCCCACAGAGTACAGTAAGAAATTATAGATATCTTCCATTGAATCCAGCAGTGCGCACATCCTGGTGAAATTGCAATATCTTGGGGATAAAAAAACCTGTTTTTTAATCTTCTCAAGTCATTTTTGCTTTAAAGGTACATCTTCAGGGCATCATTGCCAACTTTTGCAAATAAATATCAGGGAAATTTTGATAGCACTATTAAGGCGGTGCACCAAAGGGGCATGTCCTGTACTGCCAAAGGGGTGTATCTTGTACTGCCAAAGGGGTGGGTCCTGTACTGCCAAAGGGGTATTTCTTGTACTGCCAAAGAGGTGTGTCCTGTAGAGCTAAAGGGGTGTGTCCCATACTTCCAAAGGGGTGTGTCTTGTACTGCCAAAGGGGTGTGTCTTGTACTGCCAAAGGGGTGTGTCCTGTACTGCAAAAGGGGTGTGTCATGTACTGCCAAAGGGGTGTGTCCTGTACTGCCAAAGGGGTGTGTCTTGTAAATAGGTCCACCCACAGGTATGACTATTTCTCAAAACAAATTGCAGAATCAGTATTTATTTATTTATTTATTATTTATTTATTTATTTATTAACAGGTTTTTTTATAGTGTTATCAGATTGTTAAATCATCAGTGAATAAATACTTTATTAAATTTATTGTGACTTGCTGACATCTTTTTAGAAAAGCTATATATTGATGACACTGCGGCTGATTAGCAAGAGATTAAACTGTATTTCTCCTGTATTTCTCATTTCTGTCTCCATTATAGAAGTCATGTTGTCATAGATAACTGCCAGTCCTGATTACATCTTGGCATCCAGGAAAATGACCATCTACATAGGGCTTAATTGATGGAAGACAGTCTAGATATTCAGGGAGAATTGGCAACTAAGCTCCAGTGTCAGATCACATGTGAAAAGAGTATACTAGTGTTGCTAGGCAGGGGGGCAGGACTTGAGGCCGTGGTTTCAGTGAAACCACGGGCCTCAAGTCACTTGCGGGAGATTTGCTGGCTCTCCCGGGATACCGGGAGTACTGCCCGAATTTCGGGAGTCTCCCGGACATTCCGGGAGAGTCGGCAACCCTGCTATTAAATGCATGTGGTTTTTATGTATTCAGGTAGCCAACATTTGTGGAGGGAAGATTTGTTTCTAGCCAATTTATTATACACTTCATATAAATATTGATCCTTTACTCTCGTTAGCATTGTTTACCCACATTCCCATATTTTTTTTATTAATGATAGATATATTTGAGGACACATTCATATTAACAGAGGGAGCTATTGCATAAGGTGGGCCTTGAAAACATTAGATATGACATTCTTAAATTCAGCCTTGTCACCCCTAATAAAGTGATTTAAGTGGCCTTAGTGGGTCACATAGAAGTAACATATCCTAGGCCAGTGGCTCCCAGAGTGTGTACCAGGGCACTCTAGGGTATATCCAGAGTTCAGACAGTAGTCACTTTGAATAGGTAGTGCAAATGCGCATGTTTTTGAAACATGCAAATGGATGTGTATAGGCAAATAGGTTGAAAGGTGTAAGGAGGCAGGCTATACAAGTTTACATGCTAAGAAAGTATCATTTTTTTCAGTATCTAAAATGGAGGACCCTATGTAGGAATAACAGTTTGTAGGTGTGTCACTGGAATCCAGACAACTCCCTGTGAAGAGGAGTCGGTGCATGGAGTCTTTAATTATACAATTTAATTATTGTGAGGTGTGTATTGCTGTGTCCTAACAATGATTAGGGGCCAGATTTACTAAGCGGTGGGTTTGGAAAAGTGGAGATGTTGCCCATATCACCCAATCAGATTCAAGCTCTCACTTTCCTATTACATACTAGAGAATGTAAGCAAGTATCTTATTGGTTGCTATGGGCAATATCTCCACTTTTCCAAACCCTCAGCTTAGTAAATCTGGGCCTAGGTATTTTTATTCATTGAAAATATCCCCTATAAGTCACTTATATGAGTCTAGGGGCCAGATTTACTAAGCTGTGGGAAAGGAAAAGTGGAGATGTTACCCATAGCAACCAATTAGATTCTAGCTGACATTTTCTAGCATGTAAAAGAAAAGTGAGAGCTAAAATCTGATAGATTGGTATGGGCAACATCTACACTTTTCCTTTCTGGTTTCCTACAACCCCCTAACACACACACACATTGAACATTTTAACAAAATTGAAAAAACGGCCAAAAAAAAGCAATAAGAGGCCTGGTTTCAGTGTGCCATGAATAGGACGTGGCTTCACGGCCATGTGGGGCAGACTGACATGGTGACAGATGGCAATGGCCTGTAATAGGGAAGCAGGTGGGGGTTTGTGAATGGCCACAACAAATTCATCACAATCTCTGGTCCATTGTGTAATGTGCTCTACTATTGCTATTGATCTGTACCTTCAAAATAAAGGGCCGTATTCAGAAGTTTTGAGAAATGTGCTATTGCGCATGCGCAGTAATTTTGTAACGGAATCTAAGTTACTTCTTGCAATGTTGATTGCGTATACGCGGTCTTAAAGACCGCGTATACGCAATCTACGTTGCAACAATTAACGTAGATTATGTTACAAAATTACTGCACATGCGCAATAGCACATTTCTCAAAACTCTGGCCACAATTGCATTGCGGCCGGAGCTCTGAATACGGCCCAAAAATATTATTTTAATGTGTGAAAAAATGTGTGAAAGAGTCATTTATAAAAATATCAAAAACAGGACTTGTTATAACCAATACAATTCCTTAAGGTAGAATTTTTATTACTTTCAAGTCTACATTATAAACATCCTGCTTTCACAGAGAGCGTTACTGGATGTCTTACATATATTGGAACTCATATGGTACGACCGAATTATCAGTATTGTTATTTTATTTTTAACAGTGGCATTATATTAAGTAGATCTTTACCATTTTAAACAGTCCTTCACATCAACCTCTGCCACATTACAGTCTAACTCCCTAATATACATACCCATTACAGGCTAGGGGTAATTTTTGCCCCATGCGGCATGACAATGGGGGCGTGTTGGGAGTAGAGCTTGGGCAGGACGGGGGCAGGGCTTATTTGTCCTGTTTTCGGGCTCCATAATGTTGGAAGATATGCTAATATACCCCACATGTATTACACACATTGAAAACCCCCTTTTCAAAATCCTGTGTTTGCCACTGAAACATAGCAGCTGCTGTATACACACCTGTATTAAGACACCCACTTTTATATTTTAATATAATGGAAGACCACATTCTACTAACACAGAGCACATTGGGATAAATACAAGCAGATCAGCCACAACCAGGACTGCACCTTAATTGTTTTGTCTTATAGGCACCTTAAACTAATTTTTGAGACTCTCTGTAGACCTCAAGTTTAGGAACCACTTTCCTAAAGTCAATACCCGGTCTTACTAGGTGTTCTGTACATTGGTTCATACCAATATGTATTGTTTATGCTGTAGAATTCTACACCGTGCAAAAGAAAGTCATAGCAAGGCAATCCACGCACCTGTGTCCATGTCTGTAACAGCCCAGAATCCCTGCTCTTCCTCAAAATCTTGCACCATCTCAGGGTATGTTGTAAGTGTAAGACAGGACATTCTCTATTCTAAATACTGCCCTCCACGTGTTAATAACATACAATGATAACTATTATGAATTGTTTCATTTTTAAAATACAAATTCTGGTCATACACCATTTTCACTATGTCCTATCCAGACCTGCAACCTTTGTAACTGTCGATAGGATGCATGCAGTTGGAACAGCTAATATGCACATTGGCTCAGCTCCAAGCATTAGGCACTTGTGAACTGATCCAGAGCTCAGTGCCGGCGGAACCCGGTAAGCGGGTTAAGCGTGGAAGGGGGGCACTAAGTTAGAGAGGCGCTCCCCTCCGCCTGCTATCACCCACTGTCATAGGCATCGAATGCGGCGCAGCCTTGGGGAGACCATCAGGCAGCTCATACAATAGGTTCTGCATGAGCTGCCCCGGCAGTTACATAGAGCGGCTGCCGGAGGAGGAGAGCACCACGCAGGAAGACTCAGGTAAGTTAGAAAAAACATTATGGGGGGGCTGGTGTCACATTATGAGAATACTGGGGGTGGGGACTGGCTGGTGGCACATGAGGGGTACTTGGGGGGGTGGATTATCGATCCCAGCAGGGGATAAACGGGACGATTTCCCACCAGGGCACCATACACCTCTCCTGCTAAGACCGATAATCCTAGCAGAAGAGAGAGGCATTTAAAGAAGAGGGAGCCATTTAGTAAGCTGATTGGCTCCCTTTTATTATGGAGTGCTAGCATGTTTTTAAATCAAACATGCTAAATGACCAGTTAATCATACCAGAACGTTTCTGGTGCATTTATCTGGTGTTTTAAAAATTGATCTTGTCCACTAACTAGAGCGATTGCCCGATAACCCGATAAGTGGATAATCGGGCCGATAATCGCTCCAGTGTGTGTCCAGCTTACCCTTCCATTATTTAAAAGTTACATTGTTTTTAAGGTTACAGGTTAGATCAGACCCTTAGTGGTTGATTATAATGTATCTATGAGCTCTATTTACATAGGTTGTTTTCATACATAATGCCCGTTTTCATGTGAAAACGGGCATTAGCACATGAAAATAAAGTTAATATTATTTACAAAGCA
This sequence comes from Limnodynastes dumerilii, assembly GCA_011038615.1. NCBI lineage: Eukaryota > Metazoa > Chordata > Amphibia > Anura > Limnodynastidae > Limnodynastes > Limnodynastes dumerilii. The sequence goes on along the minus strand of WWET01001428.1, from coordinate 28,564 downwards.
TGGATCGCCATAGAAAACTGCCGTTTCCATGGCAATCCATGTAAATACTGCATGACCTCGCCGGCCCATTCTTTTCAGTGTGGGCCGACACTTCGTGATAGTTACTATTCCTCAGAGTGGAGTTTTACACTAAAATAAGAAAAGCTCAGGCAGGTATTAGTGCTTCTATTCCAGCGATCTCCCCATATAACCCCCTTTGTCTCACCCTAATAGCTGTTATTATCGGGAGGAAACGTGGTTATATATGGGGAGACCGCTGGAATGTATATCAGTAAAAAAATAAAATATTTTTAAAGTAACAAATTAAAAAAGAAACAATAGAATAGGTTTAAAAAGCTACCTGACCGGAGACGCGTCTGCCCACAGATGCTGGTCCCGACATGAGGAGTCTGCTCATGCGCAGTGTTTCACATGCCAGGGCTTGATTTTTACTAGTCCCAGAAGAGAGCCTCTGCACAAGAGCTGACCTTTGACGAGACTTCAATCAGACGAAGACATCCTGCGATGATTGCAGAAAGCTTAATTGTCATCGCGGGACAGCGAGCGGAGGATAAGTTTTAGTAAATGCTATGAACATTGGGGCTGATCCTAAACTACGCCGATCGCCGTATTTATGGCAGGCGGATGCGTAAGATCAGCATTTCTGCCCGGCGTACTTAAGGAAACCCGTCCCTGAGGATTGGGCATCCCTAACTGTTGCGTAGTTACGGTGAGGGGGCGTAACTATACAACAGTTAGGAAAGGAAGGCGGGGGAGATAAGCTAATGCGGGAGGGCGGGTTTGGGCAGTTACGCTCCTGTGGCCGGCGTAATTTCGCACTGTTATGCAGGCTGAAGTTAGGGTAGCTTTCAGCTGGCTTAACAGTGTGTAATTACGCAGGCCACGGGGAGTGTTGGGGATAGTGCGTTAGTACACACAGCGCATCGGCGGAAGTCAGGATCAGGACCATTGTTCCCAGGCTCGCAGCGATGAGATACAAACCTGGATGAGCTACATTAAAGCGAATTACTGTTGTATGTAAATAGAGCCCATAGTGTCAGATTTGTTCCCCTGTGCCTACTTCTGTAAACAATTATAAATATCTGGATACCTGCGAATTGGTTAGTAAAATCTTTGCTACTTTCTGACAGCTATCTGATTAAATCAGAAAGATAATCTGCGTTAAAACAGGAAGTTTACTATAGTAATCATACCATTATTATGTGTGTACATTATAAAAGTGATTTTGGTCTATACCTTACTGCAGTGCTTACCTCTATCATGTAAGGGGTCCCTTAATTCCTATATAAGAAGAGGAAATTCACAGCACCTGTGCTTATCTTAAAATTCTGGTCATTTTTTTTAAAATAACATTTCATTGAGAAACAAGTCCTTCTTTGAACCATTCCCAAATAATAAACCAGGAGTAACAAGCCAAACACTGCAATCACTTGTTTTACTGTTCTGAAAAACTTTGGCTTGAGTTGTAATGGTTAAATAATAACTATTATTTACCTTTTTATTTTACCTCTGGAATATAAACACTAATGAAAGAGAGATCAAGTTAAATCAGGATATTGAAAGCATCCTTATTTTGTCATATCCCTGCTCTCACAGGTCTAATTATTCGACAGATAAAATAGACCAATATAAGCAAAGGGATCAGCATGTTAAACAAATTAAACTCATTGGACCTCATTCAGAGTTTTACGTCATATACGTTGCGACATCCCCACCACAAATGACAGTTATTCCGGCACTGGGATATATTTATAATCTCTGACAGTGTGGGAAAGTCAGAGGTTTTAAATATATCCCAGTGCTCATATAACTGTCATGTAGGGATCGTGCCGGGGTTTTTTAATTTACCAAGCCACTTCCACTGGAGTAAAAACTTGGAAGACTGGATCCATGGAAGATTCCTTTCAAGCTGGTAATTATAATTAACATTTTTATGGAATGCTCTTATTTTTTTTTATGTAACGGCTGACCCTTACTGTATGATATTATGTTTGGGACATTAACCAATGCAGCGGGCCCTAATTGGAAGGACATGCTGGTGATTGTAGTTCTCCAAGTGTCAACATGCCCGGGAACCTTGGAAATGCTGGTGCTTGTAGTATTACAGACACCAGTATGCCCTGTAGCAGTGATATCTTTTTTTTTTTTTTTTTTTTTTTTTTTTTTTTTTTTTTTTTTTTTTTTTTTTTTATGTGAAATTATTTATTTGGATCATGTTTTTGTTTTAAACTTTATTTTTCAGCGTGGGTTTTTAAAAATATTTTTACTGTTAGGGTGACAGTGCCTTCCACTTACACCATCCCCTGGGATGTTTTGAGCGTATGATGGAAGGCACCTTACACCACTTCTGCACATATTTAAAGGAGAAAAAAAACTATTTTATTCTCATTTAAATTTCGTGAAACTCCCATTTTCACTGCACAGTACAGATGGATGTAGACACAGTCGCATATGCAGTCGTGCACCCATCCTTCTGTTCTTGCTCCCGTTGTCAGCGTGTGCAGTGCTCATTTTGGCTGCACTTCTGTCTGAAACAGACAGAAGTGCAACTCTGAATCAGCTCCATTGTCTCACTAAGAAGACAAGAATGAAAAAAATAATACTAATATGTATCTAGCGCTACCACTTTCAAAAGCTGCACTAAGATAGTAATTTACTACACAAGGAGATGTTTTTTTTTCGTTTTTTTTCTTTTATCTTTCCATATATCCATTGAACAAAACATCAGATACATTTTGCATTATATTTGAAAGCGCACATTGAAATTATGTAATCTTATTAATAATAATCGATTATTTTCCCTATCATCTAATTATCGGGTGATCAGTTATTTGATTTTTGACATGCTATCGCCCGATATTTTAAACTGAGCCAATCTGCTAGCTGAAGGGCTCATTTTTTGCTAGGATTATCGATCCCAATTTAACAGGTTAACTCTTTCACTATTCCATGTACTAGATATCAGTAATCCAACAAAGAGATGTATTTGAGCATCACGTATCTAAGGAAGTATGGGCTCTATTTACTAACTTGATTTTCAGGTGATAATGCCTGTTTTAACATTAAAACGTTCATTATCACCTGAAAATGAACTTTGTACAATTTACTAAGCTGCATTCGCCATGGAAATCTGCTCTTTCCATAGCGATGCATACACACTTCCTAAGTCTTCGCCGGCCCGTTGATCTTAACGGGTGCCAACACTACATTGCAATTTACTATACTATACTATAAAAATAACGCCATCTCAGGATGGCGTTAGTGACTTCATACCAGCGATCTCCCCATATTCCTCCCTTTTCCTCCCCCTAATAGCTGTTATTAGGGGGAGGAAAAGGGGGCATGTATGGGGAGACCGCTGGCATAAAGGAGGATGCGGTCATTTAAAAAAAAGTAAAAAAAAAAATGTGTTTAAGGGAAACATTAAAAACATTAAAATAGGTTAAAAAAAGATAAAACTCACCTGTCCGGGAGACGCCTCTGAAGATTCCAGCCCCGATATGAAGACCCTGCGCATGCGCAGTGGTTTTTCATATTTGGGCTTGAAATTTTCTAAGTCCGGCAGTGTAGTCTCATGCGTAGGACTTCAATCGATATGAAGTGGCCTGCAAGGCGCACAGAGCACATCGCGGGACTTCGAGGGACCTCTGCGGAGGGATGAGTATTAGTAAATTAAATATTATTAATATTATATTATATTAATAAAGGGGAAGCTGCCAGGCTCGCCGCGAGCACAAGCGAGTCTGGAGCAGCATCGATCCCCTGAGGAATGAAGAAAAGGTAAATAGAGCACTATATTTTAATACAATGATTTACCTGCTGGATATTTTATACAATAAATATGAGGAATTACATTGAAGACCAATCACCATTTGTAAACATGTCCTCAGAAAAGTGGTGATGTTTGCAGATTTAACCATGTCAACAACTGTGTTCATTGAATTTCACAGCAGGACATTAGATTCTGATGATGACAGGTCCTGCATACTCTTAGCCAACAAGTCAGTTGCTGGACTCTGACATTGGTCCTGACTCAGAGCTGCGCTTCAGTCTTTTTTCAGATGGAAGCGCAGCAAAAATTACCACTGCGCATGCTCAGATCAAGAGCATGAACAGAAAGATGGTCACAAGTATACCCACCCGTCTGTCTGCGCATCCGATTACACTGCACCTGTGGAACTGGGAGTTCCACGATATTTAAAGGAGAAAAGGGGTGTTTTTCTCATTTAAATATTGCGTGCGTAACAAGCCGTACGCTTACTCCGTTTCTCGTTTCAAACGTGAATTCCCACAATAGGCAAGGTTATAAATATGCCCCAATGACAGTAGAACTGTCATTGGTGCCGGGATGTTCTGCTTGCAGGACATAAGTTGCGATGTGCCCACCTTGTTTTTCTTTTTTTACCAAGGCCCCCCTTGTATTAAAAGCTTAGAAGACTNATGAATTGGCCTGCAAGGCGCACAGAGCACATCGCGGGACTTCGAGGGACCTCTGCGGAGGGATGAGTATTAGTAAATTAAATATTATTAATATTATATTATATTAATAAAGGGGAAGCTGCCAGGCTCGCCGCGAGCACAAGCGAGTCTGGAGCAGCATCGATCCCCTGAGGAATGAAGAAAAGGTAAATAGAGCACTATATTTTAATACAATGATTTACCTGCTGGATATTTTATACAATAAATATGAGGAATTACATTGAAGACCAATCACCATTTGTAAACATGTCCTCAGAAAAGTGGTGATGTTTGCAGATTTAACCATGTCAACAACTGTGTTCATTGAATTTCACAGCAGGACATTAGATTCTGATGATGACAGGTCCTGCATACTCTTAGCCAACAAGTCAGTTGCTGGACTCTGACACTGGTCCTGATTCAGAGCTGCGCTTCTGTCTTTTTTCAGATGGAAGCGCAGCAAAAATGACCACTGCGCATGCTCAGATCAAGAGCATGAACAGAAAGATGGTCACAAGTATATCCATCCGTTTGTCTGCGCATCCGATTGCACTGCACCTGTGGAACTGGGAGTTCCACGATATATAAAAAAGAAAAGGGGTGTTTTTCTCATGTAAATATTGCGTGCAGGGCTGTCTGGTAAACAAGCCGTACGCTTACATCGTTTCTCATTTTAAACGTGAATTCCCACAATGGGCAAGGTTATAAATACGCCCCAATGACAGTAGAACTGTCATTGGTGCCGGGATGTCCTGCTTGCAGGACATAAGTTGTGACGTGCCCGTCTGGTTTTTCTTTTTTTACCAAGGCCCCCCCCTTGTATTAAAAGCTTAGAAGACTGGACCCCAGCAGAGCAGGTAAGTGGCTTTTTTTTTTTTTTTACTGTACATTTTTTGTTATTACAGTGGCTGGACCTATCATTTATTTATTATAACTACTATGGAGACATGGATAGCAGGGCATGCTGGCGTTTGTTGTTCTCCAAGAACCAGCATGCCCTGGCATCCATGGGCATACTGGTGCTTCTACAAGCACCAGTGATCTGGTATGTAGATAGCGTAAATGACCTACTACGCATGTGCAGTAGGTCATTTCGGCCAGATACACACTTAGTAAGCAGAAGCTTCTTAAGCGTGAATCAGGCCCAAAATCTCCAGACTTGTATCTCCATTACAGCATTGATGCAGGTGACATATATTATAGATAGACGTATCTCAGTGTCTTATCCAGAGGTTTCATCCTGATGATGATGTCTCTCCCGTCAGACGCTGCTTCTTCACATACAATTCTCTTATTTAAAACTATTAATAAAGGAAATATCAATATTATATATGTGGCTTGTCACAGATCAGCCCATGTTGTTCTGCTCCTTACACATCAGTCTGTCTCCTGTCACCATCACCCTGGACTCTCAAAAGAAAACCGTTATTTCTCCTTCCCCAACTGTAACTGTCACTTTCCCTATCGCTGGGGCCTCTGGGATATGTAGTCTCATCCAGCACTGGCTTCTTTATCTGTTTTTTAATCTCTGCATAGCAGATGTTACACACGTTGTAGCAGATCCACATTGCGCATCTGCTAAAACTCTAAATCCAGGCCATTAGCATTTAACCACCTGAGATCTTTAAGCTGCTTGTTTTAAACCATTGTAGGACTGATCCAGAGCTTGGATCTTTAAGACCGCATATAAGCAATCTACGTAACGAAACAATATGTAGATCATGTAAAATAGTTACTACGCATGCATAGTGGCTACTATCGGCACACTAACGGATGTATGTGCAAGACGGACGTTGTTGAGGATCCGGCCCCTTGAGAGTAAGGGCAAAACAGGTGCAAATGTACAGCTCGGCCAAACCATTTTGCAATGTGATTGGTGCTAATTAGTTTGAATTCTTTTGCATGCAGGAAAAAATTTTTTTTTTTTTTTGCACATAGAACTCACATACTGCATAGCTTTATGTTTAATCTATAAAATACAGTTGAGCTAAGAAACCACCTCTCAATTCTAATTCTGCTTTCACAGTTTAAATTTGTCTCGCCCTTAAAGGTGTAAGTGCAGCTCCGGATCACCCCTGTAGACTTTGGTTGTACAGGCTCCATTCCACTTGCGGTAAAAACTTTTCATCCAAAAGAAAATGAACACTGTTGCGACAAATGAAACTTGACTCCCCCTGAAATCAACATGGTTTAGCCCAGGTGTAACTTTAAGTTCTTATTTTCAATCTCTGAATCAGGGCCAGTATCTTCTTGTCTTGCTTGCTTTTGAGAATTTGTGAGTACTTAAGGTAGGTCCTGGCTGTAGGAAGTCATTTTGTGCAAATGGTAGTGCTTTAAATCTGAGCGCGTGGATGTCCTGATAATGCATGCTCTGCGCTTGTAGATTCATGATGGAGAGCGACTCTGGCTAAAACCTGCCACTACTACTCCCTAGCAGCACAATACACAGAGCTGTAGCATGCTAAAGATGTAATGTAGTAGACCACAGCTCTTTATCTGAGGCTGCTGGGAAGGAGGAAGAGGAGGTGAGCAGGGGGGGTTCAAGTATACTCTTGCTTGCCCATAAAATGCTAAGGGTGGCCTTGCCTATTACAACACTCAGCCAAGGGCGAGAGCTGGTGTATCGTCTTTATTTTGCAAGGCTGCTTTCACACAATATTCAGCTATGATATCAGGAAGAGTTAATTGTCAGCGCTATGATGTGCTACAGATTAATTAGCTGTTACTTCAATGTGTACGAGGTTCATATACTCGGGAGTCTTATTCAGTTGATGCAAATGGAGGGATTTAAATTGAAACCACCTGTAACCCTTTACTTATTATACATAAAATGCAGAATTGAAATGCCAGCATGCTGATTTTTTGTAGGTCGCTCATATTCAGCAACAGCGTTATCATCAGTGTAGCAGTAGATGCAGTAAAATATGCTGTTTGTCAGAATGGATATCCTGCATCTGACCATAGTATGTGAAAAAGATGGTTGGTGATGATTATTTTTATTTGGTACTGTTATCATCATTTTTATGTACATTGGTGTGGGGATTTACTGTATCTATGCTGGGACAATAAACTGTATTTGCCCAAGAGCTTAAATGAACAAAGTAATCATAAAACAGTAGATTTTCCCTGACCAGCCAGTCCCATTGACCACATGGTGGACATCTGTTATTATAGAGATTTGTTGTCTCTATGTAAAATATATCTTCCATACTCACTGCTGGTCAGAATGGCCTGATTCTGATGTGAGGGCAAACCCACCTTCATGCTAAATGTGTTTGTAAAATTGTGACGGACTGCGTGCAATGCAGAAGTGCACACAACCAACTACAACGTAGCATGTGGGCACACAACAGCGCCTTTGGAGTACAACCAATTACAACGTAGCGTACAGGCACACAGCAGCTAAGCTCAATGAAACTACATTACGTGCCCAAATACCCTGTGCAATTGCTAGGCTGACTGTAAATGGAGGTTATGATTATCGTGTCACATGCTTACATAATGGTCTGTAATAGGTTGTGGATGGTGGGCGTCCTGGACTTAGACATGACCTGCAGTAGGTGCAAATGTTTTTTACATCTGCATTCAGCTCAGAATCAGGTGCATTTGCTTGAGCACATTGGCTACGTGCCTCCACCCCTTCCATCCCTCAACACGCCCCTCAGAGCGCAAGCTGGCAACACTCGAGTTGCGCTTTCATCTGAATGTGGCGTGGATGCGTGTACTTCATTTCTGAGCATGTGCAGTGTGAAATCACACAGAGATACGCTATGGGAGCTGGCGAGTACCTCATGTTTGCAACAGATAAAATTGTCCTCCTCTGAAATTCAGCATGGCTTTATCTGGCTGCCATGTTTTTCTCTTTTTTTCACACTCTGGCTTCAGTCCCTGTTCCTTTATAATCAAGACTGGGTTAAGGTTTGTAAGGGCTCCTGGGCAAACTAAAATATTAGGACCCCGTCACACATTAACGAACAGTACACACATATAAATATACATATATAATAAACAAAGTCTGACCTCCATTAAACATTAACATAAAACCCTAGTTAAATATCAGTTTCCCTAGTTTTGAACCCCCGGTTAAAATGATCACCCGTCATTGAAAATCAGACCTGATTAAACTAATTACAGCTATTAAATACAGCCAGCATCTAGTAATCACCACACAAACTTTCCTGCACCTGTATACCTTTAGCCATCCTTTCCAGTCCCTGTATGTCCCTAGTCATCCTTTCCTACCCCTGTTTGCCTTCTCCTTTGCTGTACCTGTATGCTTCCAATCATCCTTTGCTTTACCTGTATGCCTCCAGTCTTCTCCTTTGCTGCACCTGTATGCCTCCATTCAGCCTTTCCTGCCATCTTGTCCGCCCCTTGTATGTGTCAAGCCATTCACTTCCACCCCTTGTATGTGCTCAGCCATACAATTCTGCCCTTTGTATATGTGAAGAACCATCCACTTCTGCCCTGCGTATATGTGACTAGCTATCCTCTTCAGCCCATTGTATATGTGCCCAGCCATCCATTCTAGCCACTTATATATGTGCCCAGCCATCCACTTCTTCCCCCTTGTATATGTGCCCAGCAATCCATTGCCCCTTGTATTTCTCTCTAATCTTACTTGCTTTGCTGTTTTAATCTTCCCGGTTGCCTTGTGGTTAATTTGGTCATGTATATTATAATGGACCATTAGTCAAATGCAGTTAAATATGATTACGGTGAAGTCTAATAGAGTGAGAGAGTCTGTCCCCCATTACATACATCCTAACAATGGTGGGATGGTGTTTAGGATAAGGGGCCTGACCCAGATTTAATAAGAAATTCCTGATCACATTACCGCACGCAGGAGATCCGGGCACTCCCCATACTCTCCTATATGCTGTTGGATACAGTGGATCTGTGTCCTGGGGACAACCTTAAATATTCTGCATGCAACTCTATGCATGCACAATAGAGCATCATACGTAAAGGTTAAACCCAGCCCTTACTGGATGATTTTAATGCTAAAGGCCACTCACCAAGTGCATTTTGTACACATGGTGGATGGCCCAGCACCCCTTGCAAAGACCGATTTCCGCATGGTATGCAGCATAGAGCGGCTGTGTTCTGTTGCAGAAGTATAGGTACTGTGCATGTGCAGTACCTATACAGAGCTGATTTACATACATAAGTCAGCTCTCGGTATTAATGTAGGATCAGGCCCAAGACTTGTGGATACATAATGAAGGACAGAGGTTCCTGTTTATTATTTGCAATGTGCATTTTTCATTCAGAGTTACACAATATAAGCCCATTTTGGTGCTGGATACACCAAACACATTATGTAACAATAGTATAAAGATGCAAGTGTAATAAATTTAAAGTTAAATTAATGCAAAAAGAGAAATTGAGGAATTAAACACAAACAATCATATATGTTGTTTACTCTGTTAACATACGAGGATCCCAAGATAAGCCCATTAAATAAAATAATGTCACACGTTACATGAACATACCTTACTGTGCTCACTATTTGATTGTCCAATCCACGTTTCACCTCTCCAGGCATAAATCTGCTACAAATCTACACATGGATGACATTTTGCTGTGCATTAGGAAAGGTGTAACTTATTTAAACAATATTACTCAGCTACATTTTTATTGAGGAGACAGATGACCTTCTATTTGTTTGGATTGTAAAATTATACAAGCAATGCATTATGTTGCTTCTTTACTATTTATTTTAATTTCTCACTTTATTTATAGCTGCAAAAACAAAACACGGCCTGGCACTCTAGCCATTACCCTGCGACTAACCATAATCTGTAAGTGGCGGGTGGTTTATCATGTATCTACAGATATCTGTAATCTCTAATTCTCTGACTTTTATTTTAAAGATAGAAGATTATGGTTAGTTGCTGGGTAATGGCTAGAGTGCCAGGCCTTGTTTTGTTTTTGTGCAAACTGCCCTTGCTTTGTGCACCTGCTGTATAATTATAGATTGATTTGAGCAACCTCTATCTTGGAAATGTGTTTTAAAGCGTGTCTGGGATAGTAGCTGGAAGGGGGTGCTGTCTCAGAGTGGCTGTTTTGGAGACTTGGGGACCTCTGTAGGAGGTGAGCTCTCAATTTAAAAAGATATGATATATGACCAGGGTTGCCGACTCTCCCGGAATGTCCGGGAGACTCCCGAAATTCGGGCAGTACTCCCGGTATCCCGGGAGAGCCAGCAAATCTCCCGCAAATGACTTGAGGCCC
>WWET01001427.1:351579-361918 GCA_011038615.1 Limnodynastes dumerilii | reverse complement strand
TTTATATTGAGTGTTCAATATATATATATATATATATATATATATATATATATATAAGCCTGGGAATGGCACATTGGCAATTCAATTGACCGCAAAGTCGCTTTTTCACGTCTTTACCTTGTAGGTTTTAATATGCATCTCATAAAGGTGTGTATTAAAATCTGTGAATTTTTCTTACCGTGATAGATGGAATAAGTCACATCTTGCGCTATTTCCTGTCTTCGCAGACAAATGAATCCGGCTCATTGTATACTGTATATAGTGTGACATTTCCAGACCCTAATATACCTCACATATATTATAGTATGGGCCATTTCCAGACTCCTTATACCCACATGTATTACACATAGGGTATAGTAAGGGTTTGGAGATGACACATCACCAGTCTATACCCACTTTGAATGACGGAAGCTTCTTTTTGCCATTTGTGAAGCTGTGTGCAGAGCGTAGTTATTTAGTTAATGAGTTAATTAGTTAGTTAGTTAGTTAGCAGTAGTAGTCAGTAGTAGTTAGTAGTTTGTTTAATTCATTTTTATGTTTTATAAGCAAAAGTGAAACTAAAATATTGTGTTCCAGGGATTTGAGATAAGGGAAACAGCATTTACTGTCACTAAACTGGATTTACAGCGGTGAACAGAGCTTTATAATAATGCACTGCTTTGGAAAAATACAGTGTGCTTAAACGGATCTGTTTATACTGCATTTACACTGTCAGTTCCTATTTTCAGTATTTTACTGCATATTTTAGAATTATTATTTTACTCATTTTATTATTAATAAAATATCTCTTATTATTCAGAATACCCTGTTAAGCGCTTATCACTTTTGCTATTTTGGATTTTGTTGGAGGGGACTATCTCACCCCTTGATTAAGCAGCTACAGTATATTCTGTATGTAGAGAAGAGACTGGTATACCACACACAGCGCCTCTGTATTAGATCATACTTTATAATAATGTACTTTCTGCCCTATGAAAAAACATGCAGAAAACTAACTTTTATTTCCCGGTATCCCAGGAAAGCAGAGAAATCTCCCACGATGGGCTCGAGGCAGAAATTTAATGCAAATCACAGCCTCAAACCCCTGCCTATCAATGGTGTGTTCCATAGCATTACTAAGAATGGGTGGGGCTTGGTGGTGTAATTTGTGTCATCAAGCTCCACCCTATTCGTAGTAACACTGGACCAGATTCACAGATAACCATGAAATAAGTAAGTGCAGATTCGCAAAAAAAAAATCGCATCTAAGTGGACCGTCTCATGACACTCCCATCGTTCTTATGAATTTTAGCTGACTTCCGCGTCCATACTACTACCTTACTATATCTCCATGCATATGTCTATAAGTTGCTTAACTACGTCAGACTTAGGAAAACACGCCCTTACTGCCCCCTTTAAATGACTCCCCACAACCACTCTTCACTCTTCTTAACTTCCTTCTTACGGAGGACCTTAGAACAGAGTTGGAGTCTATGCGTAATGGATTCCCGTGTGTAACCGCTGGATCCCATGCGTAACTTTGTGTTCTCGGAATGCGCAGCTTATCTGTTCCTAAAAATACGCACAGAGATTCAGCTTCTTCTTAAGTGTGATTTAAGTCCACTATGGATAGTATTTTGCTTCTGACAGCCCATACTTCTCAACTGTCCCGATTCCAGCAGGTCAGTCCCAATGTCCCGCCCACTTTACAACTTTCCCGAAAAATCAGACTCTCAGGACAAAGTTGGTGTTTTTTTTCTCTCTCTTTTTAGCTTGTGCCGCTTTTTACACAACAGTACTGGTAATACAGGGATCCTACGGGAGCCCTGTAGGACCAAATCTGTTACTGTGTATGGCAGTGACCTAGGGGCTGATTCAGAGATACGATTTTCACGGCATTTAGGAGCGTATATTTAGGATCTTAGAAAATTCGCATTACTGCGCATGCGTAGTATTAGTGCAACGCAGTCTACGTAGCGGTTAGGAGCGTAAATTCGCTAAGAGCGTAAGTTTGAATCGATCGCAAGCACTTAAGATCTTAAGTGCCGCGAAAGTTTAAGATCTTAAGGATTTGCATGGAAATGGGCGGGGTGAGGCAGGGAAATGAGGGAAAGTGGGCGCGGGCAGACACTTAGGATCTTAAATGAACGCTACTACGTCACTTAAGATCCCAAATGACAGCGTAGACTTAGGGCAAGTCAATGGTGGTCTAAGTTTAAAACCCCCGCTGGTGGTCTAAGTTTAAGATCCGCCGCTGTTTGCAAGGGGAGTGACTGTTTATGCAGTGGGCTGTAACCTGCTAAGATCTTACCTAAGGTGCGTATATTTGCGATCTTTTCGCAATCGCATCTCTGAATCAGCCCCCTAATCTATACAATCACCGCCATTCTATTATGCGGATTTGGTCCTACAGGGCTCCAACTAAAAATCTGTGCATAATGGGCCGAATTCAGAGTTAATATTGCAAGGGACTTTCGCAAGTTGCTTGTGTAATTCCTCTTGCAAGCAACAACTGCACATTCATGCACCAGATGCAACAAATCTCCATGCGAACAGAACTCTGGGGTTTGCTGTGCAGATAAGACATACAGGCCGGAGATAGGCAGATCCGAACAAACGCAGATCCGTGCCGTAAAGTTAAAGATGGGTTATGGAAATGTCTCCGCACGATAGGGAAAGCGTGCGGGGGTCTGGATCCGGTCCAATGCTTGTAGACCTGGTTCCATCCCTGTAATAGTGTAATTCAGAGGTTCCTTTTTTTGGGGGTACCGTTTAGCCATTATGGAACCAGGACAAGTATTACTATAGATATCCTGCTGATACATTTGTACTACGCAGATATATTTCGAATGTTTTATTTAATTTTATTTTTTTTCCTACATATTTTTTATATGATTTTGAGAGACATTTTCTCCATCTGCCATTCTTCCCCCAAGATATCTCATTAAACGTGCCCTCTGACAGTAAAAGCATGGCACAACTACCTCCTCTCAGTCTTGCCCTGCCAGACAGTGGTCAGTAGAACATGTACCACTGGTTGACAACCAGGGGTGTATCTATGGGTCCAGCGCCCCTGGCAAAGTAATGGACTGCCCCCCCCCCCCATTTACTCCCGGTACTCCCATCATTGTGCCTCCAGCCTCCCCCAGTACTCCCATCATGTGCCTCCAGCCTCCACAGTACTCCATCATGTGCCTCCGGCACCACCACCCCAGTACTCCCATCATGTACCTCCAGGATCCAGCCCCCTCCCCAGGTTTTCTTACCTTACCTGTGTCCTCCGAGCGGGACTGAAGCTAGAATTGAAGTCCCGTGGTGGCCGAGACTTGCGAGGGACATGAAGTCCCGCGGTCACAGAAAAGACTGTGACCGCAGGTATCCTAGCAACCAGTCAGCCCTCATTTTAAAAGCATCCAGCCGCAGTCTGACTCTGGACCAGCGCTGCACTAGACGACACTATCTCTTAGCCAATAGTGGCATTGGCGGGCGGTGCCCCCCTTTGGCTGGTGCCCCAGGCGGGTGCCATGCTGGCCATGGGGTAGATACGCCTCTGTTGACAACACCTGGTATAAATCATATAAATAACTTACCTTTACCTTGCACATATCCGTATATGGTAATATTTGCATGATAAGGTCCTTTTTCCGCAATAGTGTTAAATGAAAATTCTTGCATAATTTATAAGGAACATCTTGATGATTCATGTTCTTGTTTTCTAAAACATTTTTATACTGTGCAGGTTTATCACAAGAGTTTCCAAATGCAGAATTCAAATGAAAAATCTAATTATACCCACAGTCATATTTTCTGTGGTTTCATTATTTGAGTTCTGAACAGGAAAAAGTGGCATAAAAAGTACATTCAGAAAGTTTAGACTGTAAATGAAACATTTGTTTTCCATTCAAAAAAGACATTTCGAACAACAAACTTTTTCATGAGACTCTTTCTAATAAGGATTCTGGTATTTTGTATAATGATTTTATCCAACATCTTCAAAATGATGAAGAGCCACAAAATGCATTAAAAAAAATGAGGCTAACTGCATGGATCTGCTGCCGAGATTGAAAGGAGGCCCAGCCAATCAGTGCAGAGATTGACGTAAGGCCAGTGCAGCCAATCAGCTCTCGGCAGCACCTCCGTCTTCTGGTAAGATTGTCGGTCCCTAGTGGTAAGAAGTCTTGTTTGTTAGGCCACCTTCTGCTGGGAGAAATAATCTTACTAGCGCATGGTCAGGTGAAGTCCAACAAGCTGTAGTTGACAACGCTGACACTCTAGGGGAAAAAAGAAGGATTTTTCAGAATGTATCTGTATTGTGCTTGACTGTTATGTGTCTGTAGGCAACCTGTTGCGCTCGTGTATGGATCCAGAGCCGCTGTTGTATTCACACCCGAATCTTCTGAAATGTTCCATTATTTTATTGTCACTTATTTATACAGCGCCAGAAATTGTCTGCAGCGCTTTACAGAGAACATTAGACAGTTACATCAGTCCCAGCCACATACATATACATATACATAAGGATTAGCCAATTAACCTACCAGCATGTTTTTGGTGTGTGGGAGAAAACTGGAGCACCCGGAGGAAACCCACACAGACACGGGGAGAACATACACACTCCACACAGATAAGGCCTAGTCCGGGAATTGAATTCATGCTCTCAGCGCTGTGAGGCACAAGTGCTACTCACAGAGCCACCATGCTGCCCTGGATATTTGTGTGAGATCTATAGCTTATAAATTCAAGAAGCATCTGGAAGGAATTGTGTTGCACCTGAGTAAATAGTCTTATGGCACAGGTGTGGTATAAAGTCATGTTTGCAATATTCATACACTCAACAACATTAGGCTGACAGTGTATGAATGTCTACAAAAATGTACTCAACACAAAGCTCAGTATTATAATACCCCATACCCTCCAACATTCCATTAGGTACAAAATACTCTGCTCCTCAGTCTCCAACTCTCAGTTACTATGGTAACCGCCTTTGTTGAAGCGGCAAATAGTTTTTGAAATATCAGTTAATTCATTTAAACCGGGTGAGTGACAGTTGGAAGCTCAGAAGTGGAGTTAAATTGTACCTAATGGAATGGGTCATGTTGCAGTGTCTGATACTGATCTTAGTGTTGTCGATAGAAAAAAGTCAGACACAAACACTAATAATACACTTACCCTAACCCTCTCCTCACAGCAGCCTAACCTTAACCTTCCTTTCATCATAGCCTAACCTTGACCCTTCCCCCCTTCCTCACTGCAGCCTAACCTTAACCCTTCTCTCCTCACAGACTTACACTAACCACAGCCTCACCCTAACTCTTCCCTCACTGCAGCCTAACCTTAACTATTTCCTCACCGCAGCCTAACCCTAACTGTTCCCTTACTGAAGCCTAACCTTATCCATCTCCTCATCACAGCCTAACCCTAACCTTCCCCTCACAGCAACCTAACCTTACCTGTCCTCTCATTGCATCCTAACCATAATATCCTTAACAGCATCCTTAACCCAACCCTATCTTAACCTTAACCTTAAAACTAACATTAACTATAACACTCACTCGCCCATGTCGCGTCAAATCTGGACAACAGCCGAGCAGATGTACCCATCAGATTGCAGTTTTGTTGATCCGATGTCAAAGTCGGGACAACGCAAAGCAATCCAGTGGTGTCCAGCATGGAACCACCAATTACTCAGTACTACTATCCTTTGTGACACTACCAAATAGAGGAAAAAAGAAACTTTTTGGCGCTATTAGGAGAAAGCAGCTGTATGGAAGATTTTGCTATTCTCCCTTTAACAAGAAAAAAGTGCAAATACAAAGGTTTTATAACAGCTAGAAAATATAAAATACATTAAATAAAATAAATGACTGGTTAAGATGAAATAACATATAAACGGCAACCTGGTATCAAAAGTTTATTCAAACATTGAAATCACACATGTGGAGCTTTCATAATTATTAAGTCAGAAGCAAGAGACTATTTCAAACAGGTGAGAAATATATAACTCCAAGAGTATTCAGTTGGTGTCTTTTTCCAAATAAACATATATTGGAGGCAAGGTACTTGTTGGGCCTGATCCAGACCTACGCTGGCTGGCGTTAAGACGCCAGCCAGCAGCGTAAAAGCGGCTTAAAAGCCAATCTGCGCATGCACCCGGTAGATGTTGCTACGGACGCCCGAGGAGGTAGTTCAATGAGGGAGGGAGGGGTTTGTGGCCAAACGCTCCTGTGCGAGGGAAGCCTTCAGCCGGCGGAAAATTAGCTCGCACAGGGGGAGTGTCGGGGAGAGTGCACGGCGATACGCTGTGCTTTACTAAGCACAGCGCATTGGCGTAGGTCTGGATCAGGTCTATTATGTGGACAGCAATAAATTCAAAGGTTCCAAAGATCCAAATATTTATCCATGTAGTGTAAATAGCAGATAGGCAATGAAGACAAAGTATTACCCGATCCTCGGGAGATGAAACGAAGCGCCCCGTCTTCCTTATATGCCGCTGATATGGTCACTCGTACTGTATCAAGTTAATATGCAATGGGTGGCCAGCCTCCAATGTGTCCAAGTTAATTCAATATACGTACTTTGTATAATTGCCCACGCCACAATATCTCCAGTCCTCACAAGAAATAACGCCTCCGTAATAGCCTCAACAGTAATGTTGCAAGTAGCAGCTCCAATAGGAGTATGTTGATTAATACTACCAAATACCGTAGCGTTAGCAAGCATTCCCCTGCAGACTCGTGGGCCGTAGCCCAGTATTCTATAGATTAAGGCCACCCACTCATATTTCATTCATTCTGGAACAGACTTAAGCTGTGCCTAATATAGGTTTTATAGAATTGTAAAAGTATTCATAAGCAAATCAGTTCATTGATTTAAGGGCAGGCAGCAGGGTGTAATTCATTACTGGAATAAGTCACTTTCAGAGTCTGATTGAAAAACATTGGCAGTATGAAAGAAAGCATTTGATGAATTCAGCCAACACCTCCCTGAAGTCTAAAGAATGTGATATATATAATAACTCATAATTTTATGTTTCACTTTTTCGCCCCTATCAGTAGAAACACAGTAAAACATAAACAAAATAAAGGTGATAATTAAATAATAATAACGAAAAAAAAAATTGAACTCAAGAAACAACAAGTTTACGTCTGGTCCTCATTTTCCCTTCATTAATTTTTTATGATGGAATATTATTGGTCGTCGTGCTAGATAGAGGGGTTCTGTTAGTGTGCACGTTAGACGTTGTCTTCTATCCCCCCCCCCCGTCATCCTGGGCAAGAAAAAAGCGGCTATCTTATTTCAGATGCCCCAAAAATCACACCTTCCCATCTTTGTTCTTTGATACAGCCAAATAAGTATAGCCATTCAGACGGTAAACAAGCCCAGCTTAGAGGCCACTAACAGTTACAGTAGCAGAGCAGTGTATGTTGTGTACAGTAGTAAGTGATGGAGTGGCTGCTGCATGAAACAGGTAGGACTCTGTTTTACAGTAAGGGATTTAGCTGCGAGCGTCAAACATAACAGAAAGAGCAGAAAGCAGTCACCACTAAAAGAAGAAATGATTCATAGAAATTCTCACACGCTAAGGGCCAGATTTACTAAGCTGCGGGTTTGGAAAAGTGGAGCAACCAATCAGATTATAGGTGACATTCTCTAGTATGTAATAGGAAAGTTAGAATCTGATTGGTTGCTATGGGCAACATCTCCACTTTTCCCAACTTAGACATGACGCCACGGAACCCTGCTTAGACAAGACGTCACGGGACCCTGCTTAGACATGACGCCACAGGACCCTGCTTAGACATGACGCCACAGGACTCTGCTTAGACATGACGCCACAGGACTCTGCTTAGACATGACGCCACAGGACTCTGCTTAGACATGACGCCACAGGACTCTGCTTAGACATGACGCCACAGGACTCTGCTTAGACATGACGCCACAGGACTCTGCTTAGACATGACGCCACAGGACTCTGCTTAGACATGACGCCACAGGACTCTGCTTAGACATGACGCCACAGGACTCTGCTTAGACATGACGCCACAGGACTCTGCTTAGACATGACGCCACAGGACTCTGCTTAGACATGACGCCACAGGACTCTGCTTAGACATGACGCCACAGGACTC
Source organism: Limnodynastes dumerilii (assembly GCA_011038615.1). Classification (NCBI taxonomy): domain Eukaryota; kingdom Metazoa; phylum Chordata; class Amphibia; order Anura; family Limnodynastidae; genus Limnodynastes; species Limnodynastes dumerilii. The sequence continues at coordinate 353,810 of WWET01001427.1, read as the reverse complement.
TGCTTAGACATGACGCCACAGGACTCTGCTTAGACATGACGCCACAGGACTCTGCTTAGACATGACGCCACAGGACTCTGCTTAGACATGACGCCACAGGACTCTGCTTAGACATGACGCCACAGGACTCTGCTTAGACATGACGCCACAGGACTCTGCTTAGACATGACGCCACAGGACTCTGCTTAGACATGACGCCACAGGACTCTGCTTAGACATGACGCCACAGGACTCTGCTTAGACATGACGCCACAGGACTCTGCTTAGACATGACGCCACAGGACTCTGCTTAGACATGACGCCACAGGACTCTGCTTAGACATGACGCCACAGGACTCTGCTTAGACATGACGCCACAGGACTCTGCTTAGACATGACGCCACAGGACTCTGCTTAGACATGACGCCACAGGACTCTGCTTAGACATGACGCCACAGGACTCTGCTTAGACATGACGCCACAGGACTCTGCTTAGACATGACGCCACAGGACTCTGCTTAGACATGACGCCACAGGACTCTGCTTAGACATGACGCCACAGGACTCTGCTTAGACATGACGCCACGGGACTCTGCTTAGACATGACGCCACAGGACTCTGCTTAGACATGACGCCACAGGACTCTGCTTAGACATGATGCCACAGGACACTGCTTAGACATAAAGCCACGGGACCCTGCTTAGACATGACGCCACGGGACTCTGCTTAGATATGATGCCACAGGACACTGCTTAGACATAAAGCCACGGGACCCTGCTTTGACATGACGCCACGGGACCCTGCTTAGTTATGAAGCAAACATGTTTCTACAGTTATGAAATCGCTGACGATATATTATACTATTGATTCATTTGGAATATATACAGTTCCCATATATGTTTTCTTTGCTTGTTTTTTTTCATAATTTTGTAATGAAATCATGAATTTCTATTATTTAATGTGATTACTTTGCTATTTGTCTCATTTTTCATAGCATTTATATACAGCTAACATTACAGTGTAACGGCCCTGCACTACAGCATCGTGTCTATGGACCCACAGCCGCATTGCGATAATCTGCGTTGTGCTTTTACATTACAGCCCGTACGTTCTACGCATCCTGGAGTACCATTGTGTGTGCCTTAGGATCGCATGAAGCACTGCCACAATCGCCGTCCACAAGTACAGCACCCACACTGCGCTATGATTTGCGTGTCCCTCTGGACCAGGGCCAGTGTCTCTGACATAGATGAGTCCTAACAGCTGCTACAGTAGGTGCTGCCCCTCAAACCAGTTGCAGTCTCCGGTCCAATGGCCCGTTTTGCGAAATAGAGACAGACGAAAGTTACTTTTCAGCTTTCTCTATTTCAAATAAGGGGCCATTTTAGAATTTTTTTTATGAATGGGTGAGGGTGCCGATTGTCATACTCACTCATTCATTTTCGCAGACCCGCCTGATGACAGCTACGGAGAGGTGAGTAACCTCTCCAAGGCATTTTAGTATTAGAGAGGGGGGGGGGTAGGTGCTTAGGAAGGGAGGTTTAGGGTTAGAACCATAGAAGGTGAGGGTTAGGGTTAGGGTCAGGCTGCGGGGAGGAGGGTCTTAGGGTCAGGGCCTCTGAGAGGGGGGAGGGGGTACTAATTACCCAGGTCCGGACCTCTGATGGGGCCTGGCCCGAGTGTTAGGGTAATGGAAGGGGAGGGTTAGGGTTAGGGTTAGAATTAGGGGAAGGGTTGGGGTTAGTTTTGCCACTCACCTTTCGGAGCACTGTGTTCGTTGCTCCGGGGATTGATTGCTATGCCTAGTCAAGGCATAAGCAATTGATATCCCATCCAGTTGGAAACTGGCTGGGAGAGAACAGCCCTATCGAAATAGGGGACCCACACCCCCTCAAACTAGGTTGATATTATATTTACTAATAGGCCCTCAATGTTAGTGGTATTACCCAGGAAAATGATCTCTTGAGGATTATTCACCAATAAATAGAAACTAAAGAATATGGCTTCCATTTGTTCACTGTTCTGATTTTAAAATATTAAAATTTTACCTTTAGGTCACATGTATTGTACTGTGAGCTATGGATACATTTAAAGTCGACTATTTAAGAAGCCATTTCAGTTAATATTCCCCTTTTCCTGTTATCTGAAATAGTAAATATTCTTGTACTTTAAGGTCTAGTCAAGCCTAGAATAGGATGTTGAGACTTTGAGAGCCACCAACACTGGAGAGAAAAGCAGCGGGGGGGGGGGGG
>WWET01001427.1:330523-346605 GCA_011038615.1 Limnodynastes dumerilii | reverse complement strand
ATCTATCTATCTATCTATCTATCTATCTATCTATCTATCTATCTATCTCCCTATCTATCTATCTCCCTATCTCCCCATCCATCCATCCATCCATCTAGCACATCGCACAAGTATTCCACAGTATTTACATAATAATCACACTCACAAACTATGCAAATTGCTTGCATTCAAAAACACAAATACCAGATAAGCTTTATGTAAATTTTGTGGGGAAATCATTGTCCTTTTATGCTATTTGGTCTGATATGAAACTAGAGTTCTGGAAAAAAAAAGTTTTATACATTGTACAAGAAGTGCAATTGTTTAGTGTGTTTATATTAATTGCTTGTATTGTTTTGGTTGAATGACAGGTTTTTGTTGCCATAGACTGACCTCTTTTAAAAACTTTTTTCGCACAACTGACAGCTGATTTCACACTAAAGCTGACAGGAATATTTTCTTTAATTGTGCCAAAACTGCAGGATCTATTTTTATATGATAAAGGGAAAGAAGACCTTATCCTGTGAGACAGCAAACTCCCACCCACTATAGTCAATGGCACTTTCTGTGATAATGAGGGCTGCAGTCATTTTCCTGTGTGAAAAACTAGTGACTCCTAATGTCCAACTGTCAGAGAGAGTGGCAGGGCCTGCAAGACTCTCCATGGGCCGGCCGGAGCATTGTCTCGCACGTTTGACACCTCCTGCACATAATAATCCCGTGTTAAGAGCTCTCTGAAACAATAACAGGGGTTTCAGTTCAGTCTGTAGCATATGTTTTATGGAAAATAAGTCCAAGTGTTTATACAACAAACTATATGAGCCCAACTCAAGGTAATGTCATAATTATACCTCAGACGTGCTCAGAAGACAGCTGCTAGGAAGAGCTTAAAATTAGACAAAAAAAAGACAACAAAAAACAAAAAATCTAACAAACAAGAAATAGCACCAAAATATCATTTATTAGCATCTGTCAGCTGTAAGGTGAGTGATGATCCCTGTTGTGAACGGTGCTATCTATCTATCTATCTATCTATCTATCTATCTATCTATCTATCTATCTATCTATCTATCGAGCATGTCCTCAGTTTGTTCTCTCACCCAATCTATGAATGACATTAGAACTTCAAACTTTAAAGCTGCAAATCATTTATTAATCCAACAAGTGATTTGTGTACTTGTGACTTGTAGGCAATGTGTATACATTTAGATTTACAATTATATCAGCATCTGCCTATCCCAAATTCCAGCCTTCTTTAACTCTAAATATATCAGTTCAGAATTATTAACACAGATAGTGTACTAGAAACAAGGTGCATATTCTCAATTTATATTTTCCTGCCACTGTCTCCTTTTATTTTTTAATTTTAAGTATGTTTTTCTTGCTGACACTAAAAGGGCTAGTGTCATTCCCAGGGCTAGTGTCATTCCCAGGGCTAGTGTCATTCCCAGGGCTAGTGTCATTCCCAGGGCTAGTAGAATGGGGTGTTGGTTAAAACACACCAGATTTTCAGTGCTCATTTTCGTGCCCTGCAGGGTAGTAAGAGACTAATTAAAAGGCCAGTCTGCGGTAGACCTTTTCCATACAGACATCCGCATTTTCAAGCATGCAATAATAGTTTAGATTTAGAAGCAGGAATATAAACCATCTACACAGGCAAGTATTCTACCTAAGCTCACAAGTTTCGTTTTGTGCCCCTTTCCAAATCACAGGTGGTCCAAAAAGTTGTTTACAGAGAAAAAATCATTATGAAAAAAACATTTATTTATTTTCTATAAACACGACCATGAATCACAAATGAGTTCAAACTCTAAGGTAACAGGATACTTTCTGATTTTCAAATAAACTTCGCAAACATCAATTTTGCAACACAATTTCTTTGAAGACAAAATAAATGTTGCTCACGGAATATTACATTTGGAAGCATCATTCTAAAAGATTGCTTTTTTTTTTCTGAACATACACTTTTTGCATTTTGCTATAGAAACGTCAGAGTTTTATCTCTGATTTTACAACATGTGAGAAAGAAAACTATTTCCTTAATCCAGGGTTGCCGACTCTCCCGGAATGTCTGGGAGACTCCTGAAATTCGGGCAGTTCTCCCGGTATCCCGGGAGAAGCTGCAAATCTCCCACAAGTGACTTGAGGCCCGTGGTTTCATGGGGGTATATTTACTAAGGTCGACTTTGCTCAAGTGGCAAAAATCCCGTGACTTTGCCAGCGATTATGCCGTCTCCGTATTCACTAAAGGCAAAGTCCCAGGACTTTAGCCTTTAGCAAAATCGACCAGGCAAATATCGCTGGACAAAAATCATCCAAATGTTTGCCATAGAAAAAATACAATTCGCCATATTCACTAAAGGCGATTTTACTAAATCGCCTTTAGTTCATCGGCAAAGCACTGAAAATCATTGAAAGCGCCCCACACTGTACGAGAATAACACGTCAATATATTTGACGTGTTTTTCTATGTCCCAAAGGCAAGCGCAGCATGTTTAGAATGCTTAGCATGGATGCGCTGATAGAACTACAAGGCTCAGCATTGCATGCATCAGCATGTTAAGCCTTCTAAGCATGCTGCGCAGTAGCCAGTAAAAAATAAAGAAACACAGTGTCAAAAACATACAGAAATACATTTACATACATAATTTACATCATAATAAAATAAACATTTACAATCCCTAATATTTCCCCCTGCTCTGTAAAATTACCACAGGTGGCCACACTGTTTTGTAATAAATGTCTTGTTAACTAAAGTGTGTTGCATAAAGTAAATAAAAATATTTCTAACTCCCCGTTTAGCTGTCATCATTCTTGGGACGAGTTGCTTGTAGTTTTTACTTTCTTTGAATGAATTCTTCTCCTGTTGATTGTAGAATGTTGTCCGCTTGCTTGGAGAAGAGGTTCTGGTCCTTCCTTCTGCTCTTCGGCCTCTTCTGGCACTTGCCCCAACGACATGCCCACTCCTCTTCTTGGGTGCCGCTACTAATGACCATATGGACACTAGAGGGCACCCTTTTATAGAAATTATGAAGTCATAAACACTAGAGTGCTCACTAAAACCCCCTAATGTAAATGACGTCATTTCTATAAAAGGGTGCCCTCTACTGACCAAATAAGTCCATTTTGCTGCATTACACCTCTCAGACTATTTGCCTATACCCCCTTAATATAGATGTCTAGTCCCAATGTGCTGTCAATCCTCCTCTGTATTGCAGGACGTCCTGTCACTCCAAAATACAATAGATCTAATAATCTTTTTCAATCTCTGCTATACACAAGGAGTGGGCTGTGCAATGTTCCCAGTCAACTCTCTGCAGGTGGCTAAATTCCTTAGAAGGGTCAAATCTTTAACATAAAAACTGCCTGGAAAAATGGTGGAAAGTTTTCAGCAGCTACCCCGAGACATAATTAAGAAAAGTACTGGTGGCACTATACAGGCTGAATAGCTCATTATTGACTCATATGCCGTTATCATCCATTGTATGGCATGGACTGATATGTTGATATGGACTGATATGGACTGATATGTATATATGGACTGATATTTATATATGGACTGATATGTTGATTTGACCTGATATGTTGATATGAACTGATATGTTGACTTGGACTGATATGTTAATATGGACTGATATTTTGGCATGAACTGATATGTTGATATGTACTGATATGTTGATATGGACTGATATGTTGATATGGACTGATATGTTGATATGGACTGTTATATTGATATGGACTGATGTGTTGATATGGACTGATATTTTGGCATGAACTGATGTGTTGATATGGACTGATATATTGATATGGACTGATGTGTTGATATGTTACATATAAACAACACCCAGGTAGAAGCGCTGAGCCTATATGTGTGAGAGTTTCCAATTGTATCTCACCGGACCTTATACAGTACAGTTCTGTGGCTCTTCCTAATTTACAGATACAGTTCCGTAATGTAGTTCAGTCACTCACAGTTCCGTGGTCAGATTACTTGGTATGTATGGAAGATCTGTGGTATTATCCTCTGCTCCGATGTTCATTACCCGCATGCACCAGCCTCCGTTTCCCCGCCTTTCTCCACGTTAGGTTCGTAATGGTAACCTTTGCCCTTTAGCACTCGTGGTATTAAAAAGAAGAAGGGAGAGACTGCATGGTGCAAAATCATTTATTTAAGCGGTTAAAAAATATTCTGGCAGATATACTCACAAAAAGAGTTGAAGATCATGACAATCTTCAAAAAGTGCATTTAGTGCATCTAGTGCAATCACGCAATCACCGCCAACGCGTTTCAATCCGTGCTGGATCTTTCTCAAGGCTAATATTGCGTTTTCCCCTATACTCCTTTTAAAGCCCACTGGCTCCTCCTCCATACATATCCACAGGGCATTTCTGCCAGTTACATTGTTCCAAGTTCTAAATATGCTGCAACATTTATACATTGTCAGCATTCAAAAGTTGCTATAAATACTAAACTAATTATTCTTAAACAACATGAATTATTAACTATTCCATGTATTTCACAAATTAGGTGGTGGCATCCATTTATCTTAACATTACTCCTCATTGACGGCATCCTATTTAACCAAATAACTATTATGTTGCAGCATACGTGGAATTTGGAACAATTCAGAACAACAGAGCAGTTACAGTTAGAGTCGCAATCTTCAGCATCCAAATCCGTGCTGGAAGTGTGCTGCGTGTGGATGCATGATTGTGAAATGTGGACATCTTCTGCTCCCATTGAGTGGATAATACCCACATTTTCTAAGTCTGGATCCGGTCCAGTGTACTGAACTTAGTTTTGTACACTGATTGTGAAATATGGATGATGTTGTACTTAGTTCTGTACACTGATTGTGAAACATGGATGATGTTGTACTTAGTTCTGTACACTAGGAGATACATCTGATGACAGGGCAGCCCATCTCCTCCGCCCAGCTAAACTCCATAAGGTGGAGGGGGGAGTGTAAATTTTACAGTGTGAGCTGGGTTTAAGCATTCCGTGCTGTTCATCAGTTGTACAGGATCTCAAGATAATTTTGGTATTAAAAGATATTAATATCAGTATCTCTCCAAACTGATCATAAGCACAAGAAGAATATATATATTCCAGGTCAGTGGTGGAAGTGGAAAATTAGAAGTGACTGTATGGACCTCTAGAAGTGGAGGTATGAAAATATAGAATTTATAGAAGTAAATGGAGATTTCTAGCTTTTCAATTAAATAAGTGGGACAAGTGACGGTATGGCATACCCCGTATACTCCCTCACTTCGAGGTGTAGCATACATCAAAAATTTATTTATACATCCATAAACACAATTTAAACATTGGCACCAAGTGAAAATCTTGTACTGAACAAATCAGTTATTAGTACAAAGAGGAATCCTATTGCTAGCTGGAATACCATATTTACAATATCTTCATTAGTCCACCATTAGACCATTCGGCATCACAGTGAGTGTTTTCCTTAGTCCACCATGTTTTATATTCAGCATCACAGTGAGTGTTTTCATTAGTCCACCATGTTTTACATTCGGCATCACAGTGAGTGTTTTCCTTAGTCCACCATGTTTTATATTCAGCATCACAGTGAGTGTTTTCATTAGTCCACCATGTTTTACATTCGGCATCACAGTGAGTGTTTTCCTTAGTCCACCATGTTTTATATTCAGCATCACAGTGAGTGTTTTCATTAGTCCACCATGTTTTACATTCGGCATCACAGTGAGTGTTTTCCTTAGTCCACCATGTTTTATATTCAGCATCACAGTGAGTGTTTTCATTAGTCCACCATGTTTTACATTCGGCATCACAGTGAGTGTTTTCCTTAGTCCACCATGTTTTATATTCAGCATCACAGTGAGTGTTTTCATTAGTCCACCATGTTTTACATTCGGCATCACAGTGAGTGTTTTCCTTAGTCCACCATGTTTTATATTCAGCATCACAGTGAGTGTTTTCATTAGTCCACCATGTTTTACATTCGGCATCACAGTGAGTGTTTTCCTTAGTCCACCATGTTTTATATTCAGCATCACAGTGAGTGTTTTCATTAGTCCACCATGTTTTACATTCGGCATCACAGTGAGTGTTTTCCTTAGTCCACCATGTTTTATATTCAGCATCACAGTGAGTGTTTTCATTAGTCCACCATGTTTTACATTCGGCATCACAGTGAGTGTTTTCATTAGTCCATCATGTTTTACATTCGGGATCCCTTGGTTTCAGTGAAACCACGGGCCTCAAGTCACTTGCGGGAGATTTGCTGGCTCTCCTGGGATACCGGGAGTACTGCCCGAATTTCAGGAGTCTCCCGGACATTCCGGGAGGGTCGGCAACCCTGGGTAAAATGTGATCAAAATTTCAGGAAAAGTTTTAACTATTTAGGTCATGTGGAGAAATAAGTACAAAGATGCAGACAATGGCCCTGATTCAGAGTTTGAAAATAAGGGCCTGATCCTTACGGCCGCCCGAGGTCTGTACGGCCGAAAATCGTAGCGTGTACATGTCCGAATTCCTACCCTAACGATTACGATCAGCTCTGCGGCCTTACGGGGCTTCCTAACAGGTCTTCCTCCTCCCCGGTCCCTAATCTGCATGCCTATCTCCGCCTTGACGGCGGAGATACGACATGCGTAAAGGGTGGAAAAGCCCCCTTTTTGTAACAGTTGGTGGCCGTAACTATAGTTACAGCTGCCGGCCCAACAGGGAAACTACGGCCGAGACGGCCATAATTCCCTTTGAGGACGTATCTCTGTACACGGCCCTAAGAGAGGAAAGTTATACCTGGGCAAAACCATTTTGATTAATAGGGGGAGTCACATTCATTTCATTCTATGCACACACGGAGAATACTTTGCTTTTGCTTATTGCACATAGTGACCAGCTTCACTTTTACTTTGTTATTTAGACTTGGGCTGGGAAACATCACCTCCCAGATATAATGCTGTTTGCAACAGATGAAATTTGACTCCCCTGAAATCAGCATGGTTTTGCCCAGGTGTAACTTTCCTCTCTTATTTTCAAACTCTGAGAGTTTCTCAGCTCTCCGTGCGTTTTACATACTCTGAAAGCGTGTCCAGAACACTACCTTAACGCTCTGCATCCGTCCAAAACAAGATATGCGCGGAACTGGAAACCGCCATCCCCAGATCTTTATTTGCGTTCCTTTCCCAGCCTGTCTGGCGCGGATTAGACATGCTGAATCCTGGTTACGTACGCTAGAAGACCTACATCGTAACATCTGGTGCACGTGAGTGCAAACGTAACTTTTTAGAGGACAAATGTAAAAGGCTTGCTTGAGTCCCCTGACATTATGACATGAGGATCAGCCCAATATTTTATTGCATTTTAAGCTGCTTGTGTAAAACAAATAAGTAATAAAAAACAAAACCTTTTCACCTTTAACACAGTTTACCAAACAGACAAAATTCTGTTTATCTTGTATTGTAAATAATTCTAGGAATCAAACAGCTCAAAATTTTAACCTATAACTTATTTCAGATCATTTAAGAAAAAACGAAATGAAACAAAAAAGCCTCAAATATATATATATACATGGATGTGGGTCCCCGCTTAGAACAGCTCTATTTCGATAGGGCCGTTTTCTCCCAGCCAGTTCGTAATTTCGATTGCATAGGCCTCGATGAGGCATAGAAATCGATCCACGGAGCACTGAGCTTTCAGTGCTCCAAAAAGATAAGAGAAAATAGTCCCCCCACTACTTCCCCTAATTCTAATCCTACCCCTCCCCTCTCACTGCCCTAACCCTAACCTTCCCTTCCCTGCAGCCTGACCCTAACACTCCCTAACTGGCAGCCTGACCCTAACCCACCATCTCCTGCAGCCTGACCCTAACCCTCCCTTCCCTGCAGCCTGACCCTAACCCTCCCTTCCCTGCAGCCTGACCCTAACCCTCCCTTCCCTGCAGCCTGACCCTAACCCGGTGGTTAACCCAGCGGTAGCAGCATGGCGACGGCAGTATTTCCAAATAAGAATACTCACCCAGTCTAAAAAAAAAATGTCTAAACTGCGTGGTATTCGAAATAGGGACATCGAAAAGGAACTTTTGGATGTCCCTATTTCGGAAGTCAGAGTCTCTGACTGGAGACTGACAGCGTATATATATATTAGTTGTTGTGTCACTTATTAAAATGTGAAAGGTATACTGCTGTGTTTTCCACAAGCTGGTTACACACTTCATGTTTCTGAATCGATAATCATGATCTCATGATTAACGAGCAACATCTTATTAGTGTGTATGCTGCCACAATCCTGTAGAACTGTTTGAATGGAATGGTCATGATGATTAATAGTCATTTCCTGCCATCTGCTTATTAACTAATGTTACCTGATTTCCATGAACAGCTAGTGAATAGGGAGTTTTTCTGAGAATTTCATCATCATAATGAAGAAGCATATAAATATCTAGTCTGAAAATATTAACTCCATCTCTGCTAAAGGAAATTCAGGTCCTAGCGCTGATATGGGGCTTCTAGGTCCTAGCGCTGATATGGGGCTTCCAACTTCCGATGGTTTTAAACTGATTGTGATTGCTTTTAAAGCTGCACAAAACCATATATCGCTCGTCGTAACCAATCCAATTGCATTCAGACCCATCCACATTTAAGACAACACTTTCTGACACCATCTGACAGAGGGGAAGGGTTTCATTTTGTTTAGGCATTCTTCGTACAATGCACAGTATAGGCATTGCCTTTAGTCAGTGTACAGTATAGGAGTTCCCTCTTATTCAGTGTACAGTATAGGTGTTTCCTCTTAGTCAGTGTACAGTATAGGTGTTTCCTCTTAGTCAATGTACAGTATAGGGGTTCCCTCTTAGTCAGTGTACAGTATAGAGGTTCCCTCTTAGTCAGGGTACAGTATAGTTGTTCCCTCTTAGTCAGTGTACAGTATAGGTGTTTCCTCCTAGCCAGTGTACAGTATAGGAGTTCCCTCTTAGTCAATTGTACAGTATAGGCGTTTCCTCTTAGTTAGTGCACAGTGTAGGAGTTCCCTCTTAGTCAATGTACAATATAGAGGTTCCCTCTTAGTCAGTGTACAGTATAGGAGTTCCCTCTTAGTCAATGTACAGTATAGAGGTACCCTTTTAGTCAGTGTACAGTATAGGAGTTCCCTCTTAGTCAATGTACAGTATAGAGGTTCCCTCTTAGTCAGTGTACAGTATAGAGATTCCCTCTTAGTCAATGTACAGTATAGGAGTTCCCTCTTAGTCAATGTACAATATAGAGGTTCCCTCTTAGTCAGTGTATAGTATAGGAGTGGAGTTCCCTATTAGTCAGTGTACAGTATAGGTGTATCCTCTTAGTCAATGTATGGTATAGGGGTTCGCTTTTAGTCAATGTACAGTATAGGAGTTCCCTCTTAGTCAGTGTACAGTATAGGTGTTTAGTCTTAGTCAGTGTACAGTATAGGTGTTTCCTCTTAGTCAGTGTACAGTATAGGTGTTTAGTCTTAGTCAGTGTACAGTATAGGTGGTTCCTCTTAGTCAGTGTACAGTATGTATAGCAGTTCCGTCTTAGTCAGTGTACAGTATAGGAGTTCCCTCTTAGTCAGTGTACAGTATAGGTGTTTCCTTTTAGTCAATGTATGGTATAGGGGTTCACTTTTAGTCAATGTACAGTATAGGTGATTCCTCTCAGTCAGTGTACAGTATAGGTGTTTCCTCTTAGTCAGTGTACAGTGTAGGGGTTTCCTCTTAGTCAGTGTACAGTATAGGGGTTTCCTCTTAGTCAGTGTACAGTATAGAGGTTTCCTCTTAGTCAATGTACAGTATAGAGGTTTACTCTTAGTCAATGTAGAGTATGTTGGCTGTTATAAACAGCCATTGTCTATAGATATTATATAAAAACATTATTTATTATAGTCGTACAAACCAAAATTTGCCAGACATTCAGCATTTTACCTACTTAAAACAATCAAGAGGTTCACTTTATGACCCAGCTTGCAACTACTTCTATATTCAGAGCTCTATAACAGTAAAATGTTCTTATGTGGGAAAAACTCCCCTTAACAGACAACTCAAGCTGCGGAGCATTTCCAGCTAATCTTATCTGGGCTTTTACAGATGTCATGTCAGCTTCATACGTGCCTCTATTTTGGAAGCGGTGGGTTATAACCTTGAAACCACTCTCAGTGGTGCAGGAATCACGACCAGCCCTAAGAGTCTGAAATGAAGAAGTTAAGAAGATATAATACATAAAACAGATGTTCTTAAATGCATGCACATGAGCAATTTGAGTATACTGATTGCCGCTAATTGGTTCCACATTCTGACTTTCTTCTCAAGACATCGAGTGTGACCATATGATTTATTTAACTCATTCTTGACCTACACTCCTTACACTATAGGACTGACAGTAACATAGGACCGTACTCACAGATCCGTGTGTAAAAAGTGCGCAAATATACGCACGTACATAGCAAGGAAACACCCATGACGCTCTCCTCGCACAGACGGGTATTCAATGACCCCCGCCTCCATAGGGCACCCTTAAGTCCACGTGTGTATTTATCTAACCGCACCCTCAAATGCTCATTTAAATGCTCCCCCGCCCACTTTTGCGTAACTTCTACCGGATAAAAACCACGCCCCTTCATAGGTATGTCCCTAAGTGCAATTCACAAGTCTGCGCTGAAAGTACTAACGTGCGTATATACTACGTAATGTATGTGGAATAAATTTTAATGCATGTGCAGTTCATTCGATCCTAAAAATACGCACGCAATCACATGCAAAAACGGATCGGTAAATACGGTCCATAGTCTTATGGAAGCAGGATCCGATTAGTATGGGAATATATTGATGAACTACAGACATTGGACAGAATCCGCTTTCCGTATGTGCGAATTAAAGAAGGGAATGACCTCCCCCATCACTCCCCTCTCTCGTGTGGCATTATGGACACATCCATGTCCACCCTCAACATCTACGCACTGATCTGTGTCCATGTGAACGCTGACCCGTGCTGATCTGTATACCATCGCCTGTTTGCCTAATCTGCATGGCAATATCAACCTCTGTTGCGGGGTTTTGCCAAGCGGAAGGCAAGGACTGCCCATTGTACGGCTCTCCAGAGTTCCGTCCGCATGGGGATCCGTTGCATACGATCTGTCGCACACATGCTCAGATGTTACTTATAAGGGGATTACGTAAGTGGCTTGCGGGCCGTATTCAGACTTCCGTGCTGTGACCAGAGGGCAAATATACGCACGGACGGAGCAAGTAACACCCACCAAAACCCCAGTCACTTCCCGTGTTCATTGAGAGACTTCTTCACAATAACACATAGGAGTTACTTGGTTCAATCCCGAAACATACAGAGTATCACAAGTAATAATAACATCATTACACATAGACCAGCTGTAACTTTCTGTGGCCTTTTCCGAGCGTATGTATCCTCCGTCCGTGCGTATCTTTATCATCGCGCTCACTTCCCTTCATTTAAATGCCCCTCCCCCCAGCCATTTCTATGTAAATTCCTCAGTGCGTATTTTTCTGTGGGAGTTCCGTGCATATTTACCCACGTTGGATTCACAAGTCTGTCCATTAGCGAGGCACTTCCGCTTGTATAGTCTATGTGAACAGCATATAAAAAGTTACTGCGCATGCGCAGTTGAAACATACTTAAAAATACGCACGGAAATCCACTAAAAACGGATATCTGCGTTATCACATGTGGATCGGGCCCATTATCTATAGATAATTGATCAGGTTGGGATTATCGACAGCTCATCTATACAAAATGAAATATTCCATAGAAAGGCGTATACAGATCATGTGGATATTAGAAACTTCTTGGAACATTTTAAAATATCGTTTGGGCTCAAATCCAAGGCCTGATATCAGCAGCTGTGTACAGTCAACAGAATTCCGAGGCTCCTCTTGCGTCTCTCAAGCGATCGTGCAATGGTTTATTTTAGAACAATGTTGGGAAAACAAACAGGATCTGTTTATTCCCCCTTTTCACACTTTCCTAAGGTCGTTTAGGTGCATAAGGCTCATGTCCAAGGTCATATAAACAATATGAAATGATTAGCTCTGTCTAGCACCATTTGGATGTCCAGTTGTACTTTACATATAATCATGCTCAGGCCAATACACAGGGTTTACTTTACTTTATGGGGACCTACTATAGCTCAAGCCCAGGGGCGGAAGGTGACAGACACGAGGCCCCATATCAAGGAGGTGGGGCCTGAGTCCGGAGGGGTGGGGTTTAGGCAGCGCTGTCAGAGGCTGACAGCTTAAAACAGCGCTCGGCACTCCATGTGTGAGTACTCATTGCTGTTCTGGCGCATGTGTAGCGGCTCTCTGATGGGACCAGACAAGAAAAACATTGCGTATTCATATGAACAAGGAACACCATTGGTGATTCTAGTGGGTGACATATTATTACATTTGTGTGTGTATGTTTGGCTATTTTTCTCAAATTAACTTTTTATTATTTGTTTACGCTTTAAAAAAACGTTTCCGTGCATATTTACGCCTGGCGGAGACGTAAAAAGGCGATTTGGTATGTACTGAGCATGTGCACGACAGATGACGTAACTCTGAGTGTATGGGCCCTTCACGTATCAGTCGCGTAAAAACGTTTGAGGGGGCGTGCCAATTTTTGCGTTAGCCGAAAGTATGATGAAAATACACAATATAGGGAGGGGTTTGCATTTGAATCGTACAGTATGTGTGTGCTTAGCGGTGTAACTACACGCTGCCTTGTGTACGTGTGCGGACATGAGCAGTTACGCTGCCAAAAGCTACGTTAGGGTTTAGAAAGCGTAAATCGGCCAAAGTACGTACATGCAGGGGGAGTGTATAGAAGGGACGCTCGCTTAAATACGTTACGCTAGTAAACGGATTGCAAGCGGAGTTCTGGATCTACCCCCATATTCTTTAAAGACCGCACAGAGTATTTTAAGTAGATAGAGGCGGCGTAATGTCACCTCGCGGTATGCCTAGGTAGAAGTGGGAAGGGGAGGGATTTAGATTAGCCGGGGAAGGCGGGGAGGAAGCGGGGAGAGACAATGGGCGAGATCAAGAACAACGCTTGTGAGTGAATTTACGCGTGGCGGAGACGTAAAATCGCCCTTTGGTAAGTACTGCGCATGCGCACTATAGAAAATACGCTCAGTAACGTAGCGTAATTGTGAACGTAAGGGCCATTCACGTATGTGTCACGTAAATACTTACGTGTGGGCGTGCCAATTTTACATGAGCCCAAAATACGTCTGAAATACGTTAAGTAGGCGACTGCGTAAATTCGTGTTGCTCATACGTACGTGTGCGGATCACTGCGGTTACGTTGGCAAAAGTTAAGGTAGGGGTTGGAAAGCGTATCTTGACAAAATACGTACGTTCAAGGGGTGTGCCTAGGGGAGTGTATAGAAGGTAGGCACGCGAAAATACGCTACGCGAGTAAACGTACGGCAAACGTAGTTCTGGATCTTCCACGATGTCCGTGTGACATTGCACAGAGTGATAAGGTAGCCCTATCGCACTCATAAGTTCCATAAAGTACCTAAAAAGGAGGGGAGGGATAAGCGCAGGATGGGGTAGTTAGGTTCAGATCTGTCCGCACCTCGCCCGGATCTGTGAATACGGAACATAGCAGCTAAGGCGTTCTTTAAAGTGTCTGAGCGGAGTGAGAATCCCGTCCCAACACTTTGTAAATATAACGAATTGCGAAGAACGGGCCATCGGGGAGATGCAGACGGATCATCGACCAATGCTTTGTAAATCTGGATCACATAATGAAGTGACCATCCCTTTAGTTAACAGCAGAGCTGTTCCTAGTAATTTTAATGCCAGGCAAAAAGGAAAAATGTCTCCCCTAACCTTGTATAAATAACTAGTTTAACCATAAAGATGACCTTACTGGCGACACACTCTGTCTTTACGCCCTGGGCGATCGTCCCTGTCACCTATTACCCCTAGTAACGCATAGTTGCCAACTCTCCCTGAATATCAGGGAGACTCCCTGAAGATTGGGTAATCTCCCTGACTCCCTGAAGTGTTTGGTAATCTCCCTGATTCTAATTTCATCCATTGAGGTCTATGGAGATGGCCAATTTCATGGAGGCCAAGATGTAATGAAAGACTCTGCTGCAGTGTCAGCAGATAGTAAAGATATAAAAATAGTACTGAAAGTATTCACTGACAATTTATCAATAAATACTGATACTGCCATCTTTATTGTAAAATCGTTTTCCTGGCAGTGCTAGATACACCTATGGGTGGAGCTATTCACAGGACACACCTCTTTGGCGCTACAGGTCACACCCCTTTTGTGCAGCGCCTTGATAGTGCTCTCACAATCTCCCTGATATTCATTTGCAAAAGTAGGCAACCATGTAGTAACGGCCCTGGTTAATAGAGATCCTTGTTTTTAAAAAGCCTTAATTCATAAAAGAAGTTTTCACGAGAATAAATCTAATAATTGTGAAAAAGTCGACTCTTTTGTCACATGAAATGAATTGTCACTGTTACAGCTGCCTTTACACCAGAGATATGGAAATATTGCCACTTATATAGAAATCCACCTGTTCCTTTAAATCAGTAACGACTCTGGCAAAAGCCAACTAATGTTCTTAACCTTTCTATAGAGCAAAGGACATCAAAGGAAGAGGAAGAGATCAAATCTCAGGTAGGCATTTCTCCTAATGAGATCACTTCAGGGATTCACTGAGCGTTACTAATGTTGAAAAAGAAAGGGGAGAGACAGGTGCGCTCTGACAGAGGTGAGGTAATGTGTAATCCTGTTTGTTTTCAGTTTAAAAGCAAGTACTTCATTTAAAATGAGAAAACACATCTCAACAGCAGCGATGATTGTCATTAGAAGAAAGTCAAAGAAATGTATTCATTGTCATACTTTAACATGTTCAGATTTTTTCTAAGGCATCCCACCCGCGGAGAGCCGGCAAAGATCCCGCAAGCCCGACCAGATATAATTCTATATTGTAATCCCTAGAGTTACTAGGGATGGGTGGGACTTGATGATGTCATCAAGCCCCACCCATCCCCCCGAAACACTAGAAGTTACATGAGTGATTAGCAGGGGGTGGGGCTTAATGACACAGTTTGCATAAATTACATAATTAAGCACCGTCCCCTTGCAGTAATCTATGGCTCCCCTCCGGGTTTTTGTGGAGTCAGCAACCCTGGGTATATATATCTACGCAGTAAAAGCATGCTGGAGGTTGCCTGAACCACTAGAACAGGCCTGGCCAGCCTGTGGGTAGCCACAGGTTGGCAAGACCTGTTGTAGTAGTTCAGGCACCCCTGACATGGTAAAGGACTGCTGTCATGCCCCCTTACACCATGCTACACTTCTCACAGTATGGAGACTCCATCATGAAGCTCAAGGAGTACTCATCTTGTTTCTAATATGGCCCAAAAGTACCAGGAATGGTCTTCTCCACATTTACTGACAGCCCCCCGCCCCCATATCTCATAGTTGCTGACGTCTTGTCTTCTACCTTACAGGAGAAACAAAAAAATGGCAGCATGGGGCGTGGCTTATGCAAATCATGCTTGAAGCCCCACCCCTGTCTAGCCAAAGCTGTCATTCATAGGGTTATTAAGAATGGGGCGGGACTTGCATTAAATCACTTGTCTCATGATCAGATCCGGGAAATTTGCCTGCTCTCCTGGGGTCCCGGGGGCAATTTGGGAGACTGTTGGCCCTGGCAAGAGCCAAAGGATAGTTACAGACCTGTATTGTTGTGCAGCATCACCTATAGTAGCTGGTTGGTCCCATATGAACCAGTTATACAGGTACTTTAATTCCTCTAACCATGAATATAGAAAGTTTATGGGCTGCAAGCACCAGCAATGTTTTTAATGTTGCTTTCTATTTATTTTACCTTGATAATGAATTTTTGGTGCAGACCACACCTTATGAAGGATTATCCAGATATAGGGGCAATTTTATCTTTTTTAATATGCAAAATAAAGTTGATTTTATTTTATTTTTTATGAATATATGAAACCAGGGACACAGGTGCTCTGACACACAAATGTGTATCTCCTGGTTATATAAATGCATTTAACTACTTCCCAACTCTCCCTATCTAAGGATATATATAT
>WWET01001427.1:306846-326796 GCA_011038615.1 Limnodynastes dumerilii | reverse complement strand
CCGTCCCCCCCGGCTTCCCTGCGGCGCTGCTACGGACGCCCGATCCACGATCGGTCGTTTCCGTAGTAACGCCGGGGAACATCTGCCCGGCGCATGCGCAGTTCTGAAAAGCCGATCTTACGCTTACGCCCGCCGTCCTAGCGACGGCGGGCGTACTTCAGGATCAGGCCCATTGTTCTGCATAGTCAGCGGCGAATCCTGTCCTGCATGAGCCATAAGGCTAATTTAAGCATATTTATGAGCAGAAAAGTGGGTGAAAAACTCTTCCTATGTTGAAATCCACTCTCCAGTCTGGGTCACATCCTCACAATACACGCTGAACGCTTTTGGCTCTAGGTAAAGTCCTAGCGACGGCGGGCGTACTTCAGGATCAGGCCCATTGTTCTGCATAGTCAGCGGCTGTTGGAATCCTGCATGAGCCATAAGGCTAATTTAAGCATATTTATGAGCAGAAAAGTGGGTGAAAAACTCTTCCTATGTTGAAATCCACTCTCCAGTCTGGGTCACATCCTCACAATACACGCTGAACGCTTTTGGCAAGATTCTAGGTAAATAAAAGACTTATGATGCCTGTATCCTGAACACCTGCATGTATTTTGTGGAAACATTTCAGCTCTGGAACCACAATCGTGACAATGTCAGTAACTCCTGATAACCTTTATTGTGATGGCAAAAAAAAAACAGCATTTTTACTTTATTCCCATGTACACGTATTTCTAATTGTCTATAATTACCTTTACTCTGCTTGCTGTATTTATTAAGGATGTTCATTGTCTTGAAATTTGAATTTCCGAGTTCACGTCCAAATATCACTGAAGTTTCCAAACAAAATACAGTCCATCTCCTGATATGCTAACGAACTGTAATACTGGAAGGGGTATATTATATATGTATTATTAACACTTATTTATACAGCGCCACAAAAGGTTTGCAGCGCTTTAGAGAAAACATTAGACACACACATCAGTCCCTGTCCCATTGGAGCTACATTCTCATTTCTCTAACACAGACCAGGGTTCATTTATTCAGCAGCCAATTAGGCTACCAGCATTTTTTATTTATTTAAAGTTGGAGGAAAGCGGAGCACCCAATGGAAACCCACGCAGACAGGGGGAGAACATACAAACTCCACACATATAAGTCTACTCACTGAACCACTGTGCCGGCCTAAATGCTTTAGGATGTGATCAATTTGAACTGTTGCAACATCTATCTGCTCATCGTTGGTATTAGCCATTTAGCAGACCACCACATGACAGCATTAGGCCTTAAGGGCCTGATTCAGAGATCCAATATTAACGATAGTTAGGTGCGTATATTTAGGATCGGAGCGATTTTGCATCAACTGCGCATGCGTAGTAATAGTGCAACGCCATGTACGTTGAAGTTAGGGTCGGAAATGCCTTAAGGGCGAACTTGTGAATTGGTCGTAAACAATTGCGATCCTAAGTCCAGCGGAAATCTAGGAACCAAAGGATTTGCATAGAAATGGGCAGGGGGAGGCATTGAGATGAGGGAAAGTGGGCGCGATTACAGACAGACATAGGACCCTAAATATACGCAACTATTGCACATAAGGTCGGAAGTGAGTGCGGCCAGATAGGGAAAGTCAATGCAGGTGTAACTTTAGGTCCGGCCGCTGTTTGCAAGGGGATTGACTGTTTATTCAGTGGGATGTAACCTGCTCCGACCTGCCACTTAGATGCGTATATTTGAGATCCCATCGGCAGCGGATCTCTGAATCAGGTCCTAAGTTATTTAAAACACACATTTAAGTGTCCAAGGCAAGTTGAACTTAATGTGACACCCCATTTCTAACTGGATTACACATTCATTTCTTAGCTTTCGGTAAGTATGCATTTATTGTATTGGATTTATCCATTTTTTATTTTTACATTTAGTTAGCATTGTTTCCAGGAGGTGTAATTGTCTTATGGGAATCCAGCTGCTTCAGTTCTGGATTTTCCGAATGTAGGGAATTGTTCTTATCCCCTGCAGCCTGCGAGCTTTTCAGTACAGTATAGTTAACAATGAAACATGGTAAGCATCGTAAAATGACCCAAGGTGAAAGGTGAAGATTGAATCTACTTTATTTTTTTTGAATGCAGCTGCAATGAACATAGACTTTAATTGATAGAATCCAGCTTTGTAACCTAAGACCAATGGAGAAAGCATGTAATTCTGGGCTCGGTTTCAGTTGATAACTGTTCAGGCTCAGCTTATGGTCTGGGCAGTAGAATAAAGTCTTTGTGATCATCGAGTTTGCATCAGAACAGTGCCTTTTTTTTATATAGCGAAGGCTATAATCACAACCTCTTAAGGGAAACTCGATAAAAGATAAAAGACACAAAATATTTTCACATACATAAAGATAAAACGTACGGTATGGACATGTGCGGGGCGTATAAGCAGATAACACGCAGCTGCCCCCGTAAGCTTCCAAGGTGGCATCTGTGTTCATTTGGAAGCCGCAATTAGATTCAGTAAGTGGTAGTAAAGAGAGGAGCTCGGGATGGCGTTGAAGGCAGCAGTCTCCAGCAAGAAAATGCTGTGCCCGAAATACAGACAGCCGAAAGATCATTTTCCGCTGTCTCGAAAATAGCGCTAATTACAAAATTTTATTAATGAATGTGTAAGTATGTCAAATTTTTTTTTGTTTTGGCATACTTATCCATTCATGAAATCGAAATCCATCCACCGGAGACCTGCTGCACCTGACCGGACAGGTGAGTATTACTATGGGAAGTAATAGTCTATAGGGAGTCTTAGGGTTAGGCTGCGGGGAAGAGAAACTTAGTGCCAGGCTGCAGGGAGGGGAGTCTTAGGGTTAAGCTGCAGGGAGGGGAGTCTTACGGTTAGGCTGCAGGGAAGGGAGGGTTAGGGTCAGTCTTAGATTCGGGCTGCGGGGAAGGGAGTCTTAGGGTTAGGCTGCAGGGGGGGGGTAGTTTTAGGGTTAGGCTGTAGGAAAGGGAGGGTTAGGGTCAGTCTTAGAATTAGGCTGCAGGGAAGGGAGTCTTAGGGTTAGGCTGTGGGAAGGGGAGTCTTAAGGTTAGGCTGCAGGGAAGGGAGGATTAGGGTCAGTCTTAGATTCAGGCAGCAGGGAAGGGAGTCTTAGTGTTAGGCTGCGGGGAGGGGAGTCTTAGGGTTAGGCTGTGGGAAGGGGAATCTTAAGGTTAGGCTGCAGGGAAAGGAGGGTTAGGGTCAGTTTTAGATTCAGGCTGCGGGGAAGCGAGTCTTAGGGTTAGGCTGCAGGGGGGGGGGCAGTTTTAGGGTAAGGCTGTGGGAAAGGAAGGGTTAGGGTCAGTCTTAGATTCAGGCTGCAGGGGAGGGATTCTTAGAGTTAGGGTCAGTCTTAGGGTTAGGCTGCGGGGAGGGGAGTCTTAATTAGCATAAAGGTTGGGGTTGGCAAAATGGGGACAGGCGCTTACCTGTCTGTGATGGGACTGGAAGTATCTAAACAGATCTGTCTTCGAAAAAGGACCAGTCTCAGCAATGACCCCCACCCTGCTGTTCCTACTGCACATATGTACAGAAGGCGGCTACACAACGGAACAAAGCTTGATAGATAGATGCTGCATTCCGCTGTGCGAGCTTACAATCTACAAGGTATGGAAACCTATAGGACTGTCTGTAAAAGTTACTATAACTGTTGTCATATTGAATATTCAGGTACTAAAGCTTTAAAGTCATCTAGATACATTTACCAAGTTGGCCTAAAGAAATAATAATCTGAAGGATAAAAAAATATCTGAAAAGCTCTGTGTAATAATTGCAAATATATGATTTCATTGAGACTAAATGAGCTTATTACGATGCCGGCGATGTTTGCTGAAGTATAGGTCTCTCTTATAAAGCTGTGTTCTCCACTGGAAGTTGATGTTTGTATTCAGCACTGTCCTTTCATAGCGAGGCCACTGACACATTGAAGAAAGCAGTGTGTGGAGATGGAATCTGGAGCTATCTTGCCTTTCAGTCCCTGTTAAGCTCAGCAAATTCACACTTCATAACTCACAGACGGCCCCTGCCATTCACACACATGACTCTCAGGTGTCCGTTTCATTAATTGCTCGTATATTCCGCACAGAAGTACAACTGTTCCGTGCTACTTCTTTTACCTTTAAAATAACATTCTGGGAGGTTAATTATTTTGCCTATGTAATGGCATATGTGTTCTCGGACGGTCTCAGAACCTGCACAACAAATGAGAATAACGTGTCACTTTGTGAAAGTAAAATAACAGCAAAAATATAAAATAATTGCCTGTTCACGTTTTAGGGATATACCTAGGGAGAGAGAAGCGTGTAATGGACTGGATTCTGATTTAAGAAGGGCAGGGTACTTACGCACGGCTCGCTGTTCCGGATTCCGTTCACCGCTGCAAATACCCATTTTTGATTTACACACTGCCGACAGCTAAATGTATTACAGGGTTTGGTGACTCACGATATTTGGGCCGTTCTCCCGGTGTCCTGGAAGAGTCGGCAAATCTCCTGCATGCCCCGACATCCAAGCAATCACTTGTGTAATCCCTAGCGTTAATAGGAATAGGCGGGACTAGATGATGGATGATGTCATCAAGTTCCACTCACCTGAGATCACACGAGTATCACAAGAGTATTTGACAGGGGGCGAGACTTAATGACACATTTGCATCAATCGTGCCATTAAGCCCGCCCCCTCACAGTAATCTATGGCTTACCTCTGGGTACTCCTGGAGGGAAGCTTTCCATAGTCGGCAACCCTGGTGTATTATAGAATACGGCTCAATTCCGAAATTCACCCCACGACCCGCCACTGGACCTGCCGGGTTTCAAAAAGAAGGAGCAGGACCCTCTATCCTCTTGTCCTCTACCTCCTCCAGTCTCATATCTGCTCCTTCTACACTGATACTTAGACTGTATTGCATTTATGTCTTGCTGACAATACTGTGTTATCCCTTTTAACAACCTGTTGGCTGTGCATGCAGGGCCGCCATCAGGGGGGGCAGCTGGAACTATTGTCTACTAACTACTGAGCTGATGGGGCCCACAGATACCTACTATGGGCTCTACGGAAAGAGGTATCGGCTGTATATTACTGACGATACTTGCTATTTAGAGCTGTACAATAGCAGGCCAATACGGCCCACAGATAATACAGTTCCGCGGCATATGACATCACAGATGACGTTGCGTAGGGGGTGGGCACAGACGATGTGCCCCAGGCCCCAAAATATCTGGTGGCGGCCCTGTGTGTATGCATTGTGTTTATGCTTACCCATATTTAGTAATGTGTAGCAGCTGCTTCTTAAGTATGGTCTTTTCCATAATAAATTACTACACATGTAAAAGCCACTTAGGTACAGAGATTGACCCCAGGTGGTATTTAAAGACCACACAGAGTAGTTTAGTCACCAGACGGCGTACTAATGCCCCCTAGGGTGGGTTTTAGTTATAGGAGTGAGAGGATGGAGGGATTTAGAGTAGCCGTGGAGTGCTGGAGGAGGAATTCTTCATGCGTATTTTCCTCCTTAAGAGGGAAAATACGCAGTGACTTAAGGTTGCCTATGGAACTCGTAAGCACCTAAAAACAGGGGGAGGGGGTGGGGTTAGGGAGGGGACCGCAGAAGTAGGTAAGTGTGAATTCAGTCCTAAAAGTAGAATAAGTTTTAGTGAAGAGTTCAGCAGTTTTTTTTAAATGCCTCTTCAATAGGTTGCCACCTTTCCAACAAGATGGTCCAACCATTTTCTTCATTCCTGGATCTAACCCGTGTTCACGAATTCCATTGGAAAGTAACATCAGTCCAAGAACATTTCATCTTGCTCCTCATGGTTTTCATGGCTGAGAAGCGACACCCAAACCACAGATCTCCGTGTGCAATGCCAATTGTCTTCTGGAGTGGTGGAGTGAAGCCCTTCAATTGAACTCTGTAGCACTCTAAGCATTTGGTTTGTAGAGGTAAACCATGCTTCAACTGGCATCCTGGTCAACAAATCAGGCATGACCATTATTGTCTGGTAATCAATACCCCATTTGGATTTTATTTTACAAAATTCCTGAACTACAATGGATATTCACAATTCATTCAAAATTAGGTTTGCATAAAGACAGACTGTACACCAGTAGCCATCTTGACTTGCAAGGAAGAGGCATAGTACAAACTGGTACTTTACCCAAACAACAAGATCCATCACTTTCTAAATACAAGCCAAACTATTACTTCACTTTGCTTCTTTAAGTTCCTCTCTTTGCGTAATCATAATTATTTTTGTTATAAATGGAGGATGTTCATATTTCATAGCATTATGTCACACAACCCTTTAGGCAAATAATGTTGCATAAGTAATTTAATTAAACAACATTGTTAAGAATATAAGCAAACAAAAGCAACTAATACTAAAACAAGAATGTTAGAATAACATTATTAACAAAAGCCTGTTGCATAAGGATCTGAATGTACTGTGCAGACATTGTTTGAGTGCATCATGTTTTATATGGATACAGTGGAGCTCAGATACTGTTTTTCATTCTAAGATGCTCATTTTGCGATATGGTGGGAAAGTTAGATTGCAGTCCATTAGTTAATGATTTAAGGTTTGTTTATTTACCAATTAGCAGCTGCTGGCTCAGACAATGAAGCTGACATTACCCATTCAATTCACAGGATAGGTCATACAATCTTTCAGTGGGACACTAAATGGGTAACATCAGCTTTATTGTCTCATGTTTGTAGGAAGCAGTTAGCAGCTAACTGGTAGGTAAACAAAAGATTATTGATTTCTTAATCCCTATTTAACTTTCCCCAGCAGGTGGACCCGCCATGCAGAATTTTTCCTGATTTTAAGAAGGCTTTAATTGAGAACAACTGTATATACACAATTATACATACATACATACATACATACATACATACATATATACCTACAGTGGTTGTAAATTAAATTGATTTTTTTTCAGCTTTAGTATCATGATGATCGATTGCAGAGCCCACTGCGATGGGCTGCTTTTAGAAATAAAGACAGCTGAAAGTTCCTTTTTGGCTGTCTCTTTTTCGAATATGTAGCCTTTTAGAATTTATTTTTATGAATGGGTGAGTGTGCCGATCAGCATACTCACCCATTCATTTTTGCGGGACCCAGAGAAGGGAGCAACCTCTCCGGGGACTTTTAGTTTTGTGGGGGGTTAGGGTTAGGCTATTGGGAAGGGAGGGTTAGGGTTAGGGCCATAGAAGGGGAGAGTTAGGGTCAGGTTGCGGAGAGGGGGTCTTAGGGTTAGACTAAGGGGAGAAGGGAGAGTTAGGGTCAGGCTAGAGAAAAGGGAGGGTTAGGGCCAGGCTGCGGGGAAGGGAGGGTTAGGGTCAGGCTGTGGAAAGGGAGGGTTAGGGTTATGGTAATGGGAGGGGAGGGTTAGGGTTAGAATTAGGGAAACAGTTGGGGTAGTTTTTCCTCTTACCCATTGGAGCACTGTGTTCGGTGCTCTGGGGATCGATTGCTATGCCTCATCGAGGCATAAGCAATGGATATCCCAGCCAGTTCGTAACTGACTGGGAGAGAATGGCCCTATCGAAATATCGCAATAGGGACCCTCACTCCATGATGATATAAGCATTCTGCATTCAGTAAAAACCGCTATCAAAGCCAAGGATGGCCCAACCAAGTTCTAGCAGAGGTATCTACTAAATGAATGCATGCAAAAGCTGTTAAATAAATAAAAAATAAGTTTAGATAAAGTATTTCCATTAGGGTGAGGAGCAAATGAGCACATTCAGGTTCAATTTTGAGGTCAACACAAAAGGACACCATTACATATGATGCTCTGCAACAGAATAAAGAACCTCAATAAGAGTTGTGCAATTATCTAATGTGGGTGGGGTTATGTAAAGCCAATTAAACACAAGAAAAAGAATACCTCCCAACACAGAGCACAACACTCGCTGCTCAGCAATATCAAAAGCTTCTTATTGACCGCCACCTAATTTAGACAACATTCTAAAAGCTCACAAGCGTATCAGGAAAATCGACCTAGTATAGTTTTTATTCTGTCTTTTAAAGGACAACCAACTCAATAAACTATAATATGCTGCTATGTTGGATAATGAGCTAGTAATATAATATGTGCGTCATTTTCAGTAATAATCAGTAATAGAAGCTCTTCTCAGAAAATGTCCTTATTCCGGTAATGATAGGAGATTTAAGGATTCTCGCAATTTTACACAAATTCATCTTCTAGCTTATCATATTCTTAAATTATTTAAGTTTAAACATATTACATGTTGATGTCTTAAGCACACAAGTATCATCTTACCTATTTATTAGTGTTTTATTCATGCAAAGCTTGTGTTTAACCTGTGTTATACAATATTAAATAATGAGGTTTAAATGTTCTGAGTTAACAACCCAATACTGCTTGATCAGTAACACCAGAGGGGATCCGGTTACAGATTGTATTGAAGCCGTGTCCTGCCTATACTTCTTGTTTACCTTGATGGTTCTGTACAGGCAGAGATTTAGGATAGTGTTAGATTACCACCCAAACCGTGCCTGATGGCAGTCTCCCCCTAATTATATTTTCTGTATTTCAGGCAGCTTAACTGGTAATCTATGTTGTATATCACCAACACGGGAAAAACGGAGTGCAAAGGAGATGTTACAAGGACTGTTGATTTCATATCATCAGGCCAAAGACATGTTTGTTTTGAGTTCTACCTTTTAGGTCAGCAACCTTTGGCACTACAGCTGTCAAAAAACTACATTTCACCTAATCCTCCACTGGCCAAAGAAGCCTAAAAGTTTGAGAATAAGGGTTTAACCTACAGGTCACAATAAGTACTTATAATAAGCACAGTTTCCAGTGTAATAACAATACAGACATTTGGGGTCTATTGGGAATAGGCCTCCTCTGTCCAGGAATCACCTCTGCAAGTTTTTTCAGTATGACACAGACTTGGCACATGGGTAGACTGGGGCAATAAAGCAGCAATCATATGTTTTTTGTAGAAAGGAATCTCTGGTTTTTGTAGAAAAAGGCTGATGGGTTCCATTGGTAAGTTATCATACTGCACATGCGCAGTGCGTTTTTTCTACCAGTTTTACGCTCCCGACCGGCGTACGATTGCTCACGGGCGTAGGTCTGGATCAGGCCCATTGCTCCTAGCAACCAATGAGAATCTAGCTCTCAGTTTTCTATTACATAATAAAGAATGTCAGCTAAAATTCCCCCTGCATATTTTACATTGTACCACCAAGGTACTACACTGCTGAAAAGTGGAGATCAGGGGTGGATTTGGGAACTTAGGCTCATATTCAGAGTACCGGATGTATAACATATACGTCCGGTTTTTAGCGATTTTTACTACTGCACATGCGTAGTCATTTTCAGGTGCAGTTGCGTGCGTATTTTTAGGAACGGATGAACTATGCATGCATGGTAACTTTATTTACGTATGTTAAATATACGCACGTGTGCTTTCGCCACAGACATGTGAATCGCACACAGTGACATACGTACTGAGGGGCGGGGTTGAAATACGTACCAGAAAATGTACGTGAAAGAGGGTGGGGGGGTATTTAAATGAGGCTATGAGGGCGCGGTTACATTGAATCGCACGTACGGCATACATATACACACGTAAGTACACACATAAAGATAGAAGGGGTCTATGGAGGCGTAAGTGTACGACTGCACGGCTGTGAGAGGGGAATATCATGGGTGTTGGTGGGTGTTGGTGGTTGCTACGTACATGCGTATAATTGCGTACTTTTAAAAAATGGATCTGTGAATACGGCCTTTAAAGTGGTCCTGGAAGAAAAATCTGCAAGAGGCCAGGTGTGGGCGGGATCCACTATTGGTGAGGTCCAAAAAATATGTAGACTGGATTAGTAGAGAAAAAAAAGCTACTGACAAGTATTTCACATTCCAATAAAAAGATTTATAGCGACCTCTATGCAATGCAGGTAGTCTCTGCCACCCCAGTGACCACCACCCAAAACTTACAGCATCTTAGTGACCACAACCCAATGCATACAGCATCCTAGTTACCACCACCCATTACATACAGCAACCTAGTTACCACCACCCAATACATACAGCATCCTAGTTACCACCACCCAATACATACAGCATCCTAGTTACTACCACCAAATACATACAGCATCCTAGTTACCACCACCCAATACATACAGCAACCTAGTTACTACCACCCAATACATACAGCATCCTAGTTACCACCACTTAATACATACAACATCCTAATTCTATACAGACATTATTTTAGCAACCACCATCCATGACAGTCAACATCCTAGGTTTCTTCAAATAAAAAAGGCCACTGGCCTACCGGGAAAATTCCCTGTAAGTCCTATGGCCAATCCACCCCTGGTGGAGATGCCCTTAGCAACCAATGAGATTCTAGCTCTTACTTTTCTTTTAATACCAGAGAATGTCAGCTAGAATCTGATTGGTCGCTATGGACAACATCTTCATTTTTCATCTTCCACAGTTTATTAAACTTGTATAACTGATTTGAGTCTATTTAACATTTTTGGGGCTGGTTATGTAAATGGACAGAGGGTTTAGCCTATGTCGGAGATGTGCATGTGAAGACTGCCAATAACCCTATCTAGTATGGACCACCACTGGAGGGCTCTTTCAAAATAACACCTATAATTAATGCTTCCTGGTATGTGCCATATAATGTGAATTGTTAGATGAAGGTGCGGAAGTTTACCAGCTCTGGGCCGATAGTAAGGAGGTTGGGGCCAAGTCTGGATGGAGCAACTTCTCTGTACATGTGCTGACAAGCTGTAAGAGGCTGGCAGCTTAAGACACCGCTCAAAACTCATACATTGAGTGCTGTCTTAAGCTGCCAGTCTCTGACAGCTTTCTTAGAGTTTTGTGAGTGCAGGGTGAGCAAGTCTGGAAAGGACGGCCAAGGATCTGGAAAGGACAAGCAAGCATTCACAGGTGACTGGGCAGGGACTTCTCTACAAGGGTCTTCAAAAACCAATCTGGTGCTGAGTGACCAGAAATGATTTTCCCTTTCCTTGTCCATGAAGTTAATGCCGACCTTATCCAGACTGCAGGTCTATATGAATCTCAACAAAAATTCAAGAGAATTGTTTTCCTGAAAACACCTAGGTCAATAGTATTATAAAAGTCAGACCATAACCCTAACCGTAGCCTGAACCTAAACCTAACTGCAGTCTAACCCTAACCTTAACTGCAGCATAACCCAAGCCTTAACTGCAGCCTAACCCTAGCCTTAAACCTCACATTCCGTATAGCACAGACCTGTCCATGTCACTTTGAGTACGAACATGTACTATAGAGTACAGATTCACTGATCAGACATCACTGTCGCTCTTCTGTCTATTGATCCAGTGGCATTAGCTTCTGTCTATTGAGAAGGTAAGTGTTGAGCATGTGACTGCATCCCCTGGATGATATGGGTGTGGTTTGCCGGTACGATGGTCTGTTTTGCAACAGCCGCCAGTCTCCATTCTCAAGAGTGGGGGTGCTGAGACTTCCATAGTTCAGAAACATTTCAGCCAACAGATAAGTAATTCTTTCCTAGCCCTACCCTTAACCCTCCCCTAACAATAACTCTCCATTTCCCACAGCCTAACCCTAACCTTTCCCTTCTTGAGCCCTAACCTTAATCCTCCATATCCTGCAGCCTAACCCTAACTCTTCCCTTAAGCCCTAACCTTCCCTTCTTGAAGCCTAACCCTAACTTAGCCCGCCATATCTACTGCAGCCTGTTGCTCTTGGGTATGGGTGGAAATAGGTACCCCTTACCAATAGCTATTTTCTATGCTTCAAGCAGGTGGCTGTATTATTGTCGAAAGATGGCTGGAAAGGCCGCCAATTGCATCCCGATGAAATGCCCGACTTCTTGCTGCAAAGGGATTAATGCATTTGCTTGTGCAATGGTATGTGTATAGTACAGTAATAGAACCATGAGAAACCTAGATCCAGACATGTATTTAATTCTGTTTATATATCAGATTGTTTTCATAAATTATGTTGCAGTCTGTACACATTTTTCTTAGTACTAAATTCCACTTGATTGGCTACCCCTCCCTGAACAAACCAAAAACTATATTTTTATAACTTCCTCTTTCATAAAGGTTCATGGCGTTGATCAAAGAAGAGAAACAGGACATTGAATCTTGAGCAGAAAACCTCCACACAACTATGCAAAAGTGCTGTATAATTTATAGGATTAAAATCAATGCCAAGACTTGAGAATTCAATATATAAATGTTGCTAACATGGATGAATGTAGAAATTTTCCAGTGCTCCATAATAATATGTTATGAATTACCACCTTATGTAACATGTACCAACGTGCCAAGCGTTATGCCTTATACTGACAGATATTGAACTGTTAAGCTTGGAGCAGCAAACATTATTTGACATTAGCACATAGTCACTGCTGTTAATTTGGTGCCAAGTAAATACCCACATATATCATCTGATGAGCTGCTCAGCATAAAACATCATTTTAACATAATTTTTAACATAATTAATTGTAATTATATTGTATGACGTTCATGTAATATTACATTCTGTGTTTTTCATGAACCTGTATGAACTTAAGTAAGTAATAATTTTATTATTCTCATTTTTTAACCCATACCCATTATACTATTTTTACTGTTATTATTTGACCCTTTAACTGTAGTCAAAGATTTTTTTTTCATACTTAGTGAGACATATTATTAGTATTATTATTATTATACTATTTTTACTGTTATTATTTGACCCTTTAACTGTAGTCAAAACATTTTTTTTCATAATTAGGGAAACGTTATTATTATTATTATTACTATTATTGTTACTATTATTATACTATTTTTACTGTTATTATTTGACCCTTTAACTGTAGTCAAAGATTTTCTGCCATTGTAATTTTGCATCAAAATGTAAAAATTTCCAGATTGAAAAAGAAAGAAAAAATGAAAACATAAATAAAAAAACATGGAAAAAAAAATAATTACACAAAAAAACCTCCTTTGATTAAAATGTCAAAAGCACTTGGATAAAGTAACATTATTTGAAACAATGGTCTCCCTAATTAAATATAAATTCAAGATGTCATTTCTTTTTGGAAGACTCACAGAAATGACAATACAGATTACACAAAAATAGCCACGAATTCTTTGGGGAGATCTTGTGTTGTGGGTTTTTAATTACAGTTTATGGGAAAGCATATTTAATTAACGTTTAATTCGATTTATGTTTCTTTATTTTATATAAAAAAGAATAATTGAATCCTTATTCATATAATCAAAGATGGAAATTGGCCAACTAATGTAACAAAAAAGAACTGCCTGCACAGAACACAAAAATATAGGAAAGATTAGAAGACTATCAAAGCAATTGTGGGCATTGGAGTTAAACATACTGGACTGGACTAAGAAATTGAAAATAAAATATCAGATGGAAAGCTACAACTGGACAAAACCAGTTAACTAAATTTCTTTGCAGGGAGAATATTTGCTTTTGCGCATTGCACACAGATAGTGACCAGCTTTACTGTTAGACTGTTATTTAGACTAGGTCTAGGAAACATCATCTCTAGTACTGTTTGCAACAGATGAAATTTGACTCCCTCTGAAATTCAACATGGTTTTGCACAGGTGTAACTTTCCACCTGATTTCTTCTTATCTTCAAGCTCTGAATTTGGTTCAGTGCATGTAAATAGGGCAACATGTATTACATACCCTCCAACATGACCCATTCCATTAGGTACTAAATACTCTGCTTCTTAGTTTTCAACTGTCAGTTACTATGGTAACGCTCTTTGTTGAAGAGGCAAAAAGTTTTTTTAAATATCATTTCATTCATGTAAACCAGGTGAGTGACAGTTGGAAGCTCAGGAGCGGAGTATATTGTACCTAATGGTCATGTTGGAGGGTCTGGTATTGTATGCTTGTAGTTTGTTGGGCATAGCTTTACACTGTAGGATGTAACATTTGCCATTTTAAAATGTTAATCAAAAGCAATTCTGGAGGTCATTCTGGTATACATTACACAGGCAGAAGACTTGGTATATATTATACAGAGTTTTGATGAAACTACAGTACTGTTTGTTCCTTTAGGCTGAAGTAGTACTATGCCAGTCTATATTCAGCTAAAACTATTTTGGAAAGTTTTGTTCCTATATACTAAAGTCCTGATGCATTCTTCTTATTCATGGTTGGCAAGTCTCCCTGAATATCTAGGAGACTCCCTGAATAGTGAGTGATCTCCCCGACTCCCTGAAATGTTTGTGAATCTCCCTGATGTGGATTCTATTCCAGAAGTCATTGCGATATGATGACAGAATTTAGAAATTGTGCCTAAATTTCCCTGCATTGAGGCCTATGGAGGTGGCCATTTTCAAACAGGCCAAGATGCAATCAAGACAACACGGCTTCTATAATGGAGACAGAAATGAAAAATACACTTTGGTCTCTTGTTAGTCAGCTGTCACCTGCTTCAGACCCTCTAACATGACCCCCTCCATTCGGTACATAATACTCTGCTCCTGTTCTTCCTTCCTAATCTCTGATTGCAGTCACCTGTGTAATACTAGTTATTGGAATAGAAAGATGTGTAACACAGGTGACTGCAACCTGAGATTAGGAAGGAAGAGCAGGAGCTGAGTATTATGTACCAAATGGAGGGGGTCATGTTAGAGGGTATGCTGCTTTTCTATAAAGATGAAGAAGTCAGCAGATCTACTTTTCACCATTTTTATTGACAAATAGGTTTTCATAAAGCGCTAGACAAACACATGGTTGGAGCTAGACACACCCCTTTGATGGTACAGGACACACCCCTTTGGTGGTACAGGACACACCCCTTTGGTGGTACAGTCTCTTTTACCTTCATTTGCATAAACTGGTAAGTATGATCTTACTACAATCAAACACAAGTGGTAAGTGCAGGATAAAGTGGTAATTTCGTTTCATAGGCACATTGGACATTTTGCTCCCAGTTTCTTTCTGCATGGTTTACTGTGACAATCAGTTTGTTCTTATTTCAGATAAGACACTGGGAAAGTAAAGGGACACATGGGAGAAGAGTTCCGTCCTCTACAGGTTTGTCAGAGTGAGCTGGGAACCTGTTTGGAATCTTCCTCCTCTTTTAAAAGCCTTTTGTAACAGAAATATACCTTCAGCAAAAAATGTGGTTTCCTCTAGAAATAAAAACTATAAGAAAATGTAACACAGTAAAATATTATATAGTAATAGTAAGATGGTGGTTACATAATTATTACATTGAATATGAACTCCAGTAAACGGAAGCCCAGAGGTTTTGGTGGCTTATTCTGTTTAATATTGATCTTCACAGAGAGCTCAGTTTCAGTTACAAATGACCCTTTCAGGAACATCTTGTGGCTTTTATTGGTTAAGCTGTTGAAATAAGTTTAAATGCCAGCAGGAAACTGCTATTTAAATGCCTGGTATCAAAGTGAAATTTACATTGGCAGTTGAATAGTCTCTTTTGTTGGTAATCCAATATTCATGTGGCATTTTTTTTAATGGTTATATAACACAATATTTATGTTGCAATAATATAATGCAGTTGATCAGTGCTGAAACTACTGTAAGCTACTGTAGCGACACCTACATTCACATCACATGGATGTCCTATACCTCACTTTTGTGCTTCTGCAAACTATCATTTCTAGAGTTTCAGCTGGTCCTATTGGAGGCAATTTTATAGATAGAAAGTGGAATGTTGAAACGGATATCAGTGGTGGTGATAGGACTCCCTTGCAAGGGTCCTCTCACCAAAGCAACCACATGCTGAGTAGAGTGGGCGCCATCTATTGGCAGCAAGACTAGTTCTGCAGGTAGTCAGGAGACCACACTGATCATTACTAAACTAACCTTCTAGTTAAAGTGAAACACAATTTTTCTACTGATGAGTAGCTCAAAATCAAGTGTTATATAAAAGATTTGTAACCCAATGCTCCTCAGAACTGAAAGCAAGGAAAAATCTAGTCTTCAAGAGGAAATCTGCATCCCAGTCTTCTGGCTTTCTGGGAAATGTTGTTCTTAAGCACAATATAATATGAGACACAAATCTGCAACTCCCAGAAGCCCTTGCACAAGTCTCACCTGATGATTGGACAACTCAGTGAGCGGAGCTTTGGAATCACAGGTGATGTATGTAGTCATTGGTCAGGAATATGAAGGGACCTGCATGTTGTAATAAAATTGAAGGACTCTAGAGATTTAAGCAATGCAGGTCTGTGTATGTTTTAGAGTTGGATCCACACTGGAGCATTTCAATAAGAAAAGAAGAAATGAGAAGCACAGATTCATTCATAAGAAAAGTAGGGTCTTGTTGTGTTGCACAAGTCCGGTTTCTATAGGAAACAGCTTAGTCGTACACAAAATGCAAAGAATGATGCAAAAAATAATAATAATAATAATAATAATTAATTATTTGCCTTGAACATGATTATGAAGTTATTGGAGTATTAAGACGGGAACAGAATTAGGAGTTTATTGGAGTATTAAGACGGGGGGGGGAGATACAATTGTATAGGTGAAATTATATCTATGCAAGTAATTCTGCTTCAAAAATAATTCTTGCTAGATTATGAGATTCACTTAATATCAATAATCTCAGATAATGTAACAATTGCAAAAAAGGGTGTCACATTAAATACATGCAGTGTAATAATTGCACGGAGTACATGGACATAGTTGCAAAACAATTCATTCTCCAATATGTACAGTTCATTATTCCTCAAGGATCTCAAATAATTTGATTATGAAAATGATACAAATAGAAAATCCGTGATTGTAGAATATGAAAAACAATACAATAATTATTTTTGGAAAAAACATAAACAGACACAATAAGGACATTGAGTAAAAAATTGTGGTTTCGCCAAAGAGTATTGAAATATTTCATGAGTTGGATACATAAAGCCTGATACAGACCTACGCTGATGCACCGTGCATACTAATGCACAGCGTATCGGCATGCACTCCCCCCGACACTCCCCCTGTGGCCAGCATAATTACACACTGTTACGCCCACTGAAGGCTATCCTAATTTCAGCCGGCGTAACAGTGTGTAATTACGCCAGCCCCCGCCTTCCTTCCCTAACTGTTGCGTAGTTACAGCGAGAAATGACCCCTCAACCGTAACTACGCAACAGGTAGGGACGCACGATCCTGAGGAACGGGTTTCCCAGATCTTATGCATCCGTCCCGCCGTAACTACGGCGGTGGGCGGAGGTTTGGATCAGGCCCATACTATATAATTAGTCGCATTGGGTGCATTAGAGGATGGTTGCCAGGGAAAATACACTCCCTACGCTGAAAGCCGCACCTCTATCCCTAATAAAAGGTGCTTATCTGCCTCACGGCAGAACTTCCCCTCCACAACGGAGGCTTACAGTCCCTTCCTCCAAATATACATGAGTGCCCAGATACCGGTATGCAGTTGCCAGTTCCAGTGGCCATATTTCGAACATGAATGAAGACTGTATCATTGTATAAAAGCTTTGAAAATAGAAATTTGCTATTAGGAATTGGAACCTATTGCCCCATTCCCAACAGGCTACAGGTTAAGGTGGTTGCAGTGGGTGGATTAGGGTTATGCTGCTGTGGTGGGTAAAAGGTTAGGGCTTAAGGGGAAGGTTAGGGTTAGGCTGCGGGGCATGGAGGGTTAGTCCACAGGACTGTACTGTCTCCATTCACTATACTGTCTCCATGCACTGTACTGTCTTCATGCACTATAATGTCTGCATGCACTGTACTGTCTCCATGCACTGTACTATCTGCATGCACTGTACTGTGTCCATGCACTGTACTATCTGCATGCACTGTACTGTCTCCTTGCACTGTACTATCTGCATGCACTGTACTGTCTCCATGCACTGTGCTGTCTCCATGCACTGTGCTGTCTCCATGCACTGTATTGTCTGCATGCACTGTACTGTCTCCATGCACTGTATTGTCTGCATACACTGTCCTGTCTGCATGCACTGTATTGTCTTCAGGCACTGTCCTGTCTGCATGCTTTCCCCCTACCCCATATAATGGAAGCTTTGCACTTCCAGCCCCGTCTGGAAAATAAACTGAATCCAGAGGAATGTGTCGCTTGCACAAGCTCTTTACCAAAACACAAACATTTTCCGTCCTGGCAATTCCTTCTTCTTTTTTTGGCTAGTGATGCAATGGCAAGTATTGTAAAGGCACAATCCTGGGGTGCTCTCTACATTGGACTTCATTGAACATGACTGCCGACTTTTAAAAGCTTCCCTCCCATAGATGCATGCGGGGGCGGGGCTTAATGGCTCGATTTATGCAAATCGCGTCATTAGGCTCCGCCCCCTGGCTCATACGGCCCCGTTTTTACTTAAATTAGGGGTCGGTGATCAATTACCACTTTTGGGGTTTCATAGGGATGGGACTGGGAATGGAAAGTCCCTTACGGGAGATTTGCTGGCTCTCTCGGGATACCGGGAGAACTGCCTGCATTTCGGGAGTCTCCCGGACATTCTGGGAGAGTCGGCAACTATGTAATTGAATGATGATATATTGTGGTCTTCATGACAACCAGAATGAAATAACTGTATATTTCATTTTCATTATACATCTGCTGAATGAAAAATAGATAATAATGAAAATTCAAGGAAAGATTAGAAATGGATGGAAATATCTATCTGTATGACTTGACTTTGACACAGCAGATTGTAATTCAAGAATTTGTGTTGCCACAAACAGGATATGAAGCGCATTAAATATCTACTGATGCAGGAAAATAACAGAAAAACAACCCTTTTCTTGGGGGGAGGGCAAAATCCAAGACAAAATCAAAATGAAAGCATAGGACCGGATCCAGAATTGCGAACGTAAGGTCTCTTATGCATTCAGAAAGTGTACGCACTGGGGCCCGTATTCAGAATACCGGATGTATAACATATACGTCCGGTGCTTAAAGATTTTTATACCTGCGCACGCATAGTCATTTTTTAACATAATCTACGTATATTTTTCTTACGTAGATTGCGTAAATGCGGTCTTTATTACAAATAAATCTCTTATGCACAGGGGCATGTGCGTTAAAAAAGTTACGGTAGGGTCCGGGGCATGGAAGCGTCGTACGTGCGAGGAGAATGCGCTACCCTTGCACGCACGGAATATAGGATCGCACTTAGAATACATAAGTCTCCGAGCTGTGTGTGTTCTTATGCCAGGATCCGGTCCCTTGTCTTGAGGGATAATGGATGCATATACTATATTTACTATAATGGATGTAATGTGCTTTATGTGTATTCTGCTGCTTCTGTTGCTGTGCAGGAAGACGTAGACCAGAAGAAGAAATATTGGGCTGTAATCACAGATCCATTTTCATAGAAACATAGAAAGTGACGGCAGATAAGAGCCACACGGGCCATTCAGTCTGCCCAGTTGTTTATTTAAAACTATACTGTCCCTATTTACCCTCCATTTAGTTTGAGATTTAGGATCTCCTTATATTTATCCCAAGTATGTTTACACTGTTCTCCTGTGTTAGTCTCAACCACCACAGATGGGAGAATATTCCCCTTATGGGCATGACCCATCCAGCCAATCCCAACACACGATTTCTCCATCAATGAAGTGGTTTCCCATACCCACATTACTGTTATCCCCTTCTGTGAGACCCATATCCTAGCACTCTGAACACCCACCAGTGATGGCTATAATTACCTCTACCCCCTCAGATGGGAGGCTATTCCACTTATCTATCACCCTTTCACTGACCTCATTATCCGCACATTTCCTCTGAATCTACCGCCCTCCAGTTTATATTCATATTTGTTCTATTACTCCTCTTCCTTTATATAATGTCTCTCCTGTACCTGTCACCCTCCAGTACATACACATGTCCTCGTGTTCTATTACACCTCTTCCTTTATATAATGTCTCTCCTGTACCTGTCACCCTCCAGTACATACACATGTCCTC
>WWET01001427.1:280863-292549 GCA_011038615.1 Limnodynastes dumerilii | reverse complement strand
TTTCCGCCGCACTTAGGGTCGCATTAGTCTCCGCCCGATTCACAAGTCCGACCTTAAGGCATTTCCGACCTTAACTTCAACGTACATGGCGTATCACTATTACTACGCATGCGCAGGTGATGCAAAACCAATCCGACCCTAAATATACGCATGGAACTATCGTTAGTTCCAGATCTCTGAATCAGGCCCTTTGTCTCTAATATTGATTCATACTGCACTGAAAGTCTATGTAGAAAATGACGATAGCCTCCATTACACATCTCCTCCCATCCCCATTACATATTTCCATCCCTCTGTTACACATCTGCCTTTTGGTCTCTCCCCCTAATGACATACCAGCCTTATTGTGCCCCCTCTCCAATACTCTTCCCCCCTGCCCCCTTTACATTTACACATCTCCCTCTCTATCCCCTTTACATAACACATCTCCCCCTTTGCCCCCTTTACATTTACACATCTCCCTCTCTATCCCCTTTACATAACACATCTCCCCCTCTGCCCCTTTACATTTACACATCTCCCTCTCTATCCTCTTTACATAACACATCTCCCCCTCTGTCCCATTTACATTACACATCTCCCTCTCTATCCTCTTTACATAACACATCTCCCCCTCTGTACCATTTACATTACACATCTCCCTTCTTGTCTCCCTTACATTACACATCTATGGGCATGGCACACTATATAAAGCACATATAAGGGATGTATTATGAGTCTTGGAATGACAGTATATAGTGTACCATTTCCAGGCCCCTAATACTACCTCCCTTGTAATACTGGTATATTAGGGATCTGGAGATGGCACTTGGCTGTGCTCTGCGGCACCTCTTTAGTCTGCCAGCGCCTGGAGCCCCTCACCTGCTCCACCCTCGCTACTCCCCTGCTTACTTACACTGCTCAGTCAATCATCTAGCAGTTGAGTGGCTAAGCAGATAAAATAAGTGCTGGAGACCACAGGGAATCAGCTAAGCACAGTACAATGCAGGAGCCGAAGCTCAGTTAAACCTCTGCTCCCCTGAAGTGCTACAAACAAGCTAAGTGTAGCCAGGGAAAGTGGGTAAGGCAGGCTGAGTCTTTGCCTTTCTTCAGGCTTGTTCAACCATTGGCTCTCCAGGTGTTGTGAAACTAAGGTCCCAGCATGCTTTCATTGCACGGCAATAGCAGATATCTGACAAAGCATGCTAGGACTCGTGGTTTCACACCGGTTGGCCAGGCCTAGTCTAGGGTGTCCAAAAACCTAGCACTAGCTCTGACTACACCCATTGGCATAACTAGGGTTAATGGAGCACAGGGCAAATAAATAAATGCCCCCCCACCCCTTATACTGTTTAAAAAAACATAATCCTCATTTTATTTATGGCACCCCCTTGGTGTCCATCGGCACCCAGGGCACATGGCCTATAAAACTCACCCTAGTTAAGCCTCTGGCTACATCACTCTGTCTTCTTATTCACGCTCTTGCAACCTACGACTTGCCTGCCTGCACGATATTGAAGGCCCGCGTCCATCCGTCACGTCTGTGAGCCGTGAGATTGTTCCAGAGGCAAGTGCATAACACACAGATACTTCAGATCTTTCCATTAATCAAACCACAAATCATTGGTAGGTAATTAAGTGCAGGTGGGTAGAGAAAACCTTCCATCAGGTCCACATTTTAGGCTTATACATTCAGAGCAAGGAATGTAAACATATCACCGTTTCATACATTCAAGCAATCTCTCTGCATGTCCAAAGGAAACATTACGCCAACAAAGTGATTTAATATCATGCATTATACATTGAAGTCTTACTGGAAAACCCCTGAGCAGTTTTTCAATATTGCAGAGTACAATAATAATCCTTTTGAATGGCAGCCAAAACAACTGGTGAAGTTGATCAAAACTTGTAAAATAAGACGGACGGCAAGGACCATCCAGAACACGGAGAGAAGCTCAGAGCTTGAGAAACATCTTGTTTGCTCAGCAATTTCCCAGCAGCGAACCTTCATGTAGAATGTCGTCTGTAATTGACAAGGGCATTTGCTGTGCACCATTCCTGGGCCGGGATTTTCTCTAAATTGAATGGAATTATTATTTTTTTTTATAAAGGAATGTATAATACAATGCCACGGGGCACGCCAAAGGATTTTGGCAAGAACTGTTAATCTCAAGTTGCCTTTTCTTCTAAAACAACCACCATTAGCGTAAAGGAAGCATAATTACTTTTAATGTTTACACGGGCATACTTTTACCCGTCTGTAATTGTTTTGGACGTCAGAGACTGGTTTTAATTATAGACTTTTGCTGAATTGTGTGCATGTTACAGGTAATGTTATATGTCCTTATTGCATTAAGTAGAATTTTACTTGTAACTTAATTTATACTAGTGGAAAACTCAATTTATCACAGTAGAAACTTAATATGGAAGTGAAAGGAGAAACAAATTAATTAGGAAAATGGATTGTGCATACATAGTTATCCGGGTCATAAATGGCAGAAAATTCAGAGGACATTGCTGTTTGCACATGTATATACTGTATATTAGTCCAACTATTTGTTTAAGTCAGGTGGCACAGGCTGGTCTTCAGTACCACTTAAATGGGTGTGGTTTGCCGGTATGATGCGTCTATTTTAGACACATGGGGGTAGATCCAGAACTCCATATTTTCGCGTGCGTACCTTCTATACACTCCCCTTGTCACACCCCTTGAATGTACGTATTTTGTCCGAGTTCCGCTTTCCAAACCCTACCTTAACTTTTGCCCACGTAACCGCAGTGATCCGCACACGTACGTATGGGCAACATGTATTTACGCAGCTAAGCGCGCCCATACTGTACACTTTAAATACAAACCTCCGCCTACATAGCGTATTTCAGGCGTATTTTTGACTCACGTAAAATTGGCACACCCACACGTAAGGATTTACGCGAAAAATACGTGAATGGCCCATACGTTCACATTTACGCTATGTTACGGAGTGTATTTTCTATTGTGCTCATGCGCAGTACTTACCAAAACGCGATTTTCCGTGTCCACCACGCGTAAATTCGCTCACAGGCGTTGTTCTGGATCTGCCCCATGGTTTTCTGTCAAGGGAGCAGCGGCAGTCAAAATGTGAATGGTGGCCCACCGACAGGTAAGATGTTCCCATCAGGTGATTTTCCTCTAACCCTAATCATCACCTTAACCTTCCCCTTCTATTAGAATAACCTTAACCCTCCATCTCCCACAGCCTATCCCTAACCCTCCATCTCCCACAGCCTAACCCTAACCCTCCCCTTCTATTAGGCTAACCCTAACCCTCCATCTCCCACAGCTTAACCCTAACCTTCCACTTCTATTACCCTAACCTTAACCCTCCATCTCCCACAGCTTAACCCTAACCTTCCCATTCTATTACCCTAACCTTAACCCTCCATCTCCCACAGCTTAACCCTAACCTTCCCCTTCTATTACCCTAACCTTAACCCTCCATCTCCCACAGCTTAAACCTAACCTTCCCCTTCTATTACCCTAACCTTAACCCTCTATCCTCCGTAGTGTAACTCTAACAATCACACTTCATCTTCCGAAAACATAAGCCTCCATCTCCGGCAACTTAAGCCTTTTATAAACTGCGGTCTAACCCTAACCATCCATCTCCTGTAGCCTAAGCCTTTCACTCCATATACTGCAGCCTAACCCTAACCATCCATCTCCTGTAGCCTAAGCCTTTCACTCCATATACTGCAGCCTAAACCTAACCATCCATCTCCTGTAGCCTAACTCTAACCTTAAATGTCCCACAGCGCTCTCCCTGGTGTCGGTCCCCGCAGGCTGCCGTATCCTGTCCCCATTCTCTCGCCAGTATGTAGCAGAGAACATTTTGCTATTGGGAAAGTGGGTTCTTTGGTGAAATGGGGCCTTTTGCTATAATACCCATTCCCAGTGTAACAAAGTGCAATTTAATTATTTCCGAAAATGACACAGTCGAAATTCAGCTGGCGGCTGTATCATATTCGAAATAGGGCTAGACGGACTGGCAACTGCATCCCCCGCTACGCTGGGCACACACTGGGGTTCTTTCTAACGATGCAACATCTTGAAATGAGAACACTCACAATTTAAAGCCACACTTGCATCGCCCACCCACACGCACCACACTATATCTGCCAGTGAATCTGTTTCAAAGTGTTCCCGTAACCCTCTGCAACTACAATATGTACTTTACACCCTATGCAGGAAAAGTAAAGGGTTAGGGTCAGCCTTCGGGTAGAGGAGTCTTGCGGTCAGCCTTCGGGTAGAGGAGTCTTAGGGTCAGGCTGCAGGGGAAGGAAGCTTAGGGTCAGGCTGCAGGGAGGGGAGTCTTAGGGTTAGACTACAGGGAGGGGAGTATTGGGGTTAAGCTGCAGGGAAAGGAGTCTGAGGCTGTGGGGAAGGTAGGGTTATGGTCAGGCTACGGGGAAGGGAGGGTTAGGGTTTGGGT
Source organism: Limnodynastes dumerilii (assembly GCA_011038615.1). Classification (NCBI taxonomy): domain Eukaryota; kingdom Metazoa; phylum Chordata; class Amphibia; order Anura; family Limnodynastidae; genus Limnodynastes; species Limnodynastes dumerilii. Next base: position 288,101 of record WWET01001427.1, on the reverse strand, counting down.
CATGGAAGGGGTGGGTTAGGGTAAGGATTAGGTAAAGGGTTGGGGTAAAATTGACACTTACCAATCCAAGCTCCGTTTTTGGTGCTCCAGGGATCGATTTCTTTGCCTCTTCTAAATATGGCTGTTCTCAGCGGAGACCCACACCCGTTTGGAGGGATGATGATCAGATCTGCTGGTAAATTGGTGCAGTGTGCACACAGGAATTGGCATGTTCATCAGGACTTGCAATCGTCAGTGTAATTGTAATAGCCATCGCATCTCATGTATAATTGCGTAGGTGTGTACCCAGTCAAAGAAATTGCTTGCAGGTTTTCATTACCACCTCATCTGCGCATCCGCTGGAGAAAGGCATAATGGCCCAGATCCAGAACTACGCTTCTGTGCGAATTTACACCTGGCGGACACGTAAAATCGCGATTTTGTATGTACTGCGGCAGGCCAGATCAGATGACATGCTACGTAACGTAACTCTGAGCGTATGGGCCATTCACGTATTAGTTGCGTAAATTCATACGTGTGGGCGTGACAATTTTACTTGAGCCAAAAGTACGCCTAAATTACGCAATGTAGGCGGGGGTTTTCATTTAAAGTGTACAGTATGGGCGAGCTTAGCTGCGTAAGTCCGTGTTACCCATCCGTACGTGTGCGGACGACAGCGGTTACACGGCCAAAAGTTAAAGTAGATTTGAAAAGCGGAAATTGGTCAAAATACGTACATTCAAGGGGTGTGTCGCACAATCCATTGAAATGAACGGGAAATGCTTTGATATTAAGGAGAACGACTCTCAATGTTTAAATTCCGTGCTCGTCCCGTGACTGTCTCTCTCTGCAACTTCCAGAGCTTAAATAACTTAATTTCCTGATTGCAGGATGATTTCACTATGGGGCCCCGTGTTAATCAGTAAGGGCCGGTGCGGCCACCTTAGTCCCATCCATGGCGTTTTTGTGTCCCATCGATACTTCACCCGCTTTAGTGGCCGTAATTCCTTCCCTTCAAGTTATTAAACTGGTTCCAGAACACCACAAACTCAGCGTTTTCCAATCCAAGCGACGGGATGGTTGCACTATATGGTGCTCACACAACTCTGGATCAAGGGCACTTGCTTGGGCTCTTCCCTTATTGTACATTGATGTCGCTTCATCTGGTGTACACTCATCTCCGGATCAGTCCCTTTGACTTTAATACTCAGCAATTGCTCTGCCTTCCCTGGGAATATTATGACACTGCACAATTGTGTTGCTTTCCTTTGTGTATCTGTATAGAGTAACATCTAGCGGTCAGTGTTGTATCTTGCTCATACACGCTGCCTCCTGTCCCACCAGTCCGTCCTCACAAGGTTTTGCTTTAAGCATAAGAAAACATCTTGTCACCTTTGACATGACATCTCACCGCTTCGTTATGGCTGGCAAATTGCGCACAGGTGTACGGTGAGTGTTATCCGTGAGACAGCTTATCGATGATAAATCAATACTTCAAAGTCTTCTTGTGCCTTAAAGAGACAATGTGTGCTGAATCGCCGATAATTATTTATTTGGATGAAATTAGAATTGATATTGTCTCCCCAGACACCCGTGTGAGGTAATTACAGCATGACGGCTGCCTCTAGTGATTTATTACAAGATCCTTCGTCAGCAAATTGTACACTACACTTCCATAAACTTGTTTAGAGGGTGGTTTATTGCCTGGAATAATAATGTGTTTTGTGATCTATCGTAACGGCATTGATCCGCACACGTACGTATGGGCAACACGTATTTACGCAGCTAAGCACGCCCATACTGTACACTTACAAAACAAACCTCCGCCTACGTATTGTATTTCAGACGTATTTTGGACTCATTTAAAATTGGCACGCCCATACGTACGGATTTACGCGACAAATACGTGAATGGCACATACGTTCACATTTACGCTACGTTACGGATTTTCTATTGTACGTAACCGATGTCATCCGCACACGTACGGATGGGCAACACGTATTTACGCAGCTAAGCACGCCCATACTGTACACTTTAAATACAAACCTCCGCCTACATAGTGTATTTCAGACGTATTTTGGACTCATTTAAAATTGGCACGCCCATACGTACGGATTTACGCGACAAATACGTGAATGGCACATACGTTCACATTTACGCTACGTTACGGAGCGGATTTTCTATTGTGCTCATGCGCAGTACTTACCAAAAGGCGATTTTCCGTGTCCACCACGTGTAAATTCGCTCACAAGCGTTGTTCTGGATCTGCCCCATGGTTTTCTGTCAAGGGAGCAGCGGCAGTCAAAATGTGAATGGTGGCTCACCGACAGGTAAGATGTTCCCATAACCCCAACCCTTACCCTAATCCTCACCCTAACCCTCCCCTTTCATTACTCTAACCTTAACCCTCCATCATCCACAGCTTAACCCTAACCTTCCCCTTTTATTACTCTAACCTTAACCCGTCATCTCTCACAGCTTAACCCTAACCTTTCCCTTCTATTACCCTAACCCTCCATCTCCCACAGCTTAACCCTAACCTTCCACTTCTATTACCCTAACCTTAACCCTCCATCTCCCACAGCTTAACCCTAACCTTCCCCTTCTATTACTCTAACCTTAACCCTCTATCCTCCGTAGTGTAACTCTAACAATCACACTTCATCTTCCGAAAACATAAGCCTCCATCTCCGGCAACTTAAGCCTTTCATAAACTGCGGGATAACCCTAACCATCCATCTCCTGCAGCCTAACTCTAACCTTAAATGTCCCACAGCGCTCTCCCTGGTGTCGGTCCCCGCAGGCTGCCTGTCCTGTCCCCATTCTCTCGCCAGTATGTAGCAGAGAACATTTTGCTATTGGGAAAGTGGGTTCTTTGGTGAAATGGGGCCTTTTGCTATAATACCCATTCCCAGTGTAACAAAGTGCAATTTAATTATTTCCGAAAATGACACAGTCGAAATTCAGCTGGCGGCTGTATCATATTCGAAATAGGGCTAGACGGACTGGCAACTGCATCCCCCGCTAAGCTGGGCACACACTGGGGTTCTTTCTAACGATGCAACATCTTGAAATGAGAACACTCACAATTTGAAGCCACACTTGCATCACAATGCCCCCGCACGCACCACACTATATTTGCCTGTGAATCTGTTTCAAAGTGTTCCCATAACCCTCTGCAACTACAATATGTACTTTACGCCCTATGCAGGAAAAGTAAAGGGTTAGGGTTAGGGTCAGCCTTCGGGTAGAGGAGTCTTAGGACCTCATCTGCGCATCTGCTGGAGAAAGGCATAATGGCCCAGATCCAGAACTACGCTTCTGTGCGAATTTACACCTATGCTACGTAACGTAACGTAACTCTGAGTGTATGGGTCACTCACGTATTTGCTGCATAAAATTCGTACGTGTGGGCGTGCCATTTTTACGTGAGCCAAAAGTACGCCTAAACTACGCAATGTAGGCGGGGGTTTTCATTTAAAGTGTACAGTATGGGCGTGCTTAGCTGCGTAAATCCACGTTGCCCTTCCGTGCGTGTGCGGACAATAGAGGTTAGGCGGCCAAAAGTTAAGGTAGGGTTTGAAAAGCGGAAATCGGTCAAAGCACGTACATTCAAGGGGTGTGCCTAGGGGAGTGTATAGAAGGGACGCACGGGAAAATACGCTACGCTAGTAAATGGATTGCAAGCTGAGTTCTGGATCTACCCCAATGTTCATACCCTCCACAGAGAGCCAAATAATAATACACCAGTAAACTGGACATACACTAAATGGACTGTTACCTGTCACATGACCCTGATAACTGGGTAAATCAAACAGGTCGACTTATTGGATCACCCAATCATGACAGCTTTCAACCAATGGTTCTCTACATACACTGAACAATGTGTATACAGAACATGGTAGCTGGTCTGCATAATTATTGCACACTGTACAGCCAGCATTATGCTATTTATGCTCATTTGCAATTACACATGTTTGCTAAAGGGGAACCGGGTATCGCCTACTATAGGTGGGAGGTAACATAAGCGACCAGCTGTGCCTTGCAGACAGCAGTCAGTGTTTTGCTTAGATGTTTCTAGAACATGATAATAGGGGCTTGTTCGTGATTGGATAAAGAGGGGGTGGGTTTAGGTCAGGTGACTTAGCGGTTATATTGTGCTGTTTGGATAATCTCCTCCTCTTTGAAGATTCGTTGCCCTCCCTCCCTTTGTTTAGGATGTATTCTAACATGTCAAATTTTTTTCCACAGACGGGAAATAGGTTGGGCGGTAGAGGTGTGTGTGTCACCGTATTTTGTTTGGCGCAATTAATAAAAAAGAAAAGGGATGTATAACATCTGTTATCAGAGGCGCCCCCTTCAGGTTATTCCCGGATCACCTGGTTCTGCCTCCTCCTCAGATGAGGTGTGCACATGAAGAGGTGTAGCTGGGGGTGTTGGGGGGAGGTGGGACGCTTTTAACAATTAAGTAATGTTGTCGCTTTAAGTCCCTGGGATGACACCACCTACTATGGCCACCTTGCTCAACCCAAAATGTTATAGTCGTTCACAATTCTACCATTTTAGTAATCTTATTTATTATTTATTTCATTTGTGTGACTGAGGTGTGTGGAGTATCAGCTGTTGCTCGCTTATTGTTTCTTTCCAACATCTCTAGTGATTGTGACTCTGCTTTTCAGTGAGTCAGCAAGTGCTGTGCTTCCTTCCATCTGACCATATAGCTCCAATCCACTTCAATCCTTTATCCATCAGCTATCTGACCCATTGCAAATCATTGCTGGTTAACTCAAACCCAGACACTGTACAAGTGGATTGAGCTGCAGGGATAGACTCCTTCAGCACTGCTATAGTGACAGGACCCTCTCCTGTGAGTTCTAAACTCATATAATAAGGTGTAAAATAAAAATAGTTTAAAGCCCCACCCCTTCTCGGGACAAACCACACCCCCTCCATGGACACGCCCCCCATGTGTACCGATTTTCCATTAAAAAAATGTTGGAGGGTATGTTATAGTGTAATAGACTGTATTGATTGAAGTGTCAAAACTCCACCATATATGTCTATAAGAAAAGTTAAATGTTATATATTTTTTTTACCCATGAACTCAGTACAAATGAATGAATGAGCCCCTCAGGGCACTACTGTACTACATAAGGCATTTATCCCCACAGACTTGTGCTGCGCATTAAATCACATAATTACCATGCATTACAGAACAGTGAAGGGTAACAGACATCACGCACTCTGAAAACATACTGTAGACAGGACATGTGCTGTAGTAAAGTAATAGAGGCTGTTACCAATTTACAGGTGGATTAGCAAGGCCCGGCCTAAACTCGCTTAACCCTTTGATCTGTAGGAATGTTAAAAGTATCTTCATAAAGTTCACCAAAGGTGGAAAGGCTGAAGAGAAGCAACAGAGGCAAAACTGACCTCATAGAGATGAACATATCCGTAATTCTTAGCCTTCCCTGCACAAATGTGACAAAGTGGCTGATCCAGAGCTACGGCCGCCGCACTAGTTACAGTGGTCAAATACGTAAGATCGGCATTTCTGCTGTTTTGCGCATGCGCTGGGCATATGATAACTGTTGCGTAGTTACGTTGAGGTGGCGTTTCTCACCGTAACTACGCAACTGTTACGGAAGGAAGGCGGGGGAAGGTAAGTAAATGAGGGAGGGGGGGTTAGGGTAGTTACGATCCTGTGGCCAGTGTAATTACGTACTGTTACGCCGGCTGAAGTTAAGGTAGCCTTCAGCCGACGTAACAGTGGGTAATTACGCCACAGGGGGAGTGTCAGCGGTCCAGCGTAGCTCTGGATCAGGCCCAAAAGAGCCAAAGACCCCATAGGGCCACGGGGACATAAACGACAGACCCCCCCCCTGTCTGTCCAACTCCTTACCAGAAGGACAGGGATTAATACCACACCCCCCAACATGACCCATTCCATCAGATACAAAATATTCCGCTCCTGAGCTTCCAACTGTCACTCACCTGGTTTTAATTAATTAAGTGATGCTTGCAGTTTTCTTCAAACACAGGGGGTTACTACATAGCTGCCAACTCTACCTGAATATTAGGAAGACTCCTGAAGAGCAAGTGATCTCCCTGACTCCATAAAGTGTTTGGCAATCTCCCTGATGCTGATTCAGTTCCAAAATGTATCGTGGTATAATGAAAGAATTTAGAAATTGTCTTTAGAAATTGAGATCTATGGAGGCAGCCATTTTTATGGAGCCCAAGATGTAATCAAAGATTGGCAGTTATCTAACACATCGGGCTGAATCCAGACTTAAGTAAGTGCTTGAAATTAGTTACTCCTGGGCTAAACCATGTTGATTGCAGGGGAGTCAAGTTAATTGTATTCTTTACATGCAGGGATATATCTTTGAATTGCTTACTGCACACAGATACTGACCAGCTTTACTATCAAAGCTAGAAGAAATATTGATGGCAAGGTTTGCATAAATTGAACACCACAATATAATTCAGAAAGTACCAAATTTAATAAAATACATAAATTAAAAAATAATAATTAAAATTAAGACGCACAACAAGTACATATAACAACAGAGATACTGCACACCTTGATATTAAACTGGTATACCCTGCAGGGATAAAAAAAGGAGTGAAGCCCCATAGGGCAGAACGATGATAAAAGGCAGGCTGGGGACTCATCTATGCAGCAGGTAAGTAAGGGGTTAATTAAGGGGGTTGAGTAGTTAGGATAGGGGAGGAACTTAGTGAGGTAGAATGTTATTGTTGGGGATTGGGGGGTTAGGAAAAAGGGGGGTGGTTAGGTTTGGATTTATAAGGGGATTTAGGGGAGGGGCTAGGTGTCTTTTCCTGCGGATTTTCCCTCCCTCCCTCCCATAAAGTGTTTAAGTTTTTCTAACATGTTTTTTCTTACATCCAGACGGTGCATGGTTTGGCGGTAGCAGTGGAGAGGGTCAGAAAGGTAATGGCGCAAGGTTTGTGGTTCACATAAGAATTGAAGAGCAATATGTCTGTTGAGTACCAACCCAGGAGTGCGAGGAGTCCGGTCCTTAACGGGCGAGTCCAGTAGGTATGCCACCTTCCAGGTTCCGGGGTGTGCATTATGATTGGGTTCGGTGGGTATGACCGATTTGCTCAAAGCGCCATGGTTTATATTTTGTATAGGTTAATTTAGATAAGTAAGTTTAGATTAAGTAAGGGCTGAGCTGAACCCTCTCCAACTGCTACTTGGGCCACCATTCATTGTTGGATGACACAGGTAT
>WWET01001427.1:268887-280448 GCA_011038615.1 Limnodynastes dumerilii | reverse complement strand
ATCTTGACAAAATATGTCCGTGCAAGGGGTGTGCCGAGGGGAGTGTAGCGAACTTACGTGCATGAAAATACGCACCGCGAATAAACGTACGGCACACGTAGTTCTGGATCTACCCCAATAAGCGTTTTAGTGTTAAAATAGCCATTATCACCCAAAAATTGAAATAGTAAATTGAGCCCTGTGTCTTAATGGAAGAGTTCATATTAAGGTGTACCCAAAACAAGGCCCGAAGTGCTTTCACTTGTATTATTTTCTCTGGGCCGTATTTACAGATCTGTTTTTTTAAAGTACGCAATTATACGCAGGCATGTAGCACGGCCACACCCACCAACACCCCCGACACTCCTCTCTCCCGGCCGTGCAATCGTAGACTTACACCTCCATAGACCACTCTGTTTTTTACGTGCGTTTATGTCTTCCGTGAGTGCGATTCTTTATAGCTGCGCCTTCCAGCGTTCATTGAAATGCCTCCCCCCACCCACTTTTATGTTAATTTTCAAATACATATTTCTTCCCCGCCAATCCCTATGTATGTCCCCAAGTGCGATTCATATGTCCGTGCCTAAAGCACATACATTCTATATATTCTACGTAGCTTACGTAAATAAAGTTACTACGCAATGCGCAGTTAAAACTTACCTAAAAATACGCAAGCAACTCAATTCCATACTGTTTCCATACTGCCACACTAAAATTTCCACTTCAATAACTGACCCAAACCATAGTTTCTCCAGGAGACTCCACGAAATTCCATGGCAAGGCTGTGGTAAAGAGACAGTGAGGTTTAACAGATGAAAGAATTTTAGGATAAAAAGAGAGAGTGTGCGGGTTTGTGTGACAGGTGACAGAAATGCAAAGTGGTTGTCAATATGGTAAATAAAGCTTAAGAAGCTTGAAGAATTTAATAAGCTTGTCTGAAAAGGTGAGTTTTAAGGGAGCACTTGAAAATTTGAAGAGTAGAGAATAGGCGAGGAAGACTCTTCCAGAGTGTGGGTGCAGCCCGGGAGAAGTCCTGTGACCGGGAATCAAAGCATTTATGAAGTGTAGAAGGGAGCTGTAAATCTTGTGATGATTTGAGATGATTAGTGTTAGGCTGCAGTGAGAGGATGATTAGGCTGCGGTGAAGGGAGGGTTAGGGTAAGGGTTATGTTTACAGTTTGTGTCTGACTTTGAAAAAACAAAACAAAACGAAACAAAACACTAAGCTCGGTAGAATTATACTTAGTATTAGAACTGTTAGAATTAACAGTAAATGAACCCTGTTGAGTACATTTTTGCAGTTCATACACTAATGGGGTACATCCAGAATACGTTTGCCGTACGTTAATTCGCGTAGCATATTTTCGTGCGCATAAATTCGTTACACTCCCCTTGGCACACCCCTTGAACGTACGTATTTTGTCAAGATACGCTTTCCAAACCCTACCTTAACTTTTGCCAAGGTAACCGCAGTCATACGCACACGTACGTATGGGCTGAACGAATTTCCGCAGCTAAGCACGCCCATACTGTACACTTTAAATACCACCCCCCGCCTACTTCACGTATTTCAGACGTATTTTGGACACGCATAAAATTGGCACGCCCACACGTAAGTATTTACATGACACATACGTGAATGGCCCATACGTTCACAATTACGCTGCGTTACGGAGCGTATTTTCTATGGTGTGCATGCGCAGTACTTACCAATGTCCGAATTTACCTGTCTGCCACGCGTAAATTCGCTCCGAAGCGTTGTTCCGGATCAGGCCCAATGTGTGTATTAATGTCACAAAATGACAAAATGACATCACTTGTATACCACACCTGTTTTCCTGACACTTGATTCGGCTCCAGTCCTTTATATTTCAGCACACAAAATGTGATAAATCATCTTCTAACAGCAAACTCGTGTCTTAATTTCTTTTAATACTGTTAATTTTTTGCATAGTCTTCTTTCCATTGACCTTTGTGTCACAGTTCACTTCTAGTGTATTAAAGTGTTTTCATACATGAAATATGCCATCTATATCTTAAGCCCCATACACACTACATGTTTTTAAACAATAGACGACATTATAGATCAGTTTAATCGCCAATCAGGCTGCACCCACACTCCACACGACTTTCAGTGGAGCCTTCATTATTGAATGTCTTGATTGTTGAACTTAAACTTCGTAAAAGATGCGATCGATCGATTTTGGGTAGTTTGCAACGCTCAGGCATAAACATTGCAGCGTCCACATATAATTCATATACTCCGTCATTGGGTGATTTCAACGATTATCATTAAAAAAAATATGTAGTGTGTATGGACCTTTAGCAAAGATCACATGAATGTCTCAAGGGTTGTGGTCACTTGCTTGACAATAACTTTCTCGACGGACAGGAGCTCGACACTGCTGGATTTATGGTGGAAGATCAAAGCTTATTATGTCATAAAAACCCAACTTCCTCCAGAACCCAAGCCTGGTGCCCTGGTGTAAAAATTCAACCACATCCTCTACTTTAGCCTTCAGGTCCTGAAACCCCTCTCTTTATCTATCCATTCCCAAGAACAATTCTAGTTTTTCTCACTTTGTAAATTCATCCTGTGACACAATATTGACACTTGTCCTAGAAATCATTGGGGTAAAATCTAAATTGATAAAGCTCACTTACAACACTTGGCTGAGGGCCATATCCATACCCCGCATGTTTTCCGTGCGTGCGGGGGTCTGTCCGTCCGACAGAGGGAGGGGAGTGCACGCCCCCTGTCACTGCCCTCTCTCGTGTGGGCTTTATGGCAGTTTACACCCGCTAATCCGCACACGTGTGGGAGCCCCTCCTACACTGTACAATTAGCATGCGTCCCCCCGCCCATTTTATGGCGGAGGGGAAGCACAGCCCATTTGTAAAGAGAACTAAGTTCCGTACGATTGTTGCCACACTAGGGTTACTATCGTGATGCGCCCTCCAGTCAAATCGGGGCACTTACACACTTTGCGTGGCCTGACGTTCTAGATCCAGGTCTAGATCCGGCCCTAAGACACTAATCTCATTCAGATGATCAACAGAAAACATAAGTTCCCAACACAAATTCCCTAAAAAGCTACTACAGCTGTCTAAAATATGAAAATACTAATTTTTCACATCCTGTTTAATTACTGAAATGTCTACGTCTATGATTAAGCATTGTAAAATGACTTCTTAAAACTATTTTATTTTGTTGCATATAATTAGGGCCATGTGTTATGCTTTTTGTACTCTGCTTTAATGATTTTGTTGTGTGAGCATATTTCACTTATCATTGGGTACTTCCATATTATTTATGTATGAAGTTTTGTTTAAAGTTAAGGTATTTCCTTAACCACAACCTACTTGATTTATTGGTCTCATTACGAGCTGGCCTGCCGTTTTTCCTATTTTGTTTCAGAATGTAAATTAGCCACTTTAATGAAACTACTCTACCTCAGATGGGATTTATATTTTATTTCAATAAATATTTATTCTGTGTATCTCTTTCAGATAATTACATTTAATACAATATTCTTTGATATTACATGAGAGGGATATTGAATGAAGGAGATTTGGCGCTAGATTTACTAAACTGTGGAAAAGCAAAAGTGGAGATGATGCTCATAGCAACCAATCAGATTCTAGCTGACATTCTCTAGTATGTAATAGGAAATTGAAAACTAAAATCTAATTGCTGAGCAAAAAAACACGCCTGCAATGGCTCAATAAAAGACACATTTCCTCCTGCTGAGTGCAAGACACACCTACTCTGTCTGGAATAAGACACACCTCCTCGGGCTGAGTGCAAGACACTCCTCTGCTGGCTGAGTGCAAGACACGCCTTCTCTGGCTGAGCACGTGACACACCTCCTCTGGCTGAGCACAAGACACGCCTCTTTTGGCTGAGTACAAGACATGCCTCTTTTGGCTGAGCATATGACACACCTCCTTTGGCTGAGCACAAGACACACCTCCTCTGGCTGAGCACAAGACACACCTCTTTTGGCTAAGTACAAGATACGCCTCTTTTGGCTGAGCACGTGACACACCTCCTTTGGCTGAGCACAAGACACACCTCCTCTGGCTGAGCACAAGACACGCCTCTTTTGGCTGAGTACAGAACACGCCTCTTTTGGCTGAACACATGACACACCTCCTTTGGCTGAGCACAAGACACGCCTCCTTTGGCTGAGCACAAGACATGTCTCTTTTGGCTGAGTACAGGACACGCCTCTTTTGGCTGAGTACAGGACACGTTTCTTTTGGCTGAGCACAGGACACACCTCTTTTGGCTGAGTACAAGACACGCCTCTTTTGGCTGAGCATTTCATTGCAGCTTTATGTTTAGGTTTTCAATGTTGGAATGAAGGCTGAGACATTTGGCTACAGAGGTCGTTACCTGTTTAGAAGATGGACTGGGACTATGGTCCTGTGTAGCCATGTTTGGTCCCACCAAAATCTAAAAACGATTTCACACAATGTTTATGTTCAGGCCCAAGCTAAAACCTGGCTCCTATGACTTCAATGTGATGCAGAGAACCACCAGGGGCAGAACTAGGATTGTTCTCTATGAGGGAGGGGCAGCAGTATGACAAATCACATCCCTCACCTAAATAAGTGCCATGCAGAGGATAGTCTCTGTAAAAATGAGTAGCATCATGGTAGCATATAGCCTGCTAGGGGGAGTTATGATAATTATATCGGGGTAGATCCAAAACTACGTTTGCCGTACGTTTACTCGCGTAGCATATTTTCGTGTGCGTACCTTCTATACACTCCCCTTGGTACACCCGTTGAATGTATGTATTTTGTCAAGATACGCTTTTCAAACCCTACCTTAACTTTTGGCAATGTAACTGCAGTGATCCGCACACGTATGTATGGGCAACACGTATCTACGCAGCTAAGCACGCCCATACTGTACACTTTAAATCCAAACCCCCGCCTACATAGCGTATTTCAGACGTATTTTGGACTCACGTAAAATTGGCACGCCCACACGTAAGTATTTACGTGACACATACGTGAATGGCCCATACGTTCACAATTACGCTACGTTACTGAGCGTATTTTCTATGGTGCGCATGCGCAGTACTTACCAAAAGGCGATTTTACGTCTCCGTCACGCGTAAATTCGCTCACAAGCGTTGTTCTGAATCAGGCCCATCATGTGTAATCAAGTACAGAGAATATCACTCGGAAGGACAGTATCTGACTACATTGCAATAGTTAAGCTGATGAGCTTTATAATCCAGACTGAAGAGGGAAGTGCTGCTGAGACTGACATGAGGCCCTTGCAACTAACTGACTGCATGGACCTCCTGTCAATCTTGACATTAGAACAGTGCAGCTAGCTGATTGGCTGGCGGGCTGTCAGAGAAACTCCGACCAGTGTGTGGCACCTCCAAACTGGAGAATTCCCATCTATCTGATCCCATAATTATCAGCAAGTAGAACAGAAACAGTAATATAACAGTAATATAGTAATGAAAGCTCTATATGTCTTGTAGAATGCAGAGATTTATTACCTTATTATGGCCGTACTTGATGATAATTTTGGAGTTGGAGAGATGGGCAAACTCCTATAGGAGGTAGAGGTTCAATAACTGGATAATGGCCACACACTAGGCAATATCGGTAGCTTGGGTCCGATATATTTTAGGAAGGTCTAGATGAAATTATTGGACCCAAACGTATTAAAATAATTTTATCCTGGCCATACACTACAGCAATTATTGGGCCGATCACCAAATAATTGTATAATCGGACCAATCATCGCTGTAGTGTATGGACAGCTTAAGAAGGCGCCTCGAGGCCCTCATCTCAGCAAGCTTTACATCTACAGGTATAACAGGACCAATCTCAGGACAACACTAAACACAGCAACATAATGGAAGCCGCTGCACTATAAATACATGGCTTCCATCCTCACTAGCTACTAAATGAATAAATCAAGATGAAGCAGACAAAGGGCACTTTCAAGACACATGTTTTTCTCTGAGTATCGGGCCCCTAATGCTACTGGGTCCCATAAAAGTCTCATGGGCTGCTATGTATATAGTTACACCCCTATTCCTGACATAGTGGCAAAGATCGTCAAAATACCGTAATAGGAAACAGATTAGCCATGGCTTTGTTAGCTCATATTCCGCGGGCTTTGTTCCCTTTAATCATTCTTTAAATCATGTCAGGGCTGTTTCTCTGCGAGTTGCCATTACTTACATTGGACTGTTTGGAAAAGTCGTTAAGATAAACAGGCTTCATCTGTGACTTAATATACAGTTATTATTAAGATTTATTGTAATGACACAAATTGAAAAACAGCCACTTTATTTTATTAGGCAACACATCTTTGTGTTACATTTTTTCACTTACATAAAATGCAAAAATAAATATAATATTTTATAATAAATATAGTATAATAGAATATATATAATAAATATAGTGGATTGTCTAGAAAAACTGACGGACTGAAGGTTGGTGGGTTCGGGGGAACCGTGTTATGAAGGGTTGCTTCACAGGCAAGGCAAGATGGATGGTTCATATCTGAAAAAAACAAAGACTGAAGGTTGGTGGGTTCGGGGGAACCGTGTTATGAAGGGTTGCTTCACAGGAAGGCAAGATGGATGGTTCATATCTGCCATCAAACTCCATGATTAATCCTAATGTCAGCGGCTCTATTCAATAAATCATACGAGAAAGCTGGGTACACACTTATCCGATTCCTCCAATCCGACATTGAATAACGTGTGTGTCTGCTCGTTACACCCTCGTTCTGGTTGTCTGTCCAGGTCAAATGTTTTTGAAACCTGATTAAAAATGTGTTGCTGGGTGTTGGCTTGCTATGTGCGTGCGTATAATTGCGTACTTTTAAAAAACGGATCTCTGAATACAGTCCTAAGTTTGAATCAGGGTCATAGTTGCTGTATGAAAAACCCCACAATGGTACTGAATGGAAAATAAAGGCAGTGTTTTGTAATGCATTTGTTATGTGAGTGTGTGTACCAGGTAAATCAACATATGTAGTTATTGTCATATATTTAGTTAAAAGGAAACACAAAATAAAAAACAAATTGTTCTGTTATGTTCATCTTTTTGTTTGGTGCAAGTGATTACGACACTTCCATTACCATATGTTTCACAAGAGAAATACTGACAATTTAAGAGATGCCAACAATATCATATTAACGTGATTATCTTATTTTACGTACGGCTGTTTAATGAGTCATTGCTTAGTTGTCTAATTAAAGCAAACTTTCAAGGACAGTTTAGTTTAAAAAGTTAAATATATTCTGCAATAAAATGTATATAACAACTACCCTACACATAGTCTGACTGTATGCATTCACACACGTATACATGTGTCTAAACTGACAGGAATAAAGTAATGACTAAACCATTCTCTGTCTCACTGCCCTGAGTGTTTACCTTTATGTACACTATGATCCTTTAATCCGAAGCATGAAAATTAAGATTAATATGTCACTTAACAATAAAAAAAAAGTATGTATAACAAAAACCTTACAACTCATAAGTATTCTATGTATTATGTGATGTGTTTTCGTCTCTGAAACAGCTGCTCTAAACGAGTTGCCCATTTTCTTGTGCTTTAAAACCATTCGGGAAAATGTCCAATTCACCAACTTAATTGTACCTCAAAAAAATGATTAAGGACCAGATTCAGATTTAAGAAGATTTTCTGTGAGTTTCTAATAGATCCGTACGTTAATACAAAATAAGTACGTTTTGCAAAATGAATAAATTTTGGAACACTTCCGTGTTGCATGTACAGCTACTTTTCCCTCTAATTATCTTAGAGTTGCCAATCAATTTCACTAAGATACTGTCTATAGACTGTTCTCGTATACAGGATTTTGTACACAGAAATTCATTTAATTTATCTACACCCTTCTATTCAAGAACCAGCTACATAAAACTAACAAGTTTTCATCAATTGGATCTTGTCTAGATAATACATCCCACTGAGTGATGCATTTTACAGCTAAAGGATTCTTCATCGGATAATACAGTCTATTATACTTCCCTATGTGTGACCACAGTTGTCATCATTTTTGTATTTTTAGTATGGTGCATTATTCTAAGAACAGACATTTACATTTATATATCATTTTTATTTTTATTTCTGTTTAATGCTAATCATTATTGGTGTTTTTATTGTTTATTGTTATTAAATATTTACATGAAATATTATTACACTCTCCAAGTGCTCTTTTTTCATGATTTTTGTTTGTTGTTGAGCTGGAAAGGTCAAGCGGACACTTCCGCAGTCAATCCTATAGGCGAGGCTGGGGAGCTGACCTTGCGTTATACCTATATACCTATAGCTATATACCCCAACATCAACAGAGCTGGAACTCCCGACCTTATTAGGTGATTATCATGTTTTAAGCAAATTAATTGAATCTACTTATCAAATCAATGTCTACATTGCGCAATATAAAATATTATTACATAATGTTAGTATTATGTACCCTCTTTTACGAAGAACATCCTTTCTTAGGCTGTCTGGACACAAGAACAATATCATGCAATGTGTACTCTGCAACGTCATGCCTGATAGTTGAAAATACACATAATTGTTTGATCATTTATTTGACACCATTTAATTTTTCCGATAAAAACATTAATAATAAAGGTTCAACCTAAAACTGTGTGCAGTGTGTACACAGGCTGATCTTCTTTAAAATCATGAATCGTTTGAAAATTGTAGTGTTTATGGGACTTTAGCGTTAGAGGAGGGTTAAGGTTAGGCTGTGGAGAGGGGGAGGGTTAAGGTTAGAGTTAATTCTTAGTACATTCCAAGAGGTCATTCTTACACAGTATATAACAAAAGGAGAAAAAAGGAATCACTAGTGTGCACTCTTAGGAACTAGCTCCTAAGAGTATGCACTAATGATTCCTTTTTTCTCCTTTTGTTCCCAAATTAATGTGAATCACTGAAGCACCACTGAACTTCTATGTTATTATATTAAAATATTGTTACTGTAATAAAGTTTTGACTCTTACACCTCTGCGCCGGGCAGGAAAATATATTCTTTACAGTATATAACAAAGCACATCAGAGACAAAACATACAAGTAACTGATAACTGCTGACATAAATCTCTGTGTCTTAACACATGACAGTAAATTGATGTATAAACTTAACTGCGCACCATCGTAGTAACGGTTAAGGTTAGTTTGTGGAATGGGGATGGTTAGGGTTAAGAAGAAGAAAACTTACACTCCATAGAGACAGCAGTCGCGGGAAACTGATGAAAACTGGCGGCAGTCAACACTCTGTTGCCGCAAAGCTTCGAAAGAGCGTCAAGCTACAACCGATGAGGCAAAGGGACTGATGCAGAGTGTAAGAGTAAGATCAAATCAGGTGCAAGTGTAGACCTGGGAAAAAACCACACTGAACTACAAGCAGAGGAATATTTAATCTGTGAAAAGAGAATTAGACTTGAGAGATTATGTTTACTAATTCAACTCTAATTTACCAATTAAACAGAAATCTATGTAGTATATGGGTTCTATGTGCAATAGCAAAGTATTTTCCCTGCAATCCCAAGAACTAAAACTGTGTTTGCACCTCTCACGATGCAATATGGTTTTGCTCAGTCTACACTTGCACCTGTTTTCCCCTTAAGCTCATATTCTGGATCGACCCCAAGGTCTGACGTTGTGCAGACATTGACATATGCCAGGGTCGGAGAGCTATGTCACAAGACGGCTCCTGACATTTCAAGGGATCTCAGCTTCTAGAAAGTGGTAACTGCCTAAGTAGTTGCATAATGCAGACGTTGGGCCAAGTTGGCCACCAACTTGCAGGAGGTATCTTGTTGAAGGCAACTGCTTAGTATGCTTGGTCCCAAGGCTTTGGATAAAAGAATATGCAAATAGCTTTGGTCACCAGCACTGTTTATCTGTCTTTATATTTAGAATGCTCTTTCACTAGAGTGGAAAGAATCAAGTGCCAGATTACTGGGTATAAGTACATGTAGGTTTAAATTTCAAATTGCTTCTATGTAACCTATACTTCTTCCTTATTGGAAAAGCATGAATGCAATGGCTTCTATTTTAATAGGTGATATTTTGATTCTCCATTTGGAATGTTATTCTCTAGCCTATGGCTACTAAACATAGAACCTTATAAATAACGTGACCCAAACCTGAGTTTGCCAGGGACCCGGTGCCAAAAACTCCAGATTACAACACAAAATCTGATTGTGTAATGAATGCCATTATGTGTAATAATCCCTAAAATGACACTCTAGAGTTTTATTATGATACATTTGTTTTATTTTGTATGCATTGAGTAGCATCGGCAATAGCAAAAACATTCCTGTTAAAAAGAGTTTTAAGATCCACAGATGAGAAAGATAGCCCGCTTACTCACCCAAAGGGGCTGATCCAGAGCTACGGCGGCCGCACTAGTTACGGGGGCCGTATGCATAAGAACGGTATTTCTGCCGTTCTGCGCATGCTCCAGGCAGATGTTGCGTGGTGTAGTTAGGGGAAACCTGTTCTTTAGGATCGGGCATCCCTAACTGTTGCATAGTTATGGAGAAGTGGGTTTTTCTTGCCGTAACTATGCAACCGTTACGGAAGGAAGACGGGGGAAGGTAAGTAAATCAGGGACAGAGGGCGGGTTAGGGCAGTTTCGACCCTGTGGCCGGCGTAATTACCTACGGTTACGCCAGCTAAAGTTAAGGTAGCCTTCAGCCGGCGTAACAGTGGGTAATTATGCCGGCCACAGGGGGAGTGTCGGGGGAGTGCTCCAGAGCAGGGCCGGCGTAGCTCTGGATCAGCCCCAAAGTAACCAATGTCACAACCATCATATGAAACTTAGATCCGTACGATGGAATTTAAGTTGAAAGGGGCTGTACTTGCCCTCTGTACGCCAAGTTGGATGGGGTAAAGCATTTAAATTATACACAGGGTTGCTGATTTTTTAAAGCTTCCCTCCGGGAGAACCAGGAGGGAAGCCATAGATTGCTGCAAATTATACATATTATGTCATTAAGCTCCACCCCTGTCAATCACTCATGCAATCACTAGTGTTCCAGGGGAAGGGCAGAGCTTGATGGCATCATCAAGTCCCGCCCATCCCTAGTAACTCTAGGGATTACAATAGATATTGAGAGCTGGTCGTCAGGGCGTTTGCGGGAGATTTGCTGGCTCTCCCGCTGCCCAAATTTCCGGAGTCTCCAAACATGTTACTTAGTTGTGTATGTTATACGGCAACATTTGTTAGCATCAGAGAAGAGCTGGTTACAATGACTGGGCTGCATCCAGACTTAAGTAAGTGCTTGAAATTAGTTACTCCTGGGCTAAACCATGTTGATTTCAGGGGGAGTCAAGTTAATTGTATTCTTTGCATGCAGGGATATATCTTTGAATTGCTTACTGCACACAGATACTGACCAGCTTTACTATCACACTGTTATTTAGACTTGAGATAGGAAACATCACCTCTCAACTCTAATACCGTTTGCAACAGATAAAATATGACTCCCCTGCAATCAACATGGTTTAGCCCAGGAGTAACTAATTTCAAGCACTTACTTAAGTCTGGAT